>CM057101.1:7469329-7769329 GCA_029959045.1 Taenioides sp. WSHXM2023 | reverse complement strand
AAGTTTGGGGTCACCCAGACAATTTTGTGTTTTCCATAAAAAGACACACTTTTATTTACCACCATGTGTTGTAAAATGAATAGAAAATATAGTCAAGACATTGACAAGGTTAGAAATAATGATTTGTATTTGAAATAATAATTTTTCCCTTCAAACTTTGCTTTCGTCAAAGAATCCTCCATTTGCAGCAATTACAGCATTGCAGACCTTTGGCATTCTAGCTGTTTGTTGAGGTAATCTGGAGAAATTTCACCCCACGCTTCTAGAAGCCCCTCCCACAAGTTGGATTGGCTGGATGGGCACTTCTTGCGTACCATACGGTCAAGCTGCTCCCACAATAGCTCAATGGGGTTTAGATCTGGTGACTGCGCTGGCCACTCCATTACAGATAGAATACCAGTTGCCTGCTTCTTCTCTAAATAGTTCTTGCACAATTTTGAAGTGTGATTTGGGTCATTGTCCTGCTGTAGGATGAAACTGGCTCCAATCAAGCGCTGTCCACAGGGTATAGCATGGTGTTGCAAAATGGAGTGATAGCCTTCCTTATTCAAAATCCCTTTTACCCTGAACAAATCTCCCACCTTACCAGCACCAAAGCAACCCCAGACCATCACGTTACCCCCACCATGCTTGACAGATGGCGTCAGGCACTCTTACAGCATCCTTTCAGTTGTTCTGCATCTCACAAATGTTCTTCTGTGTGATCCATACACCTCAAACTTCGATTCATCCGTCCATAACACTTTTTTCCAATCTTCCTCTGTCCAATGTCTGTGTTCTTTTGCCCATATTAATCTTTTTCTTTTATTGGCCAGTTTCAGATATGGCTTTTTCTTTGCCACTCTGTCCTGAAGACCAGCATCCCAGAGTCGCCTCTTCACTGTAGATGTTGACACTGGCGTTTTGCAGGTACTATTTAATGAAGCTGCCAGTTGAGGACCTGTGAGGTGTCTATTTCTCAAACTAGAGATTCTAATGTACTTTTCTTGCTCAGTTGTGCAGCGGGGCCTCCCACTTCTCTTTCTACTCTGGTTAGAGCCTGTTTGTGCTCTTCTCCGAAGAGAGTAGTACACACCGTTGTAAGAAATCTTCAGTTTCTTGGCAATTTCTTGCATGGAATAGCCTTCATTTCTAAGAACAATAATAGACTGTCGAGTTTCACATGAGAGTTCTCTTTTTCTCTCTTGTGATGCTCCAGATACTCAACCTGCTCAAAGGAAGGTCAGTTTTATAGCTTATCTAACCAGCTAAACTGTTTTCAGGTGTGCTAACATGAATGCACAAGGGTTTTCTAATCATCCATTAGCCTTCTGATGAGATGAGCAAACACATTGTACCATTAGAACACTGGAGTGATAGTTGCTGAAAATGGGCCCCTATACACCTATGTAGATATTGCACCAAAAACCATACATTTGCAGGTAGAATAGTCATTTACCACATTAGCAATGTATAGAGTGTATTTGTGATTAGTTTAAAGTTATCTTCACTGAAAAAACTGTGATTTTCTTTAAAAAATAAGGAAATTTCTAAGTGACCCCAAACTTTTGAACGGTACTGTATCTATATGTATATGTGTGTGTGTGTGTGTGTGTGTGTGTGTGTGTGTCTATATATATATATATATATATATATATATATATATATATATATATATATATATATATATATATATATATATATATATATATATATATGTATGTATATATGTATATATGTATATATGTATATATATGTGTGTATGTATGTATGTATGTATGTATATATATATATATATATATATATATATATATATATATATATATATATATATATATATATATATATATATATATATATATATATATATATATACAGTCCCTGACAAAAGTCTTGTCGCTTATCCATTTTGTAGAAACAAAAGCTTATAACCTGACTTTAAATTAATCGATTGGTTTTAGAAATGTCTCATATGAAAGCTAAAACCCTCCCCAATTATGCTCAATATACTAAAATAAATTTGCTTCACTGAAGAAAGATTGATCATTTAATGAACACAGAAAGGTCAGATTTTGGCAAGACAAAAGTCTTGTTGCCTTGTCATATGATGCACCCAATCCTAGATTACAGCCTCACCTGTGATCAGTTACTGATCAATCAATTAATGGGTGTGTATAAAAAGAACCCCAGCACACCAGACCTTCACATCAACTGCAACTTGACCTCTGACAACATGCCTAAGATCCACCCTGAGACCAAAGCGTTAATTATCAAGAGGCTGAAGACCAGATCCACTGCTGAGGTGGCTGACACCTTCAATGTGTCTCAGCGTCAAGTACAAAGAATAAGAAAAAGATCTGAAAAGACTGGAGATGTTTTTGACAAGCCCAGGTCTGGCAGACCCCGCAAGACAACTGCTCGGGAGGACCGTTTGTTGATTCGAAAATCCAAGGCCAGCCCCTTTTCCACTGCAGCAGAGCTCCACCAGGCCTGGTCACCTCAAGTCCCTGTGTCAACCAGAACAGTTTGTAGAATTCTGTCTCGAAATGGCCTCCATGGTCGAATCAGTGCACAGAAACCAGCACTAAACAAAAGGCAATTAAAAAAACGTGTGGCATTTGTCAAGGCCCACAGCCTGCTAAAAGGATGGACATTGGAAAAGTGGCAGAAGGTGGATTTCTCAGATGAATCCTCGGTTGAATTACATCACAGCCGCCGCAAATATTGCAGGAGACCTACTGGAGCCCGCATGGATCCAAGATTCACCCAGAAAACAGTTAAGTTTGGTGGCGGAAAAATCATGGTCTGGGGTTACATCCAGTATGGGGGTGTGCGAGACATTTGCAGGGTGGAAGGCAATATCAATAGCCTAAAATATCAAGAAGTATTAGCTACCTCTTACATTCCCAACCATAAAAGGGGTCAAATTTTGCAGCAGGATGGTGCTCCATCGCATACTTCTATCTCTACATCAAAGTTCCTCAAGGCGAAGAAGATCAAGGTGCTCCAGGACTGGCCAGCCCAGTCACCAGACATGAACATCATTGAGCATGTCTGGGGTAGAATGAAAGAGGAAGCATGGAAGGCAAAACCAAAGAATCTTGATGAACTCTGGGAGGCATGTAAGACTGCTTTCTTTGCTATTCCTGATGACTTCATCAACAAATTGTATGAATCATTGTCGAACCGCATGGATGCAGTCCTTCAAGCTCATGGAAGTCATACAAGATATTAAATATGGATCTCACAGCACCACTACTTAATTCACTCACGTTATGCAACATATTTTTGTATTTGAAGTAAATTATTTGTTAAATTTTCTGTAGGCGACAAGACTTTTGTCTTGCCAAAATCTGACCTTTCTGTGTTCATTAAATGATCAATCTTTCTTCAGTGAAGCAAATTTATTTTAGTATATTGAGCATAATTTGGGAGGGTTTTAGCTTTCATATGAGACATTTCTAAAACCAATCGATTAATTTAAAGTCAGGTTATAAGCTGTCAAAAATATCGCATTATAAACAAGTTAACGCAAAACAATTTTAAAGGCAGTTTTTTTTAATCACGATATTAACGCTCTTTGTAGTGAATTCATTTTTTCATAAGCTGTGGCCACTACTAGTAAGGTTAGAAAAACTACAGGATCCAGTTGTAAACCGGAAACATAACAATTTGTATGAAATTCAGAAGTCCAGGTTGGAGGAGGTGGGACAAAGCACGGCACGATTGCTCATGTATGTGCATACACACGACTTTAATATACAAGCCCTGTGTGTGCACAGATGTTACTCATACGAGGAAAACAGTGAATAAATCTGCTCCAAAACACACAGCGAATCCACGCTTACCTTCAGTAAGGACTGTGGACAGCGACAGAAGTTTTGCTTATAAACTCACGGAGGAGCGCGTATCGCAGCTGGACTCTCATCTGCCTCACTATTTAAGAGATATTTCTGCCGCTAAAAGCATATAGCTCTGCTGCGCGACATGTAAACAAACAGCGCTGTGTGATGACGTCATCGGGCTGTGGCCTGGTTCGGTTGTGCAGGTGTGAGTGCGGGACATAGAACCCTACGCAGTCGCTTTGACTGTTAGGAAGACAGAAGAGAAGCACTTCACTCACACTGTTGCAGAGCACTTCATGAAAGTAGCCAGAGAGTGCAACATCGAATACAAAGTTGTCTCATTGACAATTGTTATGGTTTGCAATTAAAAAAAAAAAAAAAAAAAACATTTGCACAAAGCAAGCCTGTCCCATTTTATTCAAAATCTGTTTGTGAAACTTTGTGAAACTTTACAAACAGCCAAGTTATTAAAGCATTCAGCGTTTCCTTTTTGAGCTTAAAACAACTGCTTTATTGACATTATTTAGCACGTAGCTGGTTAGCCTCCGCAATGCTTTTCTTAATACTCAAATTTCTGAGTCTGAAAATTAATGGAAAAAATTACTTCCAGAACCGGAGCAGACCGGTAGTTAGAATTTGGCCATCAGGATCATCAAAATTATCAATAGATTCATTTTTGTTAATTTGTTAATTTTGTTAAGAGGTCTACAGGAGAAAATTAGTACCAATTTATAACCAAGTAAACCAAGACTTACCAAGGACTAAAGCAGAGAACTGAACATGGACTGACATAATTCAGAAATCTGCAAAAAATGTTCTTTATAAAAAGGTACAAACAGCAAACTCCATATTCTACAAGCCCATAGCATTCTGTATACGACCTCACAAAAAATTCAAAACGGATTAAAGCAAGGCAAGTCTAAATGACATAATTGGTACCAAGTTAGAACTAAACCAGGACTTACCAAGGACTAAACCAGAGAACTGAACAGTGACTAAACCAAAATCTGAAATTGAAAATAAACAACAGGTCTAAATCAAGGACAAAATTGCCACGTTTACATGAGAGCTTTAATTCCGATTAAAAGTATGTTAATTCCGAATAAAAATTTATTCCGCTTTAAGAACACCATGTAAACACCATGTAGAACTGAGGAAGCAGCTTGGATGAGCTGCGAAACGTATTCGACCAAATAAACTCTATCCAGTTGACAAATTAAATTTCTCTTTTTGCCATGGATTCTACCTGGACGACTGAGGGATTCTACACAACACCATGTAAACACTTAATTTCTAATGAAAATGATTATTCAGAATTAAACTTAATTCCGAATTAAGTGGGTGGTTTATTCCGACTTTAAAGCCGAATTAATTTATTCCTCGATTATGTAAACGTTTATTTCGCTTAAAAATAATTCCGGACGTTCGGCGCATTCTCAACCCTTCCCGACCCCCAGACGTTGAGCGGAATTAAATAAAGCCGATTTAACGTGTTTTCCATGTAAACCTTCGGAATTATTATTTCCATGTAAACTTGAAGGAGAATAATTTAATTCTGAACTATTTAATTCAGAACAATTAATTCGGAATTAAAAAACATCACGTAAACGTGGCGATGTTACTAAACCAAGACTAACAAAGAACTAACCACAAAAATATCTTTACATGATCGTAAGAGACACTATTGCTGACGTCATCAACATTCCCTGTGGGTGTGATGCTAACTGAAAGCACTGCTCTGTTACTCAGATTAGAATTTATCTGAGATCTGACCAGGAAGAGCTGATTTGTACGATGAACGCTCATATTGATCAAGATAAATGTAGAACACCTCCAGCATGTCACTGCAAAGTATCAATAAAAAAAAAAAAAAAGAAAAAAAAAAACTTCAATAATTAAAAAAAAACAAAACAGAAACCCAAGTGCCACCAAAAGTTTAAGTTAACCTAACAATAAAGGCTTAGTCATTTTAGAAGCAGGTTTCACCACGTCTGAATTTGAAGGAAGTATAACCTTTACAAGTGATAATGGCGTAATAGGTTTGCACATGAGTCAAAACATACATGAGTAAGAGACCAAGAGCATCATAAAACTAACGGGAGATTAGAGTGGTGTTTCTTTTGTTTACACCTGCCCTGAGAGAGTGTAGACTAGAGATATTTGTGTTTTTAGTGTATCGGCCTTAAAGGTGGTATTTAAATAAAAAAATACTATATGGTAATAAACTTAAATAAGCTGCATTTATTCAATTATTGGTGGTTTTATTGCTCAGAAGTACATTTAAAAACATGTATTCTGACTGAGTGTGGTTGCCTCTTCACAGATCTCAACTGTAAATTGGCCTGGTGGAGTCTCCTGCTTGTCTCTATGAAGTTTGATAAGTCTAATGCCATACTTTGGAATATTGCAGGCAAAGCAATAACATCTACATAGAAACTAGCAACTGGCAGAAAGTTACGTAGTGCACCTTTAAATCTCCAGTAGAGGCCGATATTTTGTTTGGCCCAACCAGCTTGAAGACCATATGCAGAAAGCTTTATTTGTACACTTTAGTCCAAAGAGGGTTCTGCAGAAATGGGACTACACTGGACTCCACACAGTTTGCAGTAAAACAAGGTTGTGGGTGAGTTCGTACTGAATTCTAAGTAGATAATTTGGGGAAAATGACCAAAATCAGCCCTACATATCAGCCTAAAAATATCGGCAGAAGTCACTGGCCATTCATTCCACTGGATTCTGCATAATCTGTACCCGCACAGGACATGGAAAAAAAACACATTGGTTGATCTCTAGTGTAAGCCCATAGTTTTTGCTTCGGTCTGCCAGGGGAAAAATATCGAACTGTAATTTTTCCAACAAGTTTTAATTAAAGGATTCTGTTCAAAGTTCACATTGAATTGACAAAAAGACCAAAATATGAACTGACAAACTAATCCAAGAATCACATTTCGGAATATCTTTTTATAGCTCGAAATAACAGGGTTAGCAGTTTCTGTGCAAAATGAGACAGGAAACTGTATTAGTTAAAACAACTGCAGAAATGTAATTAGCTAATTACGACCATTCAAACTGCGATTTTGATTCGATTGCGATTACTCCTGCAGCCCTAGACAAGAAACTATTTATTTGTGCATTAATTAACAATTTGACATGCAACTAAACAGTAAAAAGTAAATGATTAAAATTTTACAAAATTATCTCTAAAATTAGAGATACATATGATAAAAAGTCCATATATCTGCCTTAAACCTCCAGCACAAGCCGATATTTTATTTTGGTCAACTTGCTGCCTAAAAAACACACAAAGCTTTATTTTGAACATTTTAAAACAAGAAGATAACTGCACTAAATGTAATACACTGCTCTCTTAAAAGTTTGTGGTAAAAAAAAAAAGGGCTGTGGGTAAGTTTGTAGTAACATTTTTTTTTTATTTTTTATGTAAAGACAATTGGAACCAGAGTCGATGGAGCCAGAAGCGCTTCCCTGCTCACTTCCTATTCGGAACACGGCGGGTAGCGGGTTAGCTATGTCCATTATACAGGCTCTATGGATCCTACCTGGATGACTGAGAGATTTCACAAACAACAATCTCTAATACAAATGTACAACGAAATAAAAGTGAAACTGATTATTCTGGATGTTGCGGTTATGACGGCCAACATTACTCAATACATGTCCCTGTTGTAATGAGTTCATTCAATAGAAATCATCTTACTCAAACTTAGTAACTGAAGATAAGCCGTTGAGATTGTGTCGGTGTGTCTTCACCTCCTGTCACCCATGTCTTAACTTGTCTGTGTGAACTGTTATCCTGAACTGAAACTGAGCTTGTAATAAACAGCAATAAATGGTACTTTCCACAGCAACAATAGTGTAACCCAAAGATAAGCAACTATTTCAAAATACAACTTTATCAGTTACTATAGTGAGTAATAATAATACATGAGGCGTATATAGCGCTTTATGGACACTCAAAAATGCTTTATAAACAATAGAAAACAATAGAAAACTGTAGAAAACACAGTGGGGGAATGCCAGATTGAACAGGTGAGATCATTTCTTTACTTGCTCATACTCTTTGATATGGTGGTGAATACAGGATCAGCCAAAATACCAAAATTGTTGTTGTGAAGTTATGTAAAGGTAGAATTTTGACTTGTAAAGCACTTTGTGTTGCACGTGTGTATGAAAAGCGCTTTATAAATAAAGATTGATTGATTGATTGATAGAATATTGAATATAACTATAATGAATAGCAATAAGAATATGTTGTTGTTGTTTTTTTATGGTAGAAACGCAAAAATAGTCAATTTAAATATAAGGGCATTAACAAATAGTACACTTTTCCAAACTAATCACTTTTGTGGTTAATATTATTACTTTTATATATTATTCACTCTGTGCAATACATTTACAGGGCAGTATCTGCAGATTTCTGGTGGATTACAAAAATAATATAATTGGATTACCATTATCAAGAGAATAACAAAAAATATGAATACTATTTTTTGTTAATATTGTCACAGGCTAGCCATACTGGGCCTGTCACAATAATTACTGTATACATGATAGAAGGAACAATCATTTGTGATGGTCAGTATTTATAGTGGGTACTTTTTCTTTGTACTAAGTTTGATTGAGATTTGAGCTATAGATGTTTTTGTACATTTAGAATAGTTTTCTGAGATAATCTTTTGTGATAAGCTTTAGGGATATTCTGGTCATAAATTAGTTTCCATGTTATTGTTTAATACCTAGATATTTTATGCAATATATCATACTTCAAAATTTGTTATCGTGACACGTCTATGTCATACATGAAAAAATCTATTTTCAGAGTCAATACTGAATGGTCATATGTGCACTTATATTCACACTTTGCTGCTGATGTCATTAACATTCTCTGGTAATTGCTGTGATGCTAACTGGGGGCTCTACTCTGTCTGAAGAGTATAAAGAGCTGATTTAGTTGGATCTATGGGGTGAGCTGATTTGTGGTGTTAAACAAGTCTCTCTTAAGTAACATTATAGTCAGACTTTAGCCAACAGTTTTTCAGTTCGTCACCCTCACCTTTTATTTTTTTCCATCTGGATCAATAAAGTATCTATATTTTTTTCAGTTTGAATTGAAAATTATTTAATAAATAGTTAATAAAAAATATATCAATAAAAAGGTTAATAAAATTATATTGACACACCCCTTTTATCTCCCCAGACAATGAGCCAAAGACTACTGTCGAGACAGCTTTGAAAACTGCATCTCATAGGCTCAATTACTTTTTTTTTTTTAAACCATAATTTACAATAGGACCTTGTATTATAAAAAGTGCTTTGAGAGGTCATAGTCCACTCACCATAAACAAAAACTCAAGCAGCAAACTGTAAATCCACCTGTCTCAAAGGTC
Source organism: Taenioides sp. WSHXM2023 (assembly GCA_029959045.1). NCBI lineage: Eukaryota > Metazoa > Chordata > Actinopteri > Gobiiformes > Gobiidae > Taenioides > Taenioides sp. WSHXM2023. Next base: position 7,760,100 of record CM057101.1, on the reverse strand, counting down.
CCAGTTGTGTCATCTTTATTCCTCCATAAACAAGAGCTACACCGCTACGGAAATGCTTGTGCAGGTAAGCTCTTTAAACCCAGGAATGAGTCAGGGAGGAGATGACAGTCAGCAAAAATGCAACCTTTATGATCTCTTCTTGTTGCGACGCATTGTCTGAGCCGTCTATTGAAATTATATGTGATACTGTGTTTTAAAAAGGGATGACATCATGCAAAGGTATGAAAGAACAACCTAGAAAGTCTCAACATGGCCACAACTCATGAAAGCAAATAGAAATACAATGACTTTAATTTGTAAGACAGCTTAACCTATTTGCACACATTTATAATTTTGATGACTGTGGATAGGCCTAGACTAGCTGTAATACACAAATGTAAATAATATTGGTATACATAAAGTAGCATACAAGTATACAATTTGGTTAAAAATGGTTAATGATAGTGTTAATTAATAACTTAAATATACATAATCACCAAGTCTTTTAATACTTCTTATTTCCACTGTTAAAACACGATCAACCCAATTATACAAGTCAAACGTCTAAATATCAATAAAATATGTAAATATACTGGCATGTTACAAGTTAATAGTATAGATTGCTTAATATTTAGCAAGAAAGCTCCAAAAGACAGGTTCCAATGTAGCCATGATAGCATCGGGCTGCTAACTCTCACGTCATTGGACAACTTTCCTTTTTTACGGTGCCATTACGTAAACTATTTGACAAATCAACAAGATCAGGGTTAATACTGCGTCTGGCAATTGCAAATACATCTTTATTATGTACTTATTAATATTTATGAGTTGTGTTTTTAGGGATAATTACGCTGTCGCTTTGCTACCAGCTCCAAAGCTAAACCCGATCGGCATTTCTCTGTAACTCAACTCAACGCAGGTGGGAAAAACAGCTAGGAAAACAACGATCCAACCGCAAAGTCAACATCAGTCATTGTCACGTTTCATAACCATATTTCGTGCGTATTTCGTGTTTGACTTACTGTACTTTTGCTTGTGTTTCTGCTGGCATCGGCGGCCGCGGCTCTCGTCTTCTGCTTCTCGGCTCTGGCCTTCACTTCCGGTCGGCTGTTTTTCCGGGAACCTCCCCCTGTGTTTGTCAGAAGCGCTTTGACCAATGGTGCCAAACCTGACCGTGGGAGAAAAGCGCTTACTGCCGGTGGATACACGGGGTAATGGCGCTCTCAAGTGGATTTTTCATGTAATAATAAATGATTAGATTCCTGTGTATGAAATGGGTTGGGTTTGGGGCTTCGGTTCAGACCTTTTTCTAATCTTAAAGGTCCTATATTGTGACTCTTTTGAGCTTTAAGCCATGTTATAATGCTGTTGCCTCCTCAAAAACATATCTGGAGTTGCGTTTTGTTTCATTCATACATGTCTGAGTAGGCCTAATCCTTCATTATTAGTCTGTCTACATCTCCAAAGCTCAAAATGCCAGAGTTCCACCTTGTGATGTCACGAAGTGGTAGTTTTCAATTTAACAGCTACCTTTTTCCTTTTATTTTGTAGAAATAGGCAATTTCCAGGCTGCAAATTATGTAAATGATTTTAGTGAAGGTGTATGGAGTTTAAGAACACAGTGGAGCACTTTCTCTGTTGCCACATGACATCACAAGGTGGAACAGAGTGTTTTTTGTTTGAGAGAAGAACTCAGCCTAAATATGCAGGATTTGTGTAATAAACATGTGTGAATGAAACAAGCACAACTCCGGGTATGTTTGTGAAACTATAACATACTAGTAGATCCAACAATAGCATAATATTGGCTCATTAAAGCTGTACTTTGTAATTTTACTGCTGGAGGATCTACCCTCCTGTTTTCATGGAAATGTTATTGCTTTGCCAGGAATGTTCCACAGTATGACATTTAACTTATTGAATTATGTGTTTTTATTGCTAAAATGACTTTGAAAAAATGCATTCTACATTGAGCGGGGTTGCCCCTCCACAGAATTGAACTGTAACTTGCCCTAGTGGTGCTGCACCTGCTTGTTCCCATGGAGATAGACACATTTAAAGCCATACTGTAGAATATTCCAACAGCATATACATAGGACACAAGCAAGTGATGGACCATCCACTAGAAAAGTTACACAGACTAACTTTAGCTTTTTAACCTTTTGAAAATTGCAGATTTGATGGAAATTTCTCTTATGTCTCACTTTCTTGAGCTTTATCTAAATGTTCAGTACTTGTGGTACATTAAAATTAGAATATGTAGGTTGTTTCTGCATGTAAATGTTAGACAGTTTAACCAAATGTGAGTTGAATTACGAAAATGAGGAGCCTAATGAAACAAGCCTATATGTAATCTAAAGAAAAATGTATGAATGTCACGTTGGCAACTAACTGACACTGACAATAATACTAGAATTTATGAGCAATTGAAAATCCACTTTGTCTGTAAATATATAAGGCCAGTCTGAAACTCCATAACTGTGTAATTACTGCACAGACGCCTATAAGCTGTAATCTCACATAAGTACCAATGAAAACTTTAAATTGCTGCTTTAAACCTTAAGTATGATGCAACATTTATTATGGTGCGATATAAGAAGGTTCAATCAAAGTTCAACCAATTTTCAATGTAAAGAAATACATTCATGATACTTCCACCAGGGAGAGCCAGTGAACCACATGAACCCGAGTTGCCAAATATCCCTATTGATACTTTGCAGTGACATGAAGCTGGGGGTGTTCTACATGTATCTCAATGGTGGAATGTTACCAGTTACCATGGAGACACAATGCATACATTAGCAAACACTGTCAAAAAGTTTTAAGATTGTCTGAAAACTCAAGAAAAAATACCATATGGATTTAAACAACACATTTTGTGATCAATACAAGCGTTCATGGTCCTGTTTAGGAGTTTGATTTTCAACAAAAAGGTGAAAAAATGTTGGCCTGTGACTTTAATTTTATGTGTGGGAGAGTTGTTTAAGTGCACAAATCACTTCACATGTTGTAGTTCCAGCTAAGTCAATTCTTTCTGGTCAGATTGTGCTAAAATAAAGCTCAAATTAAAGTCTAACAGAGCTTCAGACAGAGCAGTGCTTACAGTTAGCATCACCTCCTCAGGAAATGTTGATGACATCAACAAAAATATCAATAGAGCTGTATTATTTTAGACATACACCGTTTTGATACATCAATAAAGTCAGGGCATGAAATTTCCTATAGCCGTAGTTACCATGACGACAAATATATCTCTTTTGGCTATTTTAGCATTTTACTCACACTAACCACTTTGGCCCATTGTACTTTAGCACAAGTAAAAAGGTTCAACTCTTACTTCTGTAATAGAACAGATATAAAAATACAATTTAAAAGCCATGCATTCAAATTATAATGCAATAAAGAGTTAAATTACTGGCAAACAAACTCAAACAATTAGCTTTTGAAATGGCAGAACACCAGTCGCTTGGATATTAAAACATTTTTCATGCATTCATTATTTCACAAAATTACACTCAAAAATATAAAACATCTCAGTTGCTATCCAAGTCCAGAAGCGTTGCATGCGATTCACCTGACCCCGCCCCGTTATCCGCATTAGCCTCTGTACATCCTCTGTCACCCACAAACCCCAACAGAGACCCCTGCATATGCGCTTGGCTGGACCCTATCAGATTATTTTGTCTCATTTGTCCCACATTTGCTGTTACTTGGCTATTTCTCGTCCATGTCCCCCCTGCGGAGTTGAGGGGGCTGAACGCTGTGTGTATATGCGGTTGTCCGGTGGGAGTTAGCGAGGAATGAATCGGTGTTTGCGATCCTTGAATTTCCGTATTGACGCTTAACGGCGAATGGTTGCCGGGGGAACACATAGGCCGTGACGTGCTCATAGTTGGGATAGTGATGTTGTTGTAACCCACTTGCATTGAGTAGCTGTTAAAAGCAGAAGAAAGCCCAAGTAAAGATGGTCCAGCGTGTCTGTGGCTGATATAAGGAGAGCTTGGAGTTGGAGATGAAAAATTGTGCACTCTAGTCCCATCTCTTTCCTTACAGCACAAACATGGAGACGTAAGCAGGTTCTGTCTGGAGGTACTGAGCAAAGTGGGGCTCCTGCTTTGGGTTGGGAGACCAGAGCAGGCCCATATATTTCGAGGAGGGTGGGAGATAGCGTCGTGGTGGAGGTGGAGGCCGGTGGAGATGCTTAAAGGGGCGGTGACGGCGGGAGGAGCCATCATTGGGACCCCACAGGAGAAAACGGAGGCCGGGGCTGGGGCAGAGCAGTGGAAGCTGGAGGCGTGGGACTGGAGGAAGTGCATGATGTTCTGCAGTTCTTTGGCCAGGTTGGAGACTTCGTGGTTCAAATTAGTCACCTGAAAATGGAAAATTAGAAAAGAAAGTAAGTGGCGATTAATAGAATGCATTTGGATTTCCTCTCAGGTCTGGGCAGTGGTGGAATGTAACAAAATAAAAGTAGTAAAGTACTGTACAAATACATTTTAGGTATCTGTACTTTACTTTTCTGGTGGAGAGTCCGCGCTTGTCTCCCTGTTTTGTCTAGAATGTTCCACAGTAGACATTAAACCGATCTGTCGCAAGGGAGACAACTATAGGTTACATTACAGGTCAGATCTGTGAAGAGACAGCACTATTCACAGAGAGAATGTTTGTACTTTTGGACAATAGAAACAGCCGTAATGAATAAATGCTAGATATAGGTGTGTTTAATATCATACCATGGAACATTTCAGGCAAATGAACAACATCTCCATGGAGACCTGCAGGCGATGGACCCTCCAACAGAAAAGTTGCACAATGCACCTTTAAGTACATTTAAAAGTGGATACATTTTACTTTACTTCACTACATTTGAGAGCAGGTATCTGTACTTCCTACTCCGCTATTTTTGATTAGGACTGAAAAGTAAAACATTTTTTTTATTATAATTTGAGACCTTGAAAAGGCTAAGGGGTTTATTTTTAACACATTTGTAGTTTGAGCAAAGAAAAAGATATAAATAAAAACAGCTAGGGAAAAAAAATAATTAAATTGTTTCTATTGAACAAAATTTAACACAAATCTTTATCAAAATCACTATAGAGATACTTATAATAATAAAACTTTTTTTTTTTTTGCTCCAGTATCTGTACTTTTAGTAGTAGTAAGTAACAAAACTGAGTACTTCTTCCACTGGGCCTAGGTCGGGCTAACAAACTGTAAACAAATAGATGCGTTGAGCAGCGTCTGACCAGAAGTGAAGAAGTGATTTTTTCTTTTGCTTTGGATGATACCTGGACGACTGAGGATCTACACAGAAATCTCAGTGCCAACATGTCAAAACAACCCTCCGTGTGCCCAGTGAAACTAACTACTCCACTAATGTTAAAGTCACAGTATGTAACTTTTTAGCCAAAATATAGACTCTTAGCCTAATGTACTGAAAAACTTATGTCCTAAAGTGAGCGGGCTTGCATCTCCACAAACCTGACTCTTATTTGGCCTGGAGGTGCGTCTCATCCTGTTTTGTTTCCATGGAAATGTTGTTTTCTTTGGCTATAATATTATGGCATAAAATTTCTCCATGGAGAAGGTTCTAAAGTGGTTTTAATTGCTTTTAATTGTCTATTTTTAAGTCTATTTTTAAATTATTTTAGAGCCATTATCTATTATCTTGTTTTATTGCATGTTCCATTTTCCTGCTGTTCTTGAACTGTGCGTTGCAACACTGGAATTTCGGCATATCTTATCTTATCTTATCTTATCTTATCTTATCTTATTTCCATGGAATCATTGGTGAAATGCCACCTCCACAAAGTTACATACTGTACCTTTAAAGTAGTGATGGGCAAATGAGACGGCGCTCCGGAGCACGTCTCGTTCTTTCTGAAGCACCGCCTCTTGTCGCGCAGCAGCCGCTCACGTGACCAAAGTGTCGAAGTGTCGGTCCCGCCCCCTACTGCTTCGCTCTGCGTGTCAATCGCTTCAGTGTATCGAAGCGTTTCATTGGCTCAGCGAATGTTCCGCTCTGCGATTGGTTCAGAGTAGGGATGGGCAAAACGAAGCCTCATGAACCAGCAAAGCACTCGAAACAAATGATTCGAGGCTTCGAATCACTGTTCGAATCACGACTCTACAGTGGCCTCTGGTGGTGATGTCCCAGTATTTCTCCACAGTGGCTCAACAAAACACATCCTGATCTGAGATGGTTTCTAATAAAGCTTGTTCTAATAAAGTTTGTGTAAGTGTATGCAGGTGTATGTTATGAATTAATTTGTGTAAATAAAATTAAATAAAGCCATGGAAGCTATGCATTAATCAGATTTCAAGGTTTTTATTCAAAAATATAATTTTTTCAGCAGTGGAGGGGTGCAAGCGGTTTCTTTTTTTGTTTAATACCTCCCCTGCTTTTGAAAAGACTCGTTCACATGGAACACTGGTTGCAGGTATGCCCAGAAACTTTTTTGACAGTTTGTATAAATGAGGAAAAATAACTGCCCTCTCTTTCCAATAGAGAAGTGGGTCCGCGGTGCGGGGAATAAACGGGTCTTGCAAATATTTTCCCACTTCAACTGTGGCGTCTGCAGTTATGCTGTTCTACTGTAGCAGTAGTGTAACTTTACAGTCTATCTAATCTGTGGTCTAAACTAGCTGCATAAACTCACTATCTCACTATTAATCAAAGTATCAGTATCTCTGTCAAAATCTCACGATCTCTCGCCTCTCACAAACCCACATTGGGCAGCGCGCCAAAATATCTTTTAAACTTTGTGGGAGCAGGTTGAGACAGGTGAGTAGGTTGAGACAGGTGCGCTGCTTTGTGGTTCGTTGAAATCCCTGTCAATCAAACTTTGGATTCGAGACGTGAGCCTCTAGTGAAACGCGTTCAAAATGAACCACTTGAGTGACGTCACGCGTTTCATGAGACGTGTAAGTCACGTGACCAGTGTTTTGACTCGCGTTTTGGAACACTGCTTCGAAGCGCATGCGCTTCGAGGCTTCGAAGCAGTGTCGAAAAGCGTTTTTCAAAACTGCCATCACTAGTTCAGAGTGCTTCACAGTGTTCAGCGCACTTCCGTGTTTTGACAAGCGCTAAACTGCTACAGTATGAAAGATGCACCAATATTTCTTATAAAATGTTATGTAATGAGGAGTATTGTGTGACGTTAGTGGTGATTTTGGTGACTTTTGGCGACTTTTGGCATTCGTTTCATTTTCGATGGCATCTACAAGTGGAAAAAAGCGATCCATGGTTTGGGATCACTTTGATCTAATTCCACCTAACAAGGTAACCTATTTTCTTATTTACAGCATGCTATTTATGTTGCTCTTTATATATTATTTTAAATCATCATCATTATTATTGTTGTTGTTAGGTACGGTGTATGCTCTGCACACAAGTATTGTCTTACACTAACAATACTTCATCGATGCTGAGACACCTGTGTGCCAGGCACAATACTAACCAGAGCCAGCAGTCCACCACAGGCCCTGGCAACAGTGGCCATTATCCTGACAGTAAGTTATATATTTAATTCAATTATATTCCCATACTTTATATGTTTTTTAATATAAAGGCTACATATTAAGTAAGTATAGCCTTCTCATATGAACACACTGCTTTTACAGTGTCCAAAAAGAAGATGTTAGATGAGGCCATTGTTGACATGATTATTAAAGATGGCCAACCGTTTTCTGTGGTTGAAGGAGAGGGATTCACCAACCTGATGAAAATATTGGATCCTCTGTACAAAGTTCCATGCCGCAAAACTGTAAAAACAATGGTGGAAGAACGCTACCAACAAAACAAAAAGAAAGCCGAAGAAGATTTAAAGAAAGCTTCTGCTGTCAGTTTGACAGCAGACATGTGGACATCCAGAAATATGGATGCATACCTGGGTGTGACCTGTCATTATCTTTCTGACGACCTTGAATTATCAACTGTACTTTTAGGGGTACAGTACTTTCCCGTGACCCACACAGCAGCTCATATTGCAGAAGCAGTATCGACAATGATGGCCGAGTGGGGAATAGCCGATAAAGTGTGTGCCATGGTTACTGATGGGGCCCACAACATTGTGGCAAGTGTTAATCGTTTATCAATTCAATATATTCATTGTTTTGCTCACTTGTTGAATCTTGTTGTAAAAAAATCTATTTCCCAAACGTCCGAGCTGGATACAATGCGCAGCAAAGCTCGCAAAATAGTTGGCCACTTTATATCAAGCTGTACAGCAAAGGAGAAGCTGGCTATCACTCAATCCAGCATGGCCATGCCACAGTTGAAGCTGGTCCAGGAGGTAGAAACCAGGTGGAATAGCACCTTTGCTATGTTTCAAAGGATGTATGAGCAGAGGGAACCACTAGACGCTGCCCTTGCATCCCTGACATCAACATCCAACTTAACATCATTTAGCGCTGAGGATTATGATGCAATAAACCAGTGTTTAAAGGTGTTGAGGCCATTCAACCAAGCAACAGTGGAGCTGTCTGGGGAGACCAGAGTATCGGGGTCTAAAGCCATACCCATTACAAAAATGTTAACTCATGTAATTACTGTTGAGTGTACCCAAATGGATGATGGTGTTGGAGCTACACTAGCCACCCACCTAAAAAATAATCTAAAAGAGAAAATGAGCGGCTTGGAGAAAGTCACCTCCCTGTCATTGGCAACTATACTGGATCCACGTTTCAAAGAAGTTGCATTTTGCAGCCCATCCAATGCACAGGCTGCTGTTGAGAGACTGTCACGGGAATGTGCCAGCTTGATTGAACTCAAGACTCAGGGTGAAGTTCAACCACAGCCCTCTCCAGCCCCAAGTGACGATGATAATCTGTGGGCTTTACTGGACAGCCATGTTTTTGCTCAGCAAACCAGCCCTGCATCTGACAGTGCCACTGAAGAAATCCAAAGGTAGTGTTTCAGCTGACACTTGTGCTATTCATCAAGGTTATATATGGTGTACAAATTTTATGCTTTTCTATCTTGCTTTCTAGATACTTGAAGGAACAGCATATTCCTAGATGCGAGGACCCCTTAAAATACTGGGAATCACATAAAATACAATATCCTAATCTGTGGAGACTGGCTCAAAAATATCTTTGTATACCGGCATCCTCTGTTCCATGTGAGAGAATTTTTTCCAAAGCTGGTGAGTTAGTGAGCCAAAGAAGACTAAAGCCTTCAACTGTGGAAAAACTTCTATTTCTTAATAAAAACATGTGATATATAAATTGTTGTATTTCTTTTTTAAATGTTCAAAATAGAATATATACTATTTATGTCTTCTAATAAAATAGAAAATAGAGTTTTGCGTTCCCAAATCATGGGTTGTGTGCTGGTTTGCAATGGTTAAATTTGTCCACTAGAGGTCAGTGTTTCTCCAAGGCCTCAGACACGTCGAACCATTTGAGACAATATTGCCACTGAGGTGTCAATGCTTCACGAGGCTCCATTCGCCCATCACTACTTTAAAGGTGTATTGTGCAACTTTTCTGGTCGAGGGTCCATCAAATGCTTTGTCTGGAATATTTCACATTATGGTATTAAACCTTTCCTCACGGAGACCAAATCAGACCAAGTTACAGCTCAGATCTGTGGACAGGCAACCCCACTCACAGTCAGAATGCCTGTTTTCCTAGGCATTTTAGAGCTATAAAACCACCTGTAATTAAATAAATGTAAGGAAGAGCTGTTTAATGTCATACTGAGGAACATTTCGGGCAGAGCAATGACATATCCATAGAAACAAGCAGGTGACACACCCCAAATCAAAGGAATAAAAAAAATATAGTCCACCTAGGGGAATTTACCATCTGGACGCGACCACCATAGAACACAACATTGGTCCAAAACCACAGTACCTCTTTGCTGAGTTTGCTGATGTTCTGTCTGACCTCTTCAGTCTCCAGCAGCAGACTCGTGTTCACCTCCAGAGGGGCTGAAGGAAAGTGTGGAAAAAGAAAACAGGAAAATCTCAAATGGAAATCTTATACATGATGCAATGTTTAATGCTGAAACTGTTGAGTATGTATGTATTGGAATTTGGTGTATTTAAAATGGGAAGACAAATAATAAAGAGTTGATTTCAGAAGATGTACCTGTCACATTTGAAGTGGCTTCATTCGGCTCAACGTTAAATTGAAACCTGTGTCCGTTGTCTTCTATCCCGTCCACCACTCTGAAAAATAAATAAAACATAAAACAAAACATCAATGCAGATAGATGTAACAATACCACCAATGTTTTATTATAGAAGTCTCACACATTTGTCACATTTGTCAGGAACATATACAACATCACATAATAAGTCCTTTCATAACTCTACAGCTATAGTGGCAGAGTGAAATACTGAGGAAATTTGGACATGATTCTTAACACAGTTTGTTAAAGGGCCCATATTACATTATTTTCTGATCTATGTTATAATGTTGTTTCCTCATCAAAAGCAGATCTGGAGTCGTGTTTTGTTTCATTCACACTCTTATTCTCTCAAACAGAAAACACTTTGTTCCACCTTGTGATGTCATGTGGTAATACTAGAAGTGCTCTACTGTGTTTTTAAACTCTATACACCTTCACTGGAATACTATGGATCATTTCAGCCCTGTAATTGCCAATCTCTACTGAACTAAAGGTAAAAGATAGCTGTTAAAGGTAAAAGGTAGCTTTTAATTGGAAAACTACCACCACAACTACCACTACATGACATCACAAGGTGGAATCCTTATGGAACCCTAATAATAAAGGGTTACTCAAGTGTGATGAGATAACTGAAAGGGTGGAAGTAAAACGCTGGAAACCGACTGGATGTCTTAAGCAGGAGAAGTTTATTTACCATCAATAATACGGGCCTGGGGAACTTGAAGTCAACATAGTATGATTTCAAAAGTGAGCATAGTATGATCTTTGAGTTCAAGCCCCTTGACTCTGCTTCCAAAGGAGGAGGTTTATAAAGCAAGTGTGGTGAGACTATGGAGGCCACTAGGCACCGGTTAGACTGCAATATGCCACAGTTTAAGTAATGGTATGCCGATGGTACGCCAAGGGAAGATGATCAAGTTACTATAGCTCCTCTGAGTTGATGTAAAACTGAGAGATGTATGTGGAGGATAAATTACTTAAAATCTCTTACAGTAACAGCATTGTAACATGACTTAAAGCTCACAAAAGTCAATTTCACTCCTGCCATGTGCTGCTAAGAAAAAAAATCAAATAAACTTACATAAAGCACTTACTCCCTATTAGCAAACCATAAAATGTACCTTGGACTGAGGGTGAGTGGGCTGGCACAGGGCAGAGTGGGCATCAGTAGTTTGGAGGGCCGATAAGCAGGCTGAGTGTCTTTATCCAGAGGAGACAGTTCTTCAAAGGTTTGGGGAATCGGACTACAGCCTCTGCTCTGCACCGGAGACCTGCAGAGGCGGAGGGCGGAGTTCTGGTGTAGCTCCGCCCCCAGCAGCGTACTGTAACGAGTCTGACGTACAGGGCTGCTCACGCCTTTGAGCAGGGGCACCTTCTTCTGCTCAGAATCCTCATCTCCGTCACAGGCCTCGATAATGAAAGGCAGTTTATGGTCCTGTGTGGGAATACAATATTGGATACAGATAGAAGTGATTAGTTATGGTTATGTGACAGTTCTAATAACAATAACTGGAGCCTAAGAACATGTGAAAAGCCATCTGAGTCATTCAAAAGGGTGATGTAATATAGTTTATGCTGGATTTTATGTAGTAAACAAATACATTATCAAATCAAAACTTAACTGATAACAAATGTAATGCTGATTTGTTCATAATCCCCTTAGACTTACAGGGCCTGTAACAGATTTTTTTCCAGATTTGAACAAATTATGTATTGTCCAAGTGCAGAAGCAGCTCTTGAGGTCAAAATAAGTCTGCTGCGTGCTTCTTGCATCTAATTATAAAGCATTTTATTATCCGATAATCAGGAAGTCAGTGACCAGTAAAGTTTGATTCTTTTAGCCGATGTCTGTCTCCTGAAGCCTCCCTCATTGTTTACGCCTTCCTTCTGTGATTTTCTTTGGGACACGTTTGATTGACAGCTGAAAAATGGAGGATCGAGGAGAGGAATCAAGGAGAAGGAAGCGAGGAAAGAGAAATGAGACGCAGCCATTGTCAAACTTGTCGACATGTTTGGTTCTCAAGACAGAATGAGCTCCTCACGTTGGGTTGCCAGATCCTGCGACCAAAACCTGTTTCTAATACACCCAATAAGGCTCTCTATGATATGGCCTGACTCAACTAATGTTCAGTTGTAATTGGATGGCAGTTAATCAGTAAATCAGTAGCAGCACATACAACTATATCTTTAATTCTCATTATCACAACCTCTCGCTGTTTATCCTTATACTTAAATGTGACCTGACTTGTACTTTTAAAACTTATTTTCGCTCATTTAACTTTCAGAAAAACATAGTCTTAATACACATCGTCTCCATGGCACGTACCTGAGACACCTGGGGTAACCATGGAAACCTGCCTCCCTGAAGAAACACAAGAAACAAGACACAGTGAACCCCTTCTATCTTTAGACAATGTGTGGGGACTTTAATTAGATAAATGAACTGCATTTTTGAGCAAAAAAGCATAACTCAACAAATAAGTTAAAGGTGCATTGTGTAACTTTTCTGGTGGAGGGTCCGTCAAATGCCTTTCTCTATGGAGATGTTATTGCTTTGTCTGGAATGTTTCACAGTATAGTATTAAACCTTTCTATCTTCATGGAGACCAAACCAGATCAAGTTACAAGTAAGATCTGTGGAGAGGCGACCCCGCGCACAGTCAGAATGTCTGTTTTTCTAGGTATTTTTGAGCTTTAAAACCAGCTGTAATTGAATAAATGTAAAGTAGAAATGTTTAATGTCATACTGTGGAACATTCCAGGCAGAGCAATGACATCTCCATGGAAACAAGCAGGTGACGGCCCCCCCAATCAAAAAGGTACACTATGTAACTTTTCTAGTGTGGGGTCTGCCTCCTGCTACTCTTCTTGGTGGTGTGATTGCTTTGCCTGAAATGTCCCACAGTATGGCATTAAACTACAGATGTGTTTATTGCTCAAACATGCCTTGAAAAACATGTGTTCATAATGTGAGCGGTTTCTCTCCACAGATCTGACCTGTAACTCGGCTGTGACTAGGCAAAGCAGCAACATCTCTATCAGATAAGACAGGAAGTATAATTATTTAACTTTACTGTTCCAAACTAGGAAAAAATCAGTAATTTTGTTATGAATTAGGTTTTATTTAAATGAGTAGTCTAACCTGCCACATGCACTTTAACTCAACTGTTATAAACTGGTGCAGGTGTTTGTGGTCCATAAATACTCTCATTAGAACAAAGATGACACAGAACAAAGACTCATCTAATCATGTCATTTACTGGAAGTCTAAAAATACTTTTCTTTTCTTGCGTCAATGTCATTCACTGCAGGTGTTTCATAATTGAAAGGGATGCACTGTTGAACAACCTAGTACCTGCACTTTCACATTTAAACTCTTAAATACAACTCTCAAATCTTTATACGGCAGATGAAAATGTTAAGAAAATAATATTAATTTAAAAAAAGTTGTAAAAAGTTAAATGCTGTCTAACTTTCATGTCATCTGCATGATTCCATGGAAACAGAAAGTTAAAAAAGAAAGACATTCTCCATGAAGATAGCTAAGATATGTAATACTGTGGAATATTACAGCCAAAGGAACAACATTTCTATAGAGACAAGCAGGAGGAGTAAGGTTTGTGGAGATAACAAGTAATAGGTTATAATGCATGTTTTTCTTAGTTAGAAGTCTTAATAAAAACATAGATTCATTATTAGAGGGGGTCATGTGAATATTCTTGCCCCAGGCCAGATTTCTGTAGACAGGCCTGGTCATGTGCACTTTCAGTAGCCTTACCTCTGTGTTGGCTGGCTCTCGCAGGTTGTAGGTGAGGTTGTGGTGGATGTCTGAGCTGAATCGGGCCCCATACTCTGGGTACAGTCTGAGCACCTCCCTCAGAGCCTTCACACTGATGTATTGCAGGTCACAGTAAGTCAGAGCCTTCACATCCGCGTTGGTCTTTATCACCTGTTCCTGCTCCGGGAGGTCCGCCCCGATCAGGTCCCCTTTCCCTGGACACAGACAGGGGCAGAGCCATAACTAATGCAACGATTTTCATAATAACATTGTAGGCTGAGAATCAAACAAACGTAAGTAACTTTAAGGTAAATTTACAAGAGTGGCATTTTGAACAATCTAGCCACATACAAAACAAACTTTTGTAGGTGAATTTTGCAGGATTTAAAACAACTGATTATATTTTAATAATTATTCTCTCATGCCCCCTTTGGCTTTCATTTTAATTGGGAGTTAATTGAGCAACTGATTATTTGAATAAATGATACTCTTTTACTAAACTCTCACCAAAACACTCCCACATAAGTCATTTTGGTGAGAGCTAATACATGCCTTTCAGTGCATTATTCATTCTCTTCATACTTTCATACTCTGGCCAGCTACTATTGTAGCCACAGCTGCCCCGGGGCAGAGTCACACACATAACAACAGCACTGACACATCACATTCACACTAGGCGAGGTGGACTAGGCAAGTGTCTTGCCTAAGGACTTAATGACACTAGACTAAAGCCATTGCAGCACGTGGTATTCCCAATAGTCTCCCATCCACGCACTAACCAGGCCAGCCGTGCTTCGCTTCAGAGATCAGATATTACGTGTTTAAACTCAGATGTGACTCTTTCTTAATGTCCTGCATTGTTGTGTTTGTCTCTATCTGGCTCTCTCTTATTGAGTTGTTGTTCATTTCCCCTGAGGATGAAGAAATATCATTCTGATTCTGGTTCTACATGATTTTGATGATTGAAAACATGTACAACTAGAATGAGTAGGATAAATAAAGTTTTCTGAGTTGAATCAAATGAGATCTACACACTTAACTGCTGTGTGCTTGGACTGACCCAAAATGGCGAGTACCATCCCGTCCCTCAGAACCTCGAGGGATCCGGAGCACACGTAGTAGTTGGCCTGGAGAGCGTCGCCATGACGAATGAGGTACTCCCCCGGCGCACAGAAGGAGGTCTTAATGTGCAGGGACAGGGAGCGCAGGCACCCTCTACTGGCCCGCTCAAACACTGGCAGCTGCAGGATGTCTTTGTTCAGGTGCATGGCAATGTCAGCGCGAAGCTCGTCTGGGAAGTCATGGAGGAGCTGAGAGAAAGAAGAGTGGAAAGAGTGATAAATGACAAAAAAGAAGAAAAAAGAAAAAAAGAAAAAGAAACAGAGCAGTGTAACTCAAAATGCTGGTTATAATTTTTGTTTTTTGAATTGGCACTACTATCTGGTAGTACTTACAGAGTAATATACCAATGATTATATTTAAGTAAGTCATATTTTAATCAATTAGAACAACCTTATCCATGGTTCAGTGTCATATTAGAACTGTTTTTTAGGTCTTATTTTAGTCTAATTTAACCATCATTTAGGCCTTATACAGTCCAGGTTTAGATCTGGTGGTACTTGGAAAGCCAAATATTTAAAAAATGATTTATTATACTGCAATTTCCTTTTTAATGATGTTGTACCTATAATGTGATATAATGTGGTGTTTTATAACATACCTCAGGCATAAGAGTAAAAGTAAAGTCATAGTCCAAATTATAGCCCTGGAATCCTCACATGGAGGTAGACTATTCTTGTTCATATAGTTATATTACTATGATTTCCCCCCATATTGGCTTCTAAAAGGAAGTGTGAACAACAGTGACGTGAGGTGCCACATCTGTAGAGTTCACACAGACCTATAGCAACCTAACACTGAATCCATTATCTCCCAAAGGTGCCATTCGGGGTGCTAATGAGGATTTGTCTATTACTCCTATTCACTGGGAGATGTGCCATGATCTGCCCACTGTCCCCATGGTTATATTAGTCATTTAATTCTCCACTTCTGGAAATGGAGTGAGACACTAGAGACAAAGTGACCTATATTCTGTGACGTATTGGAGTCACAGTACGTGCATCAAATTTAAAATGTCAGAAACTTCACTTGTAGTCAAGTTTTATTAAAGGTTCCATATTACGCTTTAAGTCATGCTATAATGTTGTTAGCTTCTCAAAAACATACCCAGATTCACACATGTTTGAGTTGTCTACATTTCCAAAGCTCAAAATGCTCTGTTCCATCTTGCGATGTCATGAAGTGGTAGTTAACAGCTCCCTTTTACCTTTTGTTTAATAGAGATTGGCAAATTATCCAAATGATTCTAGTGAAGGTGTGTGGAGTTTAAAAACACAGTGGAGCACTTCATGTTTTATCACATGACATCACAAGGTGGAAGAGAGTGTTTTCTATTTGAGAGAAGAACTCAGCCTAAATATGCAGGATCTGTATGTAGAATATAGCGTAATACGGGCTCTTTAACAAAATTGGCTTCCAATACGGTTAATTAGTACTTCTTTGCTAATGCGATAAGTCATCTTCGTCACTTAAAAGGCTAGTTTAATGTTTTCATTAAACAAAAGCTACTCAAGGACCGTGTGAAGTTTTAACAGCAGGATAAAAGAAAGGATTTCTGACGGAGGACTCTTAAAACACAGGTCAACTTCAGAAAGAGATGCATCTGAACAAAGGATTTGAACAAAAAGTACAACATTACCAACAGTGTGACTAACAGATAAGCCAGTTCTTATTCAGTTAACTTGTTCGAAGTGAAGAGTCTGTCACCATTACTTCTACAAATATGTCTACTACTAATACTACTACTACTGCTGCTGCTACCACTACTGCTACTACTACTAATACTACTACTACCGGCAAGTTTATTTGTATAGCACAATTTGTACACAAGGTAATTCAAAGTGCTTTAGAGAATACGAAATACATTAAAATCACAATACAAACAAATCAAAACATAAACAATCATAATATTCTAGGCACATCTCCATGGAGAGAAGCAGATAATGGACCCTCCACCAGGCAAGTTACGCAGTGTGGCTTTAAAGTTCAAGTTTGAGTCCTTTCTTAACCATATATTTCTAGCCTGATTTGAAGGTTTTAGTGCCAGAGACTGGAAGAGACTGCTGATACTTGTTTTTATAATAGTAGTATAGTCATATTATTGATATATAGTAGTAGTAGCCTATTATTTCAAGTCATAGCCTACTATTACTCCATTATTACCCCTCAATTTTCTAGCCTGATTTGAAGGTTTTAGAGAGAGAGCCTAGCCCCACCTAATATTAATTAATCTACTGCCCTGATAGTAGTAGTATAGTAATATTTTTGTTCTTCTCTTTTTCCTACTTCTACTCCTGCTATATCTCCTCCTCACCTCATTGGCGTTGATGCCGTTGTTGACCGACCACGTGGCCTGGAAGTACTCTAGCATTCTCTGTTTGAGCTGCTGGGGGAGGCGGTGAACTCTGATGAAGTCCTTGAGGTCTTTCATCCTGGTGTGGTAGAGAGAGCGCCGTGAGTACATACGCTGGATAATGGCCGTCACGTTCCCAAACACCACGGCGTGCATCAAGGCTACAGAAAAATCAGTGGAGAAGAATGAAGAATGAAGAGCAAGGCTGAAACGGTACAGTGAAACTATGGGGTCTCTTATGTAGTCATTCATTCTGAGATATGCAGGTCAGGGGCAAATATAGAACATTGTAGAAGATACTAATAATGATGTCTTTCACTCTTTTGATGCTTTGATAAGCTCTATGTAAAATACAGTTTTGAATTTAGTACAAAAACAATGCAGAGTTTTGACTAAAAGGCTCATATTATGCTATTTTCTGATTTTCGTCATTAAAAACATGTCTGGAGTTGTGTTTTGTTTCATTCACACATGTTTATAACACACAGGCCCTGCATGTTCTTTTTTCAAACACTCTGGTCCACCTTGTGATGTCATGTGGTAATACAGGAAGTGCTCCATTGTGTTTTTAAACTCCATACACCTTCACTAGAATCACTTGGATGATTTCAGACCGGAATTGCCAATCTCTCTACTGAACAAAAAGTAAAAGGAGCTGTTAACTTGAAAACTAGCGCTTCATCACATCACAAGGCGGAACAGAGCAAGTTGAGCTTTACATTAACACTATCCACCTTTCCTTTGATTAATTAAAGTGGATGTTTTAAAGCTAGAAATATTGTATCTTCAAAAACATATATTCATATGTGCGCTCTCTTCTCCTGAAATTGTACTTGTAACTCTGGTAGCATCCCCTGCTTCATAGAGATAACTGCATTTAATGCCATACTGTGGAACACAAGCAAGTGGCAGACACTCAAGCAGAAATGTTTGACTTGCTTCATGTTTTACTGCAATAACTGTAATATGCCAAATTGAAAAAAAATCAGTATTTATTTGGACCTTAAAGGCAGAGTGCGTACCTCCCATGAGCATGATGCAGATGGAGAAGACCTTCTCTGCGTCCGTGTTGGCGCACACGTTTCCAAAGCCCACACTGGTCAGACTGCTCAGGGTGAAGTACAGAGAGGCGATGTACGCGCTGGGCATGGGCGGACCTCCCACTGAGCTGTTGATGTACGGAGTCTCCAGACGCTTCCCCAGCTCCTGCAGCCAGCCTGAAACAGCAAAGAATGTCTTTGTTATGTTGAAATGCATTATATCAAACTGCTATTAGAATTACTAGAACTATTACTACTGCTACTGCTGCTACTACTACTATTACTGCTACTACTGCTACTACTGCTATTACAACTACAACAACAACTACTAATACTGCTACTATTAATGCTACTACGGCCACTATTTAGACTTTAAGTGTTAAGTCAAAGTAAATCCTAAATCCACTATGTTTTTAAACGCACCTTCACTAGAATCATTTGGATCATTTCAGCCCTTTCCGATCTTTACTGAACAATGATAAGGTAAACAGTAGATGCAAACCTGAAAACTACCACTTCATGACATCACAAGGTGGAACAGAGCATTTTGAGCTTTGGAGTTGTAGACAGACTAATAATAAAGGATTATTCAAACGTGTGAATGAAACAAAACACAACTCCGAGTATGTTTTGTGGAGATAACATTATTAACAATACATTTAAAAAGTAGAGGACAAAAACAACAATTTGGAGCTGCACTAAACAGAAAAAACATTGACTCATAATAACTTTTTTCCCCTAGTAAATTAAAATTTGAAAACCGAAAACTGAATCACCACTTCAAGCAAGGTTCAGCTTTGTCAGAAAAACAACTTCAAAATTCATTAAGTTTTGTAGCTCTGAAAATCTTTGTTATGTGTTTAGGAATTGCAAAAATTTTATTCATTGAAATTCTAAAAAAAAATTGCCACCTCCTTTCACACGTAATGTAATCTGGACATAGTATTGGGTTTTTGGTTGTCAAGAACATCGCACTAAACATCCCCAACTGAAACTAAAAAAATACATCATTATTTGAATTCGAGACACATGCCAAGACTTACCAATGTCCCAGGTAACAGGATCGCTGGACTCAATCTCCTTTCGACCAATCACGTACCAGACGCAGGCCATCCAGTGAGCCAATAAAGCGAAGGCGGACATGAGGAGGGTCAGAACCACGGCGCTGTACTGGGAATATCGATCCAGCTTCTGAAGGAGGCGGAGAAGACGGAGCAGCCGGACGGTCTTTAGTAAGTGTACAAGGGAGGTCTGGGGAACAGGTAAAAATACAGTGTTTAGTTTTAGTTTCAACTTAGTTTTGCTGAGTCCAGAATCATAGTTACCATAATTGCCTCAAAATAAAATATTTGAATTGACCAATAGAAAACAGTTAGAAAATCAAACAAGAAGCAATGTGATGCCTTAGTGGATTAGTTTAGTCCTGGTTAAGTTCTGTTTAAGTCCTGGTTTAGACCTGGTTCAGTCCTGGTTATTCCTGATTAAGTCCTAGTTTAGACCTGGTTTAGTCCTGATTCAGTACTGGTTTAGACCTGGTTTAGTCCTGTTCAGTCTTGATTAATTCCTGGTTTAGGCCTGGTTTAGTCCTGGTTCAGAAATAGTTTAGACCTGGTTTAGCCCTGGTTTAGTCCTGGTTTAGTCCTGGTTTAATCCTGGTTTAGACCTGGCTCAGTCCTGGTTAATTCCTGGTTTAGACCTGGTTTAGATCTGTTTAGACCAGAAATAATTTAGACCTGGTTTAGCCCTGGTTCAACCCTAGTTTAATCCTGGTTTAGTCCTGGTTGGTTTAGTACTGGTTTAGTCCTGGTTTAGACCTGATTCATTCCTGGTTAATTCCTGGTTTAGACCTGGTTTAGATCTGTTTAGACCAGAAATAATTTAGACCTGGTTTAGCCCTGGTTCAACCCTAGTTTAATCCTGGTTTAGTCCTGGTTGGTTTAGTACTGGTTTAGTCCTGGTTTAGACCTGATT
The DNA here is from genome assembly GCA_029959045.1 of Taenioides sp. WSHXM2023. Lineage (NCBI taxonomy): Eukaryota > Metazoa > Chordata > Actinopteri > Gobiiformes > Gobiidae > Taenioides > Taenioides sp. WSHXM2023. The sequence continues at coordinate 7,739,722 of CM057101.1, read as the reverse complement.
CATTCCTGGTTAATTCCTGGTTTAGACCTGGTTTAGATCTGTTTAGACCAGAAATAATTTAGACCTGGTTTAGCCCTGGTTCAACCCTAGTTTAATCCTGGTTTAGTCCTGGTTGGTTTAGTACTGGTTTAGTCCTGGTTTAGACCTGATTCATTCCTGGTTAATTCCTGGTTTAGACCTGGTTTAGTCATGGTTTAGATCTGGTTTAGACCTGGTTTAGACCTGATTCAGTCCTGTTAATTCCCGTTTTAGACCTGGTTTAGTCGTGGTTCGATACTGGTTTAGACCTGGTTCAGTCCTGGTTAATTCCTGATTAAGTCCTAGTTTAGACTTGGTTTAGTCCTGATTCAGTCCTGGTTAAGTCCTGGTTTAGACCTGTTCATCATTCTGAAACCTATAACTATGGGAGATTCATTGTTTTGGAAATAAATCTCCAATATTATGATCTACAAAAGTTGAACCTTCTCATTATTTGTCAGATATTGGCTCCACAGATTTGCCATATTAATTTTACGGCCTCAAGTCTTTTCAACTGACATTTATCACATTTTCGGGGTAAATAATGGCACCATTTTCTGTAGCTATTATTTAAAAAAAAAAACATTTGTTATGCTGACAGAGGAGGAGGCATTGAATTTTTTCCCTTCAGTTTTAGTTTCATGTAGTTATACCCACTACCACAGAGTTATTAACCATAAACCAGAACAACAGCTCAATTTTAAATGATTCTTGGGTTTCAGTCAAATTTGCCTTTCTGATTTAAAGGACTTTGTGAAGACCTGTACCCATTCAAAAGATATAATATTTAGATTTTAATTGCCCAATCACTATAACAACAGAGAACCATCGCCATAGCTTGAAACCCACGAAGAATGAAATGAATCACACACATACGCATATGCCAAGTCTGATGAGCTCACCACTGTGATGTTGAACGCATACAGAAGGTCAAAGGGCAACGCGGCGATCAGGTCAACAAAGAACCAAGTGGTGCAGTAATGAATATAGATCGAACGGGGGTTGTAGACCACCTGACCCGACTGGCTGACGTAGGTTGTACGGAAATTTAAAATGATATCTGAAAAGAAAAAAGAAGAGAGAAAAAAGAAACATGAGTCATCAAAAAATTTGTCTTCATCGATCAATATTTTGAATTCTTTGCACTATATGACGCCATTTGGTCACTGATAAATTGGGATATCGCAATTATTGCTTGATTATTGTGATTATATAGGACTCATGAGACATTTAGAAGCAAAAATAGGTCTTTTCAATTCACATACTACTACAAAAAAGTATACAATAACTATTTTTTTACTTTTTTATAACCTTAATAAAGCGTGACAAAGGACTTAAAGGTGCATTGTGTAACTTTTCTGGTGGAGTGTCCGTCAAATGCTTTTCTTCATGGAGATGTTATTGCTTTGTCTTGAATGTTTCACAGTATGGCATTAAACCTTTTTATCTACATGGAGACCCAACCAGACCAAGTTACAGGTCAGATCTGTGGAGAGGCGCCCCTGAATGCCTATTTTTCTAAATATTTTTGAGCTATTAAACTACCTGTAATTAAATAAATGTAAGGCAGAGCTGTTTAATGTCATACTGTGGAACATTCCAGGCAGAGCAATGACATATCCCCAGAAACAAGCAGGTGGAGGACCCCCAACCTGTTCCACCCTCTCGTTACCTGGCCAAATGTTCTTTCTGGTCTTCTTCTGTCAGACTAAAGCTGCCACACTATCAAACAGCAGTAGCGTAGATAGCCTCTAGTGGTGATATGTGAGAATACAACAGGGGCAGGTCAGCCAGTCTAATTATGAATGGTTGCTTTAATTCATAATAAACAATAGATTATTAAGGATGATTCAGGCTTTGTAACTATAAATAATACCATAACTCCTAACCACAACCCCTTTAATTAAGTTATTAAGTTATTAAAGCTAATTAAGTGTTATAAAGTATAGTAAAAGGAAAAATAAAGTAGTTTCTTACCTGGCAACCCTGCTCACAGTCAGAATACCTGTTTTTCTAGGCATTTTTGAGCAATAAAGCCGCCTATAATTGAATAAATGTAATGTAGATCTGTTTAATGTCATACTGTGGAACATTCAAAGCAGCGCAACGACATATCCATAGAAACAAGAAGGTGACAGACCCCTACTGAAAAGTTACACCACTAAGGATGTTACTTGGCACAATAAAAGTAACTCTAAAATGTATTACTGCAACAACCTTTATGAATCAAATATCCATGTAAAGTGCAGTTTCAACATTGAACATAAAGCAGCACAAAGTGGGCAAGTGTCTTGCTTGAGGACACAACAGTCTGCTCTAGAGTCGATGTTGAATCACCAACCTTGAGCATTTACTCTACAAATGAGTCACTGCTAAAGATGCTCAAAGCCTAAAGACATCTTGATAACACTACAACTACAATAAAACAAGCAAGGTTATTGAGAACGATTCAGGCTTTGGAAGTAGGGTTAATTAATATACCAACCCTAACCTCTTAATTAGATCAGTCCTAAGATTAAATCAGTCTGCTTGATTGACTATTTGTTTGTTATTTGTTAAAGGTGCATCGTGTAACTTTTCTGGTGGTGGGTCCGTCAAATGCTTTTCTCCTTAGAGATGTTATTGCTTTGTCTGGAATGTTTTACAGTATGGCATTAAACCTTTCTGTCTTTCTGTTCTACGGAGACCAAACCAGACCAAGTTACAGGTCAAGTTACAGGTCAGATCTGTGGAGAGGCGACCCCGCTCACAGTCAGAATGTCTGTTTTTATAGGTATTTTTGAGCTTTAAAACCAGCTGTAATTGAATAAATGTAAAGTAGAGTTGTTTAATGTCATACTGTGGAACATTCCAGACAGAGCAATAACGTATCCATAGAAACAAGCAGGTAACAGATCCCCAACCAAAAAGTTACACAGTGCATCTTTAAGGCTTAAATAGTGTAGTTATTATAAAGTGGTACCAACATGTTTTGTATCAGTATTTCACATTTTAGTGCTTAAAAATACTTATGGAAATCATGTTCTTTTGCCACACTTCCACTTTCCGTTTGAAGGCTTGGATTAGTTGTCTAGTGCCCTAGACTGCTGCCTACATTGTACAGGGAAATATTTTGAAAATGAAAATTTAGCAGCAATGTTGACATCAGCGTGGCCCTCAAAGATGATTATAAATGACAGAAATTTGCTATATGTAAGTACTTTCATTTTGAATTGACCGTGAAAGGAAAGTTATTTTCCTGGAGTGTTTTTATAATCTAAAGTGTAAAAGGTGCATGCTCCTACTGCGAGGACTCTCTTTATTAAATACGTCAACAGCAGAACAGCGAATAAGGAATGTGTGAAAACACCCAAACAAAGTGGGAAAAAGTGAGTGAGAGAATCTAAATATTACTCTGACCGAGAGCATCAGACACACACCGAGGTAAAGGAAGAAGAAGTCCTGTGAACAATCAACACGTCTGTATCACACCATTTCAGGGAAAACTCTGAGGAACTCTGGGTAAACGGACAAAAGAACTATGAGCTAGTATCGAAAATCAGTAATTGATATTAAAACTTGTATCAAAACTACTCATTTGAGCAGGTATCGATATTAAAAGTGACATTTACAGGAGAGAAATGAACCTTTCCTGAATACCTTTAGAATGACCTTGAGATGCGTCAGAACAAGTATAAGAGCACATAGACACAGAGATATTAATCCCACCACAAAATTCGGACCGTCAGATAATTCAAATTCAAAACTATAAATAAACAACAACAACAACAACAAAATCTCACCTTTTTGCATGGAACTGTAAAGTTTGAGGCCTAAATGTAGTATTGCTTATTGCAGCAGTGAACTATACCTCCCATAATCCTTTGCTCTGTGTTTGAATAGTTTGAAATAGGATGAATAGGTGTTACTGGGTGTTCAAAGAAATTATTCAAGAGGGAATAAAAGTATTTGGGGGAGACTCAAACAAATTCTATACAATTTCTATTTTTTTTTTTCTATTTAATAACAAAATCTGGTACGATGATACAAATGGGAAAAACTAAAACATATCAGGAAGAGTGGTGCAAAAATCAAGTTGAATTTGTCCACCACCCGCTTGTCTCCATGGTGGTGTTATTTCTTAGAATGTTCCATGGTATGATATTAAACATATCCATCCAGCAGTTATTCATTATGGGTGTTTTTATTGCTCAAAAATACAATACTTAATTTTACAAAACTTCTGTGAATAGGGGCGACTCTCCACAGATCTGAAACGCATTGTAGTGCAGAGTTGTAACTCTTGTGATAGATTGTGATTTATTCTATGCTGTGGAACATTCTAGACAAAGTAATAACATTTCCATGGAAACAAGCCAGCGCAGAATCCTCCACTAAAAATATAGAGAAAGAATATAGAAACACGACCAACCTCTATCTCCATTAAAGTATCGATTATTAACAAGATCATTTGCATAATTACCCAGAATGAAGAGGACCTCCACGGAGATGTCACTGGCCATAGTTCCTTGGCTGACCTGCATGTGGCGCTCTTGGTCGGGGTCGTGGTTCACAAAGCACACGTCATAAGGAACAGTCACAGCCACGTAGAAAGTGGCCAAGAGGATGAGCCAGTCCCACAGGGCTTTGGAGATACTGTAGTGAAGAAGGATGAGGCGGGACTTCTTCACCGCGGCAACCTTGTACTCAGGTAAAGACGGCTTCTGGAACATGTTCTGGAAATGCAGATATACGTGTGAAGTCAAAGTTTGTGTGAAGAAAATTAAATACATAATCCAATCACTATAAAATGTTTCAAACAGGAAGTGAGCATGGGGTTGCTTCCGGCTCCATGGACTCTGGCTCCAATTGATTTTACACTGAAAAACTGTTACCCCTCTCTCAGTAACTGCTGCAGTGAGCCTCGTCATTTTGGTCTTAAAATGTTCGTAAAAAGTCAGTGTCAATGTGTATCTTAAGTTGTATGTATTTAGCTACTTGCCAACACTGCCTGATGTGTTTTTTTACTTCCTGCAGTCAGGTCTAGTGAACCATTCCCTTCCATACAAAATAATTGGCTGTGCTTTTGAATCTGCTCACAGCTCACTGGTTTTGAAGTGACGGTTTGTGGTTAATCCTCCCTATATGCGCCATCACCTAATTGGCCTGTTTGAACCCTCTCTGTCAATATCACAAGTGGGTCATTACAAAGCTGTTAATTAGAAGAGAAGGACCAGTCACCAAGCATATGTTAATGCTGGAAATCCCTGTTTAATTAGGAGCAGAGTTAAAATATTGGAGGGAGCTTCATTTAGACGTAATATAAAATGTCAGCGGGGTGTTTATGTGTTCAGAGGCTGAAGGTTAACCTTGTAAAGAGTATGGAGAGTGAAAAATACACTGACCAGCCATAACATTATAACCACATAACCATAATACTGATACTTTGCAGCTGAGGTCATCCACATTCCCTGGTACTACTCTGTCTGAAGATCTAGACTTTAATCTGAGCTTGATTTTAACACAATCTGACCAGAAAACACTAATTAAGTTGGAACTACAATAGGTGAGCTGATTTTGTGTATTGACAGGCCTTGTACCAATGTTTTCCATGTATTTGAGTAAAATTTGTGTTGCCCCAGTACAGATATATTGTATAAACAGTTCCTGAGGTGAAAATCTGCTGCATGCTGTCTGGATATAATTATAAAACGCTTAATTGTCCCATAATTATGAAGTGCACATTAGCATGATAGTTGTTGTTAGCTTTACTGCCAGGGCATAACTCTGCACTGGCCTCTGAAAGTTGTGAAAAGCTCTTATAAACTTATTGCGGTGAATAATTAGGATGCTCTGAATGCATAAGGTCTCTGTCACCAGGGACTGTGGGTGGAAGCTGCTTTTTCTCAGTCTAGTGTAGAGCATCTTTTCTTTTGTGAAATAAAAATGTTTGCGCTTGGTCCCTAAAAGAAATTAAATCAACTAAACTCTGACGAAACTGGACGTTCCTCAAGAAGAAGTTACTATCTGGAAGACAAGATGATAAAACATTTCAAAATATAAACACTGATTGGTATTGAACGACTTTTTCCATTTTTTGTTAAGTAAATGTGAGAATTTTGAAAGTCTTTTATTTGCCTAATAAAGTATATTTTCTGGTTGACTATTATCACCACTACTATTTTGGATTTTTGTTGACTTGGTGCATTGTGTAACTTTTCCAGAGACCAAATCAGACCAAGTTACAGGTCAGATCTGTGGAGAGACAACCCCGCTCACAGTCAGAATGTCTGTTTCTCTAGGTATTTTTATGCTATAAAACCAGCTGTTATTGAATAAATGTAAGGTAGAGCTGTTTAATGTCATACTGTGGAACATTCCAGGCAGAGCAATGACATATCCATAGAAATAAGCAGGTGAAAAGTTACACTATGCACCTTTAAAGCCACAGTATGTAACTTTTTAACCAAAAAATAGACTTAAACAGAAGCATGTTTTTTCCATCTTGGCTGTGTTCTTTGCACTGGACAACATGTATCCTATCAGCAAAGACTGTGTATGGAAGCTGGCGTTTGCTCCATCTTTCTTTTGTGAAATAAAAATGTGTGCCTACAGTCCCCAAAAGAAATTTAATCAACTAAACTGAAAACCTCTGACCATCAGTGAATAGGCCGCGTTTCCGTAGTTACACAATAATAATCACATATTTACGTTTTGTCCTTGTACTCACATTGGTCAGCTTCCTCTTGCCTCTCTTGTGGAACAGGTTGGTCAGATGGTGCACTATGGTTCGACCTCGGTGTCGGACTTGTGCAAAGTGTGAGCGTTGAGTTTTCCTGCTCTGATGAACTGCGTCAGACAGACCTGAAAACCACCGACCACAACATCGAGTCATTAACTGGGTAAAGAGACTGCAGTGAACAAACTATACCCTGTAAAACTGTAATGACGTGCTATATAACTGTTTTTAACTTTTTATCTTAAATATAGACTACCATTCTCTGAGCGAGCTTGCATATCCACAAAAACTTGACTCCTTCTTGGCCTGGAGATGAGGCTTCCTCCTGCTTGTTTCCATGCAAATGTTGTTGGACAATATGGCAGAAAACTCATCTATATCCATGAGGAATGTTCCAAAATATGGTTTTAAGTAACATGGAATCAGACAGGGGACGCCATACCTCAAGAAAGTTACATGGTCTTTAAATTGTATTACTAAATTAAATTGTATATTTGAGCAATTTTAACTTTTAGACAGTTTAGCTAGACAAACCAGATATATTCTAAATTTGCTGTGTTCTTTTTGCAGTGACTTATATGCATAGAGAAAGGTTCCAGTCTCACCCTCTGTCTCTGAGTAGTGGTGGCTCTTCCCAAATGAGTCACTCACGTCTTTGAAGGATAAAAGGTACAGAACCACGTCGCCTTTTTCATTTTTGATTGGAACGATGTCCAGGAGGCACCAGAACGGATTCCCTGTGAACATCACACAGTTAAAACATTTCACTTACTCAAAACAAACCAGCGCAAAGTCAAATGTGATGTGATTTGGAAACATTTCAAATAATTTTTCTTTCCAGTTGTTTCTGGCTGCACTCGTTTGGCAACAAGGTAGTTATGCAGTTTTCGCAGCTTAAGCCCTGAAACATATAATTTACAGTAGTAGCCGTGTAGGCCTCCTGGCACAAATTTTGTTTTTGGATGATTAAAATGTACAATTTCTGAGACAAATACATGGTGGTTGGTTGGATGGGAAATAAATACAAAAACACTATTTAAATCTTAACAGGTTGTTTTGTACAATTGGTTTGAACATGCGATTATGTATATCTATCTATCTATCTATCTATCTATCTATCTATCTATCTATCTATCTATCTATCTATCTATCTATCTCTATCTCTCTCTCTCTCTCTCTCTCTCTCTATATATATATATATATATATATATATATATATATATAAATATTTTAGATGTATCATATATCTAAAAAAAAAAAGTTTTTCTCAAACTTGGTGCAGGGTTGTACTTTGTTCATAGTTAAAATCTTGATTTCTATTGGTCAGACAATTTCCTTTGGTCAAACAGTTTCATTAGTGAGATGTAATAGTTGACATGTTTTGCGTGCCATCCTCAGAGTTGTCATTGATCTCTATGGTCACGTATCATTTATCATCTGTTGTTACTTCCTGTAGGTGTGATCAACCTGACAGACCTGACACGTCGCCATGCCTTCTACACTTGCTGGTCCTTAATCCAGAGTTTAAACTTGTATATTTCAAATACTGGACCACTGAAATCAGAAAGCATCAACTGGGCAGGAAGTAACAATATTATTTTCAAATAAAGGTTATAAGACCAGTGTGTTGTTTACACAAACTCTGACATGTTTCGAATGCCTTCTGCATCCTTCTTGGATGGAAGACAACAAACTTAAATATTGGATTAAGGAGGCTATTGAGATCCAGAAACAAGCCCACAGGAACAGTAAACAGGGCCGAGGGGCCTATCAACTTTCAAGGACCTGGATACTGTCCTGGAGAAGGTGAACTACACATGGAGACTGCCATTCTCTGTGTAAATCAGCTAAGACACGTCACCATAACATCACATGATCCTTCTGAAGAAGGACCCAGAATCATCAGAAACATTTCAAGGTCTGTGTAAACAACACATTGGTCTGTTAAAAATAACCTTTATTTGGAAAGGAAGCAACAACAGCTGATATGACATATGTCACCAAGACCAGAGCCAGTGGTGAAGAAGGAGCTCGCAGCTGAAACATGTCAAGGTAAACACATCGTGCTGTTGAAATTGTCTGTTAGAATTCAAGATATTAAACTGAAGACAGTTAGATGAATCCAAAGTAATATTTAGTTCAAATTAGACTGGGATTAGTACAGCTTGACCATATTATTAGCAACCTCTGGATCAGTGACTATCACGAGGCCCTGTATAATCCCTCTATAATCCTGTACCATTCTTCCTGTAGAAGCAGACGTGAGCCTGGTACTCGGTCTGTCCACCCAGGGCTTTCTCGATCTGCTGTACCACACTGTCACTGGTCTCTGCTCCGTGAAGGAAACTACAGGAGCAGGTCTTCTGCATCACCTCCGTCCTCACGAACCCCGTCAGCTCACAGAAACCGTCCGAGCAGTACACAATGGGGTAACCATGACGACCCTGGGCGTTCCCCAACAAGAAGTTACTATCTGCAAGACAAGATGATAAAACATTTCTAAATATAAGCAGTGATTTGCAAATTAACTACTTTTTTCAGTTAGTTTGTTAATTAAATGAGAGAATTTTGAAAGTATTTTACATGCCGGGATATTGCTCCAGAATATATATAATTATAATTATAGTGGTTTTACTGTTTTTTCCTGAATAAAAACAAAACAAAAAGGAAAAACTATGACTATAGTTACATATTTTTTGTAAAGTAAAACAATAACTAAAAGCAGATAAAATGATGAAATTTGACTTTTAAGCCAAAAAACTGACCAAAAAAAGAACTTACTGTCCAAGAAAAAGCAGCCTTATAGTCATAGTCACACGAAGCAATGCAATACAGTTCATTATAAAATATATTTTCCGGTTGACTGAAACTAATATGGATTTTATTGATTTAAAGCCACAGTATGAAACTTTTTAGCCAAAAAACAGACTAAAATTAAAGCATTTTTTTTTCATCTTGGCTTTGTTTATTGCACTGAACAACATGCATCCTGTTAGCGGGCTTGCATCTCCACAAACCTGACTCTTATTTGGCCTGCTTATGCTTGTTTCCATCGTTCATTCTTTTGGCTATAAACTGCAGTATGGCATAAACTTCATCTCCATGGGGAATGTTCCAAAGTATGGTTTTAACTTTTATATTTCCATGGTGCCACTTCTTACTGTACCTTTGATTAGCATGGCCTTTTTGGCAACTAAAAAAATAATTGTTTCAGTAAATCTTGTCAGAAGACTAAAATTAAATAAGACCTTCTTGTCAAAACAAACACTGCTTGAAATTAAAGAGCTGCTTTATAATTTGGCTCATTTTTCATTCACTCTTTACCAACTGAACCCCTGCTGCTCTGGCATTACTTTAACGCTTCTACTAGTAAGAACACACATAACTGAGAATAAAAATGACCAAACTTGTCACAGTTTGCTCCTTTGGTCTATTTTGAACAGTGAACATGCCAAAAACAGAGCTCATAAAAGGGAAAATATCTGAAGCCACAGTATGAGTGAACGCACAGGCAGTGGTAGTGGGTTTTGATTGGCTGATAGGCGACAGTTTTGATGTGCCTGGTTGAATTTCCCCATTGATGCCATGGCCTTTCTTTAGATAGTCATTCAGGAAATTCAGAAATCGTACATAGCGTGGCTGCCCCTGCACAGATCAGAACGGGCTTTGAAGTATAGCTGGAGGTGAGTTGCCAGATAAGAGTAAATATAGCGGCTTCGTGGGAGTCCAGTCCAGACATGGTGCATCCCAATTAGACCATCACCACTTTGTTTCTATTGGTGGTTTTCAGATCCTAGAATGTGATGAAGTCTCCTATGGGGGCAGAAGCCAGTATTGATACTTTGCAGATGATGTCATCAACATTCCCTGGAGGTGTAATGCTAACTGAAAGCACTGCTCTGTCTGAAGATTTGTTACACAAGTTAAACTTTAATTTGAACTTTGTTTTAGCATAATCTCACCAGAAAGAAGTGACTTAGTTGGAACTACAACACTTGAGATGATTTGTGCTCTTAAACAAGTCTCTCACACATAAAATTGCAGTCACAAGCTAGTTAGCATCAGCCAACAGTTTTTCAGTTAGTCACTCGCACCTTTTTTGTTGAAAATCAAACACCTAAACAAGACCATGAACGCACGTATTTATCACAAGCTCCTTAAAATATGCTGTTTCAACCCATTTTGTATTCTTTTAAAAACCTTTTTGTCTGTGTTTGCAAATGTGTGCATTGTGTCACCATGGAAACTGCTGAACATTCCGCCAATAGAAATGCAATTTAGAACACCCCCAGCCCGATGTCACTGCAAAGGATCAATTCTTGTATAATTAAAGGGGCTGTACCTGATTTTTACTGTCTTCAAAACGCAAAAGAGGTTTGCAGAGATTCCTTCTTACTTAAACATAAACGCTTTTCACAACTCTCTGAGACCAGAGCTGTGTTTTGCGTGAGGGTGAAGCTAAACACAACTAGCATGCTGATGTGCACTTCCTGATTCTCAGACAATAAAATGCTTTCTAATTAGATGCAGACAGTACACAGAGACAGCAGACATATTTTAACCTCAAGAGCTGCATAGAGTATTTGTACTAGAGCAAAAAATTGGCTACATAGGGAAAATCAGATACAGGACCTTTAGTTAGTAACAGCTTATAGGGTATATGGTATTAATTAAGTAGTTACCAAGCCTTAATCATTCTAAATAAATAACAAAGTTTTAGTTCATGCTTAATTAACGGTATTGATTGTTTTGATGCACTTTTTAATAACTACACTTTCAGTCTGTCTTTTGACTAGTGAAAAGTCCTAAAAACAAACAAGAAACTGAAACCTATAAATAGAATGTTGCGATGTCATTTGAAAAGAAACTGTATTATATGGACAGTACAGAGAGACTTCACTTACATGTTCCAGCCACTTTTATTTAGTGTTAATGGTTCAGTAAAGGTACGAAAGCAAAATGTGGCTTTTATCTGTAATGAAAAAAAATGCCAAGGCTGGTGTTAAAATGGATGAGGAGTGATGGAAAGATTTGTGTTGGGAAAAGATATTACACGAGGCTCAGCACGGAGGAGAGGAAGGGTCAGAAGAGGAGTGGGTGGAAGAGGAGAGAGAGGACAGAACATGGCTAATGATCCTGGTCTGAGCTGCTATACAACCTCAGGGAATTAATTCTGCAAAGTGTGTTCAAATGTGGATGAAAATGTAGATATAGGTAAAGTGCAGTGTGTAACTTTTTCCGGTGGAGTGGGTCTGGGGTCTGCCACCTGCTTGTCTCCATGAAGATGTTATTCGTTTCTCCATATAAGCCAAGTTACCAAGTCATGTTATTAAACTCAATCTCCGTGGATACAAGCACCAAAAAGGTAATATAGAGCAATAAAATCAGTAGTTGAAATAAATGCTAGATAGATTTTTAATGCCTTATCGTGGAACATTCCAGGCAAAGAAATAACATCTCCACGGAGTCAAGTGAAAAGTTACATAGTGCATCTTTAAACATGTAGAGAAGCATGGATGAACAGATTTGGCTTGGCTTTTGTCACACTTGACGTTATAACCAGCCAAGTTTTGTTGTGTTTTATTCCAAATGGTGCAATGTTGTCCATGAACAAACTTAAGAAATGTAAGATATATGATTTGATTCTTTACAAATATTTCATCATAAACAACATAAAAAAAAAGCCACTTTAGTTTCTCAAATCTTCTGCCTCCATTTTTGCAGTTGCTGTTGAAAGCACATTTTTATTGTCATTTTATTCATTGTGCTAAAACTGTTCAAAACAGGACTAAACCAGGACTAAACTAGGATTAAACCAGGACTAAAGTAGGACTAAAGTTGGACTAAAGCAAAACTAAACCAGGATTAAACTAGGACTAAACCAGGACTAAATCTGGACTAAACCAGGACTAAAGTAGGACTAATGTAAGACTAAAGAAAGCACAACTAAACCAGGACTAAACCAGGATTAAACAAAGGCCTAAACCAGGACTAAGGTAGGACTAAACCAGGACTAAAGTAGGACTAAACAGGACTAAACCTGGACTAAACCAGGACTAAATCTGGACTAAACAAGGACTAAATGTGGACTAAAAAAATTGTTCATAAGAGCAATGTTATTTAACTTTTTAATATCTTAGCACAATCTTGTTTAATTCCATTCATCATTACATGTTTACAACCTAATATCTTTTTTTTTTTAACAATAAATAACAAACTGCTGCTAAAAATGTTTTAAGCGACCAACAGAAAGCAGAAGAGTGTAGTTCTGTTGTACTCTTTTGAACAAAAAAGCAATTAACTGCTCACTTGGTAAAAAAAACAAAAACTGAAATTAATGAATTGTATTCACAGATACACGCACGCAAAGGCTGTAGATGAGCTGAGTGGTCAGAGCTTTTTGTAGTAAGAGAAAAGACAATGACAGAGGATAAAAGATTATTCAAACAAGTCTAAATGAATCTAAACACATAATGGGGCTAATATTTGTTTTTGTTTGTCTCTCCCATTATCTCCAATACAGACAATACTGAACACCTGCCCCTGTGTCACCTATGCATTCTGATCTGTATTTAAACAGACGTCCACAGAGTTTTCACCATGTGGCGGCTTTACTCTAAATAGCGCTAACAGCTGACAGTGAGCTGAGATACCGGGATGTGTTGCTGCTGCTGCTGTTTCTAATCTGGCGAGAAACTATAAACAGAACAAGATTTTTCACTTTTCAGTTGCCATAGAGATTGGTGTGAAAGAACAGTGGAAAAAAAAAACAAAAAAAAAAACATGGCGGCTCTGTAATTTGCACATACGGGGTTAGTGTGACTGTGAACTCTTCCACTGCCAGAGTTTGTACATCGTATTTCGTTTGCAGCATTTTAATGAGGAGATTTCAGTTAAGTTTGTGTATATTTGAACATATTCACACAATTAGTCCAACAACTAGCAAAGGCATTTCAGAACAAGGAGGAAAATATATTTGCATTAATACTTGGCATATAGTATTTCAGTACTATACTACTACAGTAATATAGTACTGATATGTTTTGGACAATCTTTGACTGACTCTAAACATGTAACTTTCTGACGGTGCGTACTCCACTTGCTAGAAACTACTTTGCCTAGAAAGTTAAGTAAGTTATGTGTGTTTTTGCAGCTAAAACACTTATATACACAAACGTTCATAAATTCTATGTGGTTTAAGTGTCTTGCCCAAAGACAAAACAACACTGCTTGCTTTCATGGTTGAAAAGTTACATACCATACTGCAATGTCACCATAGGGACAAGATGGTGACAGCTGAACTTTTGTGAGCTTTAAGCCATGATTTAATGTTGTTGCTTTAAAAAAAAAAAAAAAAAATGGAGTTGTGTTTGAGTAACCCTTTATTATTAGTCTGTCTACATCTCCAAAGCTCAAAATGCTCTGTTTGCACCTCGTGATGTCATGAAGCCTTAGTTTTCAAGTTAACTGCTTCCTTTAGCTTTTTCAGTAGAGATAGGCAATTTCTATCTATTCTAGTGAAGGGGTATTGGGATTTAAAAACACAGTAGAGCACTTCCTGTATCACCACATGACATCACAAGGTGGAACAGAGTGTTTTACGTTTGAGAGAAGAACTCAGCCTAAATATGCAGGGTTTGAATGTTAAACATGTGTGAATAAAACAAAACACAACTCCAGGTCTGTTTGTGATGAGGAAACAACATTAAAACAGATCAGAAAACAAACAGAGTAATACGGGGCCTTTAAAGCTTCTTCCATTTAAACTTATTTTATTATCACGTATTATATTATTATCTTTCATCCTATAGAACAATGTCCACTTTCATTTCCATTAAAAATACACTATGAAATTTTGTGGCGGTAGTGTGTCACCTGCTTGTCTCCATGGAGATGTTATTGCTTTGCCTGGAATGCAGAATAGATGTTTTTCAATGTATTTTTGAGCAATAAAAATGTCAGTATATGAAGAATATGAGCATAGATATATGTTTAATGCCATAGTGAGAAACATTCCAGGCAAAGTAATTTCATCTCCATGGAGACAAGCAGGTGGAGGACCTCTTACCAGAAAAAAATTACACAGTGCACCTTCAAGTAGTAACTTTAAATAATGATGATTTAAAGGGCCCATATTACACTATTTTCTAGTTACTTGCATATTTGAGTTCTTCACTCTGAGTTTTTCAATGGAAAACCTTGTGATGTCATGTGGTAGTACAGGAAGTGCTCCACTGTGTTTTTAAACGCCATACACCTTCACTAGAATCATTTGGATGATTTCAGCCCCAGAATTGCCAGTATCTACTGACCAAAAGGTAAAAGGTAACTTTTAACTTGAAAACTAGCACTACGTGACATCACAAGGTGGAAAAGAGCATTTTGAGCTTTGGAGATGTAGACAGACTAATAATAAAGGATTACTCAAACATGAATGAAACAAAACACAACCCCAGGAGGTAACAACATTATAACACTGCTTAAAGCTCACAAGAGTCAATTGTGTATACTATAGAACCATTAAAACTAGGGTACCAATTTATAACTGGTCAAAGACAAAGCTGAAGATCTAACATTTCTTTCTAATGGCAGAAGTGACTTGTGTTATATACGATCTGTAGTTATCCTCCCACTCACAGGGCTCATATACAGACATACTGCAGCAGGAGCACTGAGAAAAAAAATCCCCATTATATGTTCCACAGCAGAGGATGTATGGTGCAGGAGATTGTGGCCTCACACTTTAGATTGCAGTGAATTCGTTATGGACATGGGCTGACCTGGGAATGATGTGTTCACACATATGTAGGACATGAATACAGAAAAGTAAAATGTCAGGATGGAGCAAGCTGTGTGAAGACATGTGATACAAAGAAATATTTTATTAAAACTTTTTTTTCGTAAAGTTGCAATAAGCAGCTTTCTGGTGGAAGATCTACCACTAGGGGGGTATTCCATGAAGCGAGCTAAAGCGAAAGCCTGGCTTATTTGGGTAATCTAGGCTTGTCAAAGCCTCAGTTTTGTTCCACTAAAGTGACTAACCAGAGGTGGCGCTGAGTAGCAGCAGTAACAAGCACCCGGGCACAAACCTGGTCAGGACCAGGCGAACTGTCAAGATTATTTCAGCTCTGTCTCCAACAACGTCTAAAGAAACAGTTTAGACAAAAGTTTCAGCTCGTGCAGTCACACACCTGTGTCAGAACACCTGTCTCTGTCTGATACACTTTAAAAAGTGACTTTCATAGTCACATGGCGCTTGAGACTTTTACAGTCCATACGCGGGACATGGGACACGTGTGTGTGGATGAGGGACATGGGACACACGTGTGTGTGGATGAGGGACATGGGACACACGTGTGTGTGGACATGGGACACACGTGTGTGTGGATGAGGGACATGGGACACACGTGTGTGTGGATGAGGGACATGGGACACACGTGTGTGTGGATGAGGGACATGGGACACACGTGTGTGTGGATGCTGCACTCATCAAAAAGACACAAACCATATAAAAGCCTGTGGCCATTATTTCATTCAGATAATCCTGCACATGTGGCTGTTGTAAGGGGCAGTGCAGCTTTTACACACAGACAGTCGCTGGTTTGGACTCTGAGGATGATAATGGGTTTTATCTGTTCACTTCTTCATCACGTCTGTCTCTCTCTTCATTCCCTTGTCTCTCGCTCCCTGTCAAACTGCAAACATGTCGGCCTGGATTTTATCGTTTCTTGTTATGGTACATGTGAAGAGTTCCGTTACAGCTTCACTTTTACGCACAGTGGAACTTAAGCTCCGCATGTACGACCGCGCATCAGGAAGGGGGTGAGGCAACTTAATTCCCGGGCGTATTAACCAGGCTCCGCACTGCGCAGTCTACCTCCTCTCTACCCGCGGAGCGACCGGGAGAGGAGGAGGAGCGAACAGGAGAGGAAGGGGGAGTCGTGTCTTTCCTCTCTCTCCTCAGATCAGAATGACCGGAAAAGTTCTGTGGCCTAAATCAAACTCTGGGTTTGAGCTGTGGCTCCTCTTTCGTTTAGTCAGATCATAAAAAACAGCACATTTTTGGCCCATTTTCCGTGATGTCGTTGCTCCATTGATCTGGCCTTCTCAGAGTCACCAGGAGCGTCCATAAAGTGCAGCTTAAACTTCAGGCCTGAGCTTTGGTCAGACTCTGCTTGGAGATGTTATTGTTTTGTCTGGAATGTTCCACAGTATAGCATTAAAGCTATAGTTTTACATGGAGACAAACTAGTGATGCCAACATGCCAAGTTACAGACTAAACCAGGACTAAAATAGAACTAAACCAGGACTAAAATTGGACAAAACCTGGACTAAACCAGGACTAAAGTAGGACTAAAGTAGGACTAAATTTAACAAATTAAAGGTTTGGTCACTTTTGAATTTTACGGACATTTTGGTGTTTGACTGTTTTTCTGAGCACTAAATGAAACAAAAAAATAAGGAGATTTTTTATTTCTGATTTTTACTGTCTTAAAAAGTGGAAAACAGAGCTAGTTTGTTTGAATCAGTTTGCAGTGGTCCAAAGTTATTCCTCACTTACCTTATGTATTCCAAGCATCCTAATTAATTACTACAATCAGTGATGAAAGTAATGGTGTAAAAGTAGTAAAATATTGTCAAAGTTTTAGGTATCTGTAATTTACTTAACTTAGCCTGGTTTAGTTCTAGTTTAGTTCTGGTTTAGTTCTAGTGTAGTCCTAGTTTAGTCCTGGTTAAGTCCATGTTTAGGCCCTGGTTTAGTTCTGGTTTAGTCAAGGTTTAGTCCTACTTTAGTTTTCGTTTAGTCTAGGTTTAATCCTACTTTAGTCCTGGTTTAGTCCTAGTTTAGTTTTAGTGTAGTCCTAGTTTAGTACTGGTTAAGTCCTGGTTTAGTCCTGGTTTAGTCCTACTTTAGTCCTGGTTTAGTCCTGGTTTAGTTCTACTTTAGTCCTGGTTAAATGCCAGTAACCTTAATTACTGGTCTGCACTCTAACAAAGTCTCCCTTTGTGCATCTCTGACCCTTTGTTACTAAAGAGCCATGTATTCTCTATAGTCTCCTACTCTTAATGTTTCCACGGCAACCACACACCCCAGCACGGTCCAATAAATATCTTTATTTAATCATTTCATATGCACATTTACAGCTTAAATGTCAAAGCAACACTGGACTGAAGGAAACCACAGGAATTGGGCTCTCTTTATAATGATTAAATTGAGTTAGAAGTCCCCAAAATATTGCATATAACATGACGAGATATTTGAATGTACGTCAGGTGAGGTACTGGGGTGATTTTCGATATTGCAAAAATTAATTTAGTTTAAATGTAATTGGATCATTTATTGATATAAAAATAAATGGAATATAGGAATAGTAACAAAAATATGAATGTATGCTATTCATATTTAACATATATTCAGTTTTGTTCACACCAAATTCCACATCTGAAAACTCAAGACCAAACTAGGACTAAAAAGAAACAAAACAAAACAAAAAAATTCTAAACCAGGGCCAAGTCATAACGAAACCAGGTCTAAACACAGTGGGATTAAAACAGATGTCCAGCAAATTTAATATAAACTCCAGAAATTACAGGATTATACTTAAATAAACCAAGACAAGACTAAACTAGGACTAAACTGGGACTAAACTGGGACTAAACCAGGACTAATCTAGGACTAAACCAGGACTAAATTAGAACAATTTTAAGACCATTTCCAAACAATATAGAAACTTAACAACTTGCTTTAAACTGAACTAAATCACAACCACCAACAAAAGAACCCATGCACCATTTGTGGGACCAACTTCACAACAGACATTAGAAAAATACAGCACTACTTATTGTACACTACTTACGAGTCCCGTCAAAGTGGTTGGCGATATTGTCCAGGAATGTATTTTGCGGAGCGAGGAGACCCTTCATAACTGGCATCTTGTATTTAAAGTTTTGCAAATTTTCCAAATAATAATAAAAAAATGCTCATTCAAAACAAAAATGTGCTTAAAAGATCTTGCATTGGGTTCACAGACAGAGGCTCACAGTTGTTCCAGAGGATGCACGCAGCTCTGAGCATCTCTCCTCTCACCGTAGTTCCCGCCTCCCTCCATCTCTCTCTCTCTCTCTCCTTTGTCTCTCCTCCATCTCTCCTTCCTCCCCCTCTTTCTTTCTCTCTCACCCCTCCCCCATTTTCTAATCAAAATTGTCGTTCACTGTGTCACCTCACTTTCTAAAGCACTTTCTATGCACTTGGGTATCCACGGGCTTCAAAATGATGAAAAGTTAGGACTGTTGCCATAGCGATATGATTTAATACAACTTTAATGGGAAAAAGCCCTCAGGATGTTCCATATAACAGGAAGCTGAAACCCATGAGTAAAAAATAAATGTTGAGATGGTGTCTTGAAAATATGTGAATTAAAAACTGGTCAAACATGCAAACATCGAGAGGGTAAATGAGAAGGGAAAACAACTATAACATGGATAAAAGCTCTGAAAAGTTGATTTTGCATAATAAGTCTGCTTTAAAAAAATAAATCATGAAAAGAGAAACAGCACTAACATCTCCATGGAGACAAGAAGTTGGCTGAAAAGTTACAGTGTATCTTTAAAACTAATAATGACTAATAATGCAGGTATATGACAAAAATAAAATAAAATAAAATAAAATAATAAAAAAAAAAAACACGGAATATATGAACACTAATAAAAATATGAGCACACTGATATTTAAGATACATTAAAAATTTCTACATCTGAAAACTCGAGTCCAAACTAAGACTAAAAAGAAACAAAACCAGGTCTAAAAAGAAACAAAACCAGGTCTAAACCAAGACTTAACCCAATTATGAGTCATGAGGGAACCAGTCTTAAACCCGGACTAAACCAGGTCTAAATATTGTAAAAAAACAGGATTAAAACAGCTGTTCTTCAAATTTGAATAATATAAAATCCAGAAATTACAGGATTTTAAACACGTAAATAACCAAGACTAAATAAACCAGAATAAAAAAAAAAAGATCTAAACATTGTCAAACCGGGATTTAACCAGGACTAAACCAGGACTAAACCCCATAACTAAACCAGGACTAAACCAAGAATAAACCAGGACTAAACCAGTGGGCTGAATAGTTTCAGTGTATAGTTCATTTTTACTGTGAAAAGTGCAAATAGAGGTTGACGGCCATATAGACCCCAAATGTCCATCCCTCCTCTCGCCTCCCCTTGGGGGTCATATAGACCCCAAATTTCTCCCCCACTATGGTAACGCAACTATGGTAACGCAACTATGGTAACGCAACTATGGTAACACAACATAATGTAGTTATACTAATGGTTGTTATGGTAACAGTTGCTGTGGTAATATATAAATAAATAAATAAATAAATAAAGTTGTTGTTGTTGATAATATTCCTCTATACTGGGCTGATCTGACCCACCTGTCTCCCTCTGGTGGTCAAAGTCGATGTAACATGTCTAATGGTCAGCGCAGACCCATGGTGTCTGTGACTCAGTGTAAAAGTCACATTCACACACGCACACACTTCTTTATCGGTCCATATGACCTGGTCACATAACAGCCATGTGACGTGGCATTACATTGTCTCCGTTGTTCGTGTGCCCCGTGGTGTTTATACTCGATTTGGAAACTGTCTTAACCCCAGTGGTGTACATTTGTACATTTAATTTGAGGATAGCGCAATTAAGTGGAATCTTTATTAGAGGAGCTCCATCTAGTGGCCAAGATTTGCACAACACTGAATACAAGTTGATGTTTGATTTAACAGGTTTCACATCAACCATCTGGTGATAAAAAAATAAAATAAACTTACGGATGGTGGCTTTAACATCAGTGGAGTGGTTCGTTTCACTGGACATGGAGGACTGCTTTGATATGTTGGCACTGAGAGGAAATCCAAGATGTTCAACAAACATCCATATGTAATAAAATAGATACTATACACTGTGGAACATTCTAGACATGAAAGCAAGAACATTTCCATGGAAACAAGGTGGCAAACCCAAAATAAATAAATAAATAAATAAATAAATAAATAAATAAATAAATAAAAATAACAATAAAATAAACTTTAACGTTTGTATTTTTTGTATATAGGTCTTAATAATTCGACCATAACCAATAAAAAACCCTGTCTCCCGCCTCCCATGAAATCACCCCATTACCAAAGCTGAAAACAACGTGACCAGTGAGCACAAAACCAGCCTTTTATTACATCATGGTGCTCTATAGATCTGTACAATTTCATATACCATCACTGAATTCATCTGAAAAACGCATTTCAAATCACAATGAAAAATACAGAATTCATACATTTTTACATCACCAAATGGAGTAGAGCCTATGTTTACAAAGTCCAGCTGTAGACCATTTTTACTTTCACTTTAAGCCGGTTGCGTCGTGGATACTTCGGCGTGCTCCATCCAGTCCCGCTGCACTGTTCTCTTCCCCATGGTGAGGATTCCCGCGGCCTGGTTCCGTTGTCCGTGGAGGAGGTGGCTGAGTCGGCTTTGTAAACGGTATTCATCCCCGGAGCGCTTGCCCAGAGTGAGGATACCGGCCGCGGCGTCTCCGGCTTTGAGCCCCGCGGAGCGACAGAGGAGCAGGTAGAGCCGACACGAGGGGGACGGGTGACGGCAGCATTCAGACACGGGGTTCACTCCGGAGGTGGAGGAGGAGAGGAGGAGGAGGAGCAAGACCACGAGCACGGCTTTCTGAAAGGAGAGAGGAGAATAAATCAGGTGTAATATTTCAACGTGACTTTAAAGAGATTATATTAGACTGTTTTGAGGTATGTTATGTAGTTTCCTCATTAAAAAACATGCCTGGAGTTGTGTTTTGTTTCATTCGCACATGTTTAACACACAAATCCTCCACACACCTTCACTAGAATCATTTGGATCATTTTAGCTCTGGAATTGCCACTTTCTACTGAAGAAAAGGTAAAAGGAGCTGTTAATAAAATAATTAACTTAACTTAAATAAGGGCAGGGAAATAAAGGTGTGAATTTTGAAATAACTACTTTGGCAGTGCACTGGAAAAATGTACGGTTGTCTGAATTGAAATATCCAGGTTTTTTTTGGTCTTTTCCATGAATTTCCACGCATTTTGGGTTAAGCTACTCGATACTACTATTAAAATGGTAAATGTTCACATTTTTATGTAGTGCTTTTCCATTTTCAAGGCACTTTCCAACAAGAAACCATTTACCCATTCAACACACACACTCATACACCACTGTACGCAGACACTGGGGGTGAGGTGGGTTAAGTGTCTTGCCCAAGGACACGACGACGGCATTCGAACCGCCAACCTTCAGATCAGTGGACTAACGCTTCACCAACTGAGCTACTGCTGCACCGGCTATTACTACAATTTGAAAAATACTACAATCATAACTAAACCTGATTGGCCAGTGCCGTTACCTGCATGTAGAGGACACATACAAGTTTTTTTTCATTCTCATATGGACAGGTCATGTCTCGTGAAGCTCAGAACCTCCAGAATTCCCTCACTGAGCTGCAGAGGCTGCACTAGCACTGATTCAGGATTGGCTGCAGGAGCTGGGGTTTAGGTAGAGACCGTTCAGATCAGAGCGAGGCACTTTAGGTTTAAACCATCAGGATTTCAGCATTGAAACTGGCAACTCAAATGAGAGACTTGTGACATAAACAGCTTGTCCATCTTGCCCAGTGTTTTTGTAATTAAGAATAAATCAGCATTACAAGCGTTATCAGTAAAAGCTATATTTGATTTGAACATATCTGCCTCATATCTGGGGGCACAGCTGGGTTATGTTTATGGAATTTAAAATCAAAATCTTACACAGTTCCTTTAAAAACATGCACGTAGATAAACTTTGCCATATATTTTGAAAGTGGTCCTGCCCAAGATTCTAAATGCCGTGAACAGTTGGTCAGAGCTCAGATTTCCCATTGGGATCATTAAAAAGAACTAAACTCACTGTAATTACACTCGGGGCATTTTTGTCAACCCCAGACAACCTCCATGAGGAGGCCAGGTTTGTGTAGACGCTGTTTCTTTTGCAGAGCTGCAGATCCAATTAAAAAACGTTTGAAATCTGGTGCTTTAAGAGAGCATTCCAGTCAGCAATAGTCATTATTTATCAAAAGTGCATCAGGAGAGGAAAAACTGTGCACATTTTTTGTGCTATCCTCAAGTTAAATGTACAACAGTACCCCACTGGGGATAAAACAGTTTGCAAATAAATAAAGAGCATAAACACCACAGGGCACATGAAGAACAGAGAATATATAATAATAATAATAATAATAATGATAACCAATAATCATAATACATGGATCCATCTGACACCAGGATTGGCCCTGGATCAAAAAGAAAAATATGGCCAAGGTGGGTCAGGGTCTGTATGACCCCCAAAGGGAAGCGTGAGGGTTATAAAATTAGTCCCTTAAAATAGTTAATTACTCTAACTAATTGGAAGTGACTTGAACATGAATTCAACCAAGATGGTATTTCCTATGTCCATCTTTTTGTTGTTGTCCGTCTTTCCGAGCCCGTTTTCTTTGCCGCTCAAATCACATAATCTCTGTCCCTGCCGATCCAGCAGTAGAATCACTGTCATCCTCGCCTCTCCATCATAAGGAGATGTAATTAACAGCAAGGTTTACAGTACTTATTGTCCATCAAGAAGAAATGGGTCCTCTGCATTTGACCCATCTATCTTTGCCACAAAGTCAATGAGTGCAATGGGTTTCTGCACTGCAGAATTGGATTACCTTTATGTATAGATGTGCACCTATGAGTAACAAGCTGATGTATTAACCTGCATTGACATTGGAAATCAAAGTAACCCAGCCAGACATGGGGAGAACATGCAAAGTCCAAACAACATAAGCAGCTGGTACTTAAACGTTTATCATCTTGCTGTGAGGCAGGAATATCCACTAAGTTACAGCCTACAGTTTATTTCTCTCCCTTCATTGCTACACTGTCCTTTCTACCAGCCAAGATCTAGGCCCTAAAGTTTATCCATTCAACAGCCAAACATTAAAGCTACACTTTGTAATTTTTGTCTGTTTTTGCTTTACCTGGAATTTTCCACAAAATGTCATTAAATTTATCTTGCATTTCTTACTAAAAAATACCTTGATAAACATGCCTTCTTGCTATGAGTGGGATTGCCTCTCCACAGATCTAACCTGTAAGTTGGCCCTTTATCATCTTTTGTTTCCATAGCGACCAATGCCATACTGTGTTTCAGAAAAAGCAACAGCATCTCCATGTCGATAAACAGGTATAGTGAACCAGAAAAGTGACAGTACCTTTGAAGTACTGTATATGTTATGCATTTTTGTGGTATTTATAATGTCATTACCTCATCAGCAACATACACGGAGTTGTGTTTTGTTTCATTCACACTTTTGGGTAACCCTGGATTATTAATCTGTCTACATCTCAAATTCTCAAAATGCTCTTTTCCACCTTGCGATGACATGAAGCGGTAGTTTCCAAGTGAATGTATAAACTCTGCTATAAACAAGCCTTGTTTTTTTTTACAGTTTGCCCTAAAATCTGCTCTACAGATTTTTTCCTCAGTCACTAATGATTTTCTGTTCATTGTTATTCATGGCCTTTGTCACCTTTCCCTGAGCGTTTAGCATCTATGTACATATCTAAACTGCAGTAACAGGTACGGTGTCCCATGGGCTCAAAAAACATGATCACTGGATTACATAATATTATGACTCTAGCCCTTAATGATGTCATAATTATGTCACACTACTTTTTTAACTTGGCATTTTACTTTATCCTCTATTTTGGTCAATTTTTTTATGTATAATGCTGATATAAAGAACAATAGAATTTGTTGGAAAAGTACACAAGGTATTTGAGTCAAGAATCATCTCTAAC
Organism: Taenioides sp. WSHXM2023; assembly: GCA_029959045.1. Classification (NCBI taxonomy): domain Eukaryota; kingdom Metazoa; phylum Chordata; class Actinopteri; order Gobiiformes; family Gobiidae; genus Taenioides; species Taenioides sp. WSHXM2023. The sequence continues at coordinate 7,715,070 of CM057101.1, read as the reverse complement.
TTCATTAACGGAAACACATCCTCAGCTCATTAAAAGCTGTTAACTTCACTGCCTCAATCTCACTGATAACTGCAGTGGGGTTTTATGAGTTTAGATGTAAAAACTGCACATTGAGTGAACCAAGAACAACACAGCCAAGCTCGTTTTAGATCATTTACAAAAGTAATGCAATGTACATAATGTTTAATTTGGGTTTGGATTATATTCTATTATATTTCTATTATATTGTGATGAGTTCAAACACAAAAAAATAAACAAATAAAATTCAACCTGATTATTAAAATTATTATATGTGAAAACTTCATTTTGCTGTGGGGGTCACTGCGTCTGTTATTATTTTCAAGGTCCGGCCTGAAAGTTTGTGAATATATTAGTCGCTATTTACATTTCACAACATTTACTCTAAAAAGTAAAACTATTTGCCTGTTTAAATTCAGTATAGTATTCCCTTGTTGTCGGTACTCACCCTGTTATTCGTGTCCATCCCAGAGGCTCGGAGGAAGAGTCCAGTGAACCAGTCTGAAGTCATCTGAAAATCTGACTTCCAAACGACCATCTGAGCTTATATCCCCCTTCAGCTCCTGCACGTCACTCACAGTGGTCCAAAGGTGACACAAAAACTCACACAAAACCTGCAATTTTCATTTCCCCTGCTCATTTGTAGCTCTGATGTTATTTGGTTTTGATAATTAGTCTCCAAGGATCTCCTCTGGATCTTTGATGAACCGGGCCGAGGTCTTTGTCAATGCATACCCACGGTCTATTAGCAAATGCCTTCAAGACGAGTGGAGGAGAAACCAGGAGTCAATTAGCCAGCAGAAAAGCAGCGTGGTACAAAAATATCATCACAAAACAAAAAAAGGTCCAGATGCCCTTTCACGGTTACAATGGGAAGTTTGTACAGGTCATGCTAATAAGGTTGAGGTTCTTATTACCAAAGCGGACAATGGTTCAATCGCATCAGTGTGGACAATACAAGCAGTGTGTATGTGTGTGTGTGTGTGTGTTTATATATTTAGATGGAAGAGGAAGTAGTGGGAAGTTAAAGTGTGTGTATGACTTGGTTTGGTGGAAAGTACCTGTGCTAAATCTTTATAGTTTTACAGTTAAGTGGCAGTTTGGGGATAAAAGTGAAGAAAAGTACAAAAATACAAGAAGTAGCAGTGAGTTTTCAAACAGAATACCTCTACCTACTATATGTAATCAACCCCAAAAGCTCCATCGAAAATGCAGAGACAATTCGTGCATATTAATATTAGCAAGGTGCAAGTCTATATAAAAAGTCTATATAAAAAAATCATTGAAAAATATAATTCTATAATAAAAAGTTAAATTAAACCACACAGAGGTTTCAATAACGGTCATCCAGACACTGTTTTTGCAACCAAGACATTTCAGCTCCCATCCAGAAGCCATTTTCAGTTTGATGGTACTAGAATTTCTACTGTAAACTATAAACTCCACTTTGGGGCTGGACTTGGTAACCTCAGAGCAGTGTAAAAAGTATAGTATAGTAAAGTAGTATCTCAGGCCAGAATTATCAAACACCTCCATTGCAAAAACAGTGTCCAGATGACCACTAGAGGCTCTATTCACGCTTACGTCACAAAACCGGAAGACGTTATCGTGTTCCGTTATGTTCGGTAGATCAACAGTTACATTCAGCTGCCTGTAAGTGACATCGATGCAATTCGAGTCCCCCGTGGAAAGCTTTGGCACGGTGTGAAGACGCTGCTGCTGAATCCACGCCCAGTGTCGAGAACTACACCGGAAGTCGTCATCCGCATGTTTCCAAACGTCTTCCAGTAAGCGTGAACAGAGCCTATTGAAACCATCTCTACACTGAATCACTCCTGGACGAAAGAGTTTACGCCGTCTTACTGCCAACACTGAAGAAAGCCAACTCAGATACTATTAGTGCAATACTGGAATATTATATTATATTATAGGGCTGTTTGAAGGCGTGCTCGAGGCTAATCAGATATGTGGAAATACTTTAAAACCTCTATTTTTTTATTACTTGGTTTGGTGGATAATACCTGTGGAAAATGTTTATAGTTGTACATCAGTTAAAGGGCCTACAGCAGGGGTCTCCAACCTCTTTCTTCCTCTGAGCTACCTTTACAAAAAGAAAAGAGCTACTAATTTTAGCGGTTACAAGAAATTAAGCATAGGAAAGTGTTAGATGGGGAACAGTTAGATACCTATAAAACACAAACCTTTATCCATTTATTAGTGCACAAAGTCAGGCATCAAATTTGAGTCATTCAGCACAATATGTATAATTCAGAATTCCTTGGGCGAGCTGCTTGGAAGGGGGTGGAGATCTACTGGAAGATCCGGAGCTACAGTATATTATGTTATTTTCTGATCTATGTTATAACGATGAAAAAAGAACTTTAAATAAGCTTTCAAACTTGCAATTTTTCAGGTTTATGGAAAAAAATACTGGAAAATTAACTTCCGGAACCAAATGACGGAGTGGCCGGTCAGTGTTCAGCTCCATAAACGCCGTAATACACCTGCACCGTAATAATCAATAACAGTTACTCAGACAGGTCAAACAATGAAGCCGGTTTAATGAGAAGTTTGTACACTCATTTTGCAGTGAAACACATGTCATTAGGTTTAGTCTGACCCTCGTGTGCCCATCAAATTACCACAAGTGTCAAATCATATTAGAACTGTTCAAGTGAAAACAAAGTTAAAAAAGGACATTTCAACAAAACTAACAACATTTTTATTATCATTATTATTTATATCTCTGTCTGTAATTATTATACCATTATTATTTCGTATTATAATAGCAATATATACCCTTCATACATTTTACAATAAGTTTACATCTATGGTGACAGCAGTAAGACGCTCCTATTGGTCAGACCGGTCCATTCCAGTTTTTTGATTGGCTGGTGAACTCCATGCACCCTCCCACTTTTAGGAGCATGTTTATGACGTCATCTATTACGACTACCACTCCCTGCATTGTGCTCGTCTACTTTGTGCATTTAAAAAGAAGACAGAAGAAAAGTCCTATTCACTAAAAAGCATTTTGTTAGATATAATAATAAAAACATACAGCACTGTGCAAAAGAATGAGGATTGGAAAGTAGTTATTGCGATTTAAAGGTGCACTGCGCGACTTTTCTGGTGCAGTCTCCACACTCGAGACTCGCTTGTCTCCATGGAGATGTCTGGACATATTGCATTCATTCATTATGTGTGTTTCTATTGCTCAAAAATACATTGATTCCTTCTGTGAGTAGGGGAGACTCTCCACAGATCTGAATTGTAATGAAGCGTAGTGCTGTAACCTGCTCGTGTCCCTCGTGATACATAGGTTTAATCAATACTGTGGAACATTCAAGACAAAGCAATAACATTTCCATGGAGACAAGCAGCTAATGGACTCTCCACTATTAATGTTTACCGATAACGATTCAAATGCTGATTCATTCCTCATTACAAAACACTGGACAGGATGTTTCTGTTGTTTATGTTGTTTATGTTGTAAAGTGGTGTTTTGGTTAGTATCCAACCAGAAAGCAGAATCTCTCATTTGGGTTGCCAGTTTCAAAGCTGAAAACCACTTGATTTAAACCTAAAATGATCTGAATCCTCACTTCCTAAACCCCCAGCACCAGCAGCCAATCGTGAATCCGTGCTAGAGCAGTCTGCGGCTTAATGAGTAAATTCTGGGGCTTTCACGTGAGGCTTGGCTTGTCAGTATTGCTCGATTTCAGATGACATCACAACGTTCTATGGGCCAATAATTTAATACAGATGGGGGGTAGGTAAAATGTATATTGATAAAAATCTGTTTTGTGTTGTAATATAGTGAGTCAGATCCAAAATTTGTGACTTTACCTTTTAGATAAATGGCAAAGTACAATATAATAAATCGGTGGGTTTCAGACGACATCACGGCATTCTACTGACCAATATTAATTCATACAGATGGGGGCAGCTAAAATTAAAATGGTTAAAATGCAAAATTATGTTCTTGAATTTAGTTTATAACTGAAAATACCAGATTCAACATTTTGAGTTTACCTTTTGGATATTTCATAAAATAGATAAAATAGACAGGGAAAATACAATGTTATCAACAGGAAAAACTGGATCTTGCCCACCATTTCAGAGTATGAACTTGTAAAACTTGTATGTGTCCTCTGTCTCCAGGTAAAGGCACTGGCAACACATGTTCAGACGTGAATGTGATACCTTTTTTCTAAAAACAGTAAGAGCACAGGCTGCAGTTCCTTTAAGCTATATGCTAAATGAATTAAACAAGGCCTAAATTTGGTCTGGACACTGCAAAGAGCCTAACCCTAACCCTAACCCCAATCCTAAGCAAGTTAAAATAACTTTAATATGTTTTTTTGTAGAATTATCCTGTCATTATGCTGTTCAATGACTATTATTACAGTTATTTTGAGTTTAATCTGGGTATACTAAATCAGAATTAAATAAAAACAAAAATTTGGTAAAACTCCATTACAGAATTTAAAATCAATAATATATATTTTTTTAACACTGTTACACCTTTTTCCCCACATATTCATATAAAAACAGTACATTCCTTTTGCACAGTGCTGTATTGTGAGAAACTAAAAGCCACAGACATGCCAAACTAAGTATAAAAATGAGAAGGCAAAGTTTGCGGCATCCCAAAAATGCCCAAAATGAGGTATAGCCTGCACCCACAGAGCGAGAGGTGTAGCGCTGAAACTCGTATCCCTGCCCAAAAGGAAGCCATTTTATTTATGCCACCCAGGTTCATATAGTAGTACAATCCCACAGTGAAAATGAGCCAGAGTTATCAGCCCAAATGATGGTTGTTTTTATTTGTAACTGAGAAACGGAGTGATTTTTGCAGCTGCAGAGGTGTGAGCGGACTGCCAGGTCTCTAGGCTCTCTCACGATTTAAAGGGACAGTACGGAATTTTTAGAAAGAGGTCGATAGATACAGTATAGGCAGAGCTAGGACATGCTGAAGAAAAGGGAAATGCTATAGACGCAAGTGCGCAGAAATAAGATGTGGCCAGTGTTGTTAGCAATCAGAATTAACACTAGAAGAAGAACAGAGCGAGAAAATGTGTGTTTTCAGACCTAAAGTGAGAAATTTTGATGTCCATTACTTCATAAAAATCACAATGACTAATAAATGCTGCTAAAATATGTTACTGATTTAGAAAGAAAAGCTGAAATTAGAATAAAGAATAAAAACAAGAATAAAAGCATATAACAAATAAATAAATGCTTAAAAACACAGATAATTAGTCCTATTAATTATTATAAAAGTTACATTTAAAAAGGAGGACAACAGTAGCGCACGTTTATGTATCAGAAAGCAGGACTGAAACTTTCTTGAGAAATTTAGGCTAGGTCTAGTTTTTCTTGTTAAAAAGTGTTAAAAATGTGTTTTGTCAGTTTAATTTGAAGGATCCTGAAGTAGTAAAAAAAAAAACAAAAAACAAAAAAAATCTACTTGTCAGAAATAAAGGTTACCATGGCAACTTTTGACTATTGGACTTGAATTATTTTTTAAACAAATCAATATCTTCTACTTTTTGTCCTGTTTATTCTATTTTTATTATTTAATTTTTATTTTATAACAAATTCTTACTTACGTCAACCTCGATATCTACCAATCTCTTTTTTGAAATCTCGTACTGTCCTTTATATCAATATTTTTAAACCTGTGTCTCACTCCGAGCTCGTCTGGTCCTCCTCACTAGTACCACTTCCTGTTCTTCCCCCTCTACTTCCTGTTTCCTACTTTCTACTTCCTGTTTGTCTGCTTCCTCTGGGCGGGCGGCTCTGTGGGCACAGGCTGCAGGTCAGCATTGCCCCACCGTTTGCCCCACAATCGTCGCGGCGCCATCTTTCTCCGGTATCGCGTCTGCCGCCCTCTGCTGGTGATACTGTGGTAGTGTTGGCGGTTGCGGATACGCTGGTGGTTTGACCGGGAGGGGCTGGACCATGGAGGGGGGAGCCGTGGGGATGTAAGCCAGGGTAGTGCTCTGAATCTGGGGTTGATACTGGAGCAGAGGGGGCGGTGGAGGTTGTGGGTGGACCTTAGGGTTTTGCATCGAGAGAGCTGATTGGATGGGAGGTTGCTGGGGTAACTCAGGGGTCAGGAGAGGCTGGGGTGCTATGGGGGTTGTTGGCAGGCTTTGGGGCAGGTTTAGAGGTATATTTTGGTGGAAGGGGTGGTGGGGCAGTTGCGGAGATGCGGTGCCGTTCTTGCTCAGACCACATGACTGAGCCGCACAGTGGATCTGACGAAGAGTGTCCAGCGCTTCACTCTTGGCGTGTTTCAGGAGGTCGGCCTGGCCCTGCACAAAGACAGACCAGACAACTGTTACCATGATTACAAGAGCTTTATGTAACTTTTCTAGAGTATGCCACCTTCTTATCTCCATGGAGATACTATTGCATTTCCTAGGATGTTTTTGCATTTATTAAAAGATCCATATTAAGCTTTTTTTGATCTGTTAATGTTGTTTCCTCATCACAAACAGACCTGGAGTTGTGTTTTGTTTCATTCACACATGTTTAACACACAAACCCTGCAGATTTAGGCTGAGTTCTTCCTTCGTATGGAAAACACTCTGTTCAGTTTGTGATGTCATGTGGTAATACAGGAAGTGCTCCACTGTGTTTTTAAACCATACGTCTTGACTAGAATCATTTGGATGATTTCAGCCCTATGGCATTGTCAGTCTCTACAGAACTAAAAGTAAAAGTAGCTGTTAACTTGAAAACTACTGCTTCATGACATCAAAACGTGGAACAGAGCATTTTGAGCTTTGTAGATGCAGACAGACTAATAATACAATTACTCAAACATGTGTGAAAGAAACAAAACACAACTCAGGTATGTTTTTGTACAGCTGACAACATTATAACATGGCTTAAAGCTCACAAGGCAGTTTAGCAAAATGTCACACTCTTGTCTTAATGGAGATGTACTGTTTCATTGCCATACTCTGGTACATTACAGGAACATTCAGCTGGCCTAATATTTTTGTATAGTTTTTATTAATTTATGAAGACAGTAAATTAAATGAATCCCATTTTAACATTTCTATAGATTTCAAAATGGTAATTAAAATATATTAAACTATGATTAAATTAAGGTACCACACCATTAATACTGAAATCCTTTAAAGTAACAACAGCTTTCCCATCTAATGTGTTACTACAACAAAGCACTAGAGGGCAGTATTACACAATGCAAATCTTGGTCTGCTGCTTGACTCTCTATGTGCACAATAAGGCCGTATAATAAAATACAGACATAAAATCTTGAATTTGATAAGATATTTTAAGTATTTGAAGAATTTGACCAATTCCAGGGATCGTTTCTAAAGGTGGTGTCAGATTGGCTCTTCTCTGCTCTGTTTGAGGTGAGAGCCAGAAGTTCAAAGAGAAAGAGTCTTATGAACAGATGTTGGAAAAACTGAAGATAATAATAAAAATGTGATGGCATGAAGTGGATCGTAACATGGCACGAGGGGAAAGATGTAAGCTGTTAATTTGTGTTAAAAAGTCAAAAAAATATAATGTTTTCAGTTGAAATCGCTTCAGTATTTAAGACAAGCAACACTCATCTAATTTGCAGTGATGCAGTTACTTTGTGTTTGTGCCCCAACTAAATTATGCAGCTCTCTGATTGTGATTATATCAGGACTAAACCAGAACTAAACCAGGACTAAACCAGAACTAAACCAGGAGTAGACCAGGACTAAACCAGGATTAAACCAGAACTAAACCAGAACTAGACGAAAAACTAAACCAGGTCTAGACCAGGACTAAACCAGAACTAAACCAGGACTAAACCAGTACAAAACCAGGACTAGAGGACTAGACCAGAACTAGACCAGAACTAAATTAGGACTAATGCAAAACTAAACCAGGACTAAACCAGAACTAAACCAGGTCTAAACCAGGACTAGACCAGGACTAAACCAGAACTAAACCAGAACTAAACCAGAACTAAACCAGGATTAAACCAGAACTAAACCAGGACTAGACCAGGACTAGACTAGAACTAGACCAGAACTAGACCAGGATTAAACCAAAACTAAACCAGGACTAGAACAGAACTAGACTAGAACTAAACCAGAATTATGATTAATGGAGATTTTTGGGACTATCCTCCAGTTTTTGCAAGAAACACTTTTCCAGGCTAATTCGGAATGAATCCACTTGACTTAAAACTGTAGATCACTGCTCTGACGTTGTACTGAAATACTGAAACATATTTTTGGAGCAACCAGGTTTTGTTGCTCATTTCTGATACAGATGGAGGGCTCTATATTCGATGCTGTGAGCGTACGGAAACAGGCAGTCTCTTCATGTAACCTATGTAGTACTGACGGGAGCCAAACAGGAAGTATGCCTGGACTACTTCCTGTTTCAATCACGCTGCATCGATTCATCTCAGTGAAACTCTCAGATATAAAGATGAATGCATTTAAGAAACAGAGAGGAGTCACGGTTAAGGCCATTTCTGAATGTATGAATGACTTGGCAGGTGACTGGAAGGCACGCTGTGATTGGCTGACCGTGAAGAAATTAAAGGTGCACTGCGTAACTTTTCACCTGCTTGTATCAAAGAAGAGGTTAATGCTTTCCCAACAGTGTTCCTTATATGATATTTATCTCCATGGAGACAAGCAGATGGAGTCACCGAGCCAAGTTACAGGGTAGATCTGTGGAGACGTATCTAGCTTTAAGCCATGTTATAATGTTATTACCTCATCAAAAACATACCTCCTGTACTACCACATGACATCACAAGGTGGAACAGAGTGTTTTTTTTGTTTGTTTGTTTGAGAGAAGAACTCAGCCTAAATATTCAGGGTTTGTGTGTTAATGTGATGAGGAAACAACATTATAACAAAGATCAGAAACTAGAGTAATATGGGCATAACGCAGTAATGTTTCCATGGAGACAAGCAGGAAAGTTACGCAGTGCATCTTAATAAAAACACCTGTAACATATAGTTGATACATGACCGTGGCAGCCTCGATATTTCCTCGTGTCCTTTAACCTGCCGCTCTTAAACATGAAGCCTGAATAAATCATACACAAAGATCCAATTATGTAAGTCATGACTCACCAGTGAATCCAGCTCTGAGATCTGCTCCTACACTGACCAAACCGACCAAATAACAACGTGACAAGAGCTCAAATCTGTACTGCAGTAAAAGTACTTATACTGCACGACACGACTACAATTACTACTACACCTACTTGCTCTGTCCACACTGTATTATTTATATTCAGTTAAGAGTCAAATCATTTTAACGCCTGTTGTTATGAAGCCGTTTCCTAGATTGTGAATTTTGTTCTGACACTGGCAAAAATACTACTACTACTACTACTACTACTACTACTGCTACTACAACTACTACTACTATTCAATAATTAGACTGGTCTTGTGACACTGGATTTCCATCTGTAATTATTTTAGTCACTCAAGCCAATCAATGAAATCTGCAAACAGCCAACTGCCTCGTCTCCATTGATTACCTATTAAAAGTGCACCATGTAACTTTTCTTGTGGAGGGTCCGGCACCTGCTTGTTTCCATGGAGTTTTGCCTTGATTATTCCACAGTATGGAGATAAACTTGGCAGTCACAATGGAGAATGGTTAATGGTCAGATCTATGGAGAAGCAAGTCTGCACATGGTAAGAATTTGTGTTTTTATGGTATTTTTGAGCTACAGAACACTTGTAACTGAATAAAGGTAAGGGAGATGGGTTCCACAGTAGGGCATTAAACCTTCCAGGTAAAGAAATAACATCTCCATGAAAACAAGCAAGTAGTGGACGCTCCACCTTAGAAGTTGCATAGTGTACCATTAAGTAAAAAAACAAAAAAAACATCCAAACTTGCATCTTTCCTCTATAATCACTGAACCCTAATATTACTGTCCAGACACTGTCCAATCAGACCCAGAGTACTTCAAGTATTTGGGGTATTTCTGCCACAGCTGGTCCCTCTGCTGAGCCCAAAGGGGTTAAGCCCAAATCCAAACACAATATCCTCATTCGATCTTAGCCATAATCTGCTTTGTGTCGGTCAAAGCAAATCCTCCAAAGAATTATTCGTGGTTTTGTCTCCTTGACTCAAAAGAGCACCATTTTCTGTGTGTCATTTTGTTTTTGGATTACCATAGAGAACCAACTGAAGAGAGATTTGGCAGGGTTTTTATCCCAGATGCCCTTACTGAAGCAACCAGTCACAGTTGAACTAAGGGTCCATTCAAGTCTTGGTTTGGTCCTGATTTTAGTTCTGGGTATAGTCCAAGTTTAGTCCCAAGTTTGGTCAATCACCCTTAAGATAACAATGGTCTGAGTTCTGGAAAGCAACATATTTTTACCATTGCAAGATTTTAGGACAGATACAGATACTAACTGCAGCCACCAGGGGTCAGTAACATGAAGCAAATTACTAGCTTTCCCAGATCATTTGCTATTGTCCAATGAAATATGCATGTGGGTTATATTTCAGATTCAGCTTTAGGCATGTATGTTTGTACCATTGTTACTGGAATCTCCAAACAGTTACGACATTGAGAATTTGTATCTTTTAATGAATTTGTTATTTGTTGAATGAGTTAAATTAGCTGTATTATAACTTTGAGGTTTGGAAATGTAGACAGCAAATTTAAAACACAGGTATAATTGTCACTTCTTAACATATTTTTTAGGAGCCTGTCCAGGAACTAAGGAGTCTACAAACAAAATGACTACTGAAGGTCCTATATTACACAAAACTGACTCCTGTGAGCATTAAGTCATGTTATAATACTGTTACTGCAACAAAAACATACTTGGAGTTGTGTTTTGTTTCATTCACACATGTTTGAGTAATTCTGCATTATTAGTCTGTCTACATCTCCAAAGCTCACAATGTTCTGTTCCACCTTGTGATGTCATGGAGCAGTAGTTTTCAAGTTAACAGCTCCTTTTACTTTTTGTTCAGTAGAATTTGACAACTCCAGGTTTTAAATTATCCAAATGATTCTAGTGAAGGTGTATGGAGTTTAAAAACACACTGGAACACTTCCTGTATTACCACATGACATCACAAGGTGGAACAGTGGAGTGTTTTCCACTTGAGACTAGAACTCAGCCTAAATATGTGTGAATGAAACAAAACACAACTCCAGGTACATTTTTAGTGAGAAAACAATATTATTATTAACACAGATCAGAAAACATCTTAATATGGCTATTAACACAACTTATAAATGACAATGAATTATGCAAAAAACTTGGCTGCGATCAACACAATATTAGACAAACAGTAAAATAAAATCACTGAATATAAAAATCTCCTTAACATATTTCCAAAACGATAATGTGGAACCAGCCTGGCAGACAACAGCTTCATTATGCATCATCATCTGCTCCTGAGACAGATCTGTACGGACTTTCTGCTGACTACAGCGTGCCCTCAAATAGCTCGGTGGAGTGAGACCGCTTTGATTTGAGACGGATGTTTTTATGCATTTGTCCACAGTTTTGTAGCAAACACCGGCGTGCTGCAGTACCCAAAGCACGCTGGGGATGTGAAGGAGCTGACAGGCGAAGGCATTGGCAGGCGCTGGAGCCGACAGGGTGCACCAAATGATAAGTGTGCGCAGGGCATTTCGGCGAGGGGATGACAACAGACTCGCAGGGAGAATAAAAATATGAGTGAAATATGCCCCTGTCTGGATATGTGTCTGGGAATTGTTTTTGTTTACAAGACGAAATTAAAGATGGACTATGTAACTTTTCTGGTAGAGGGTTACTCAAACTTTTATCTCCATGGAGACTTTATAGCCTTGCCTGGAATGTAACCTCATCATTCCCTGGAATGTTAGAATATTACCTCATCAAAAACATACCTGGCGTGGTGTTTTATTTCATTCATACATGTTTGAGAAATCCTGCATTATTAGTCTGTCTACATCTGCAAAGCTCAAAATGCCCTGTTCTACCTTGTGATGTCATTAAGAGACAGTTTTCAAGTTAACAGCTCCTTTTGTTCAGTAGAAATCGGCAATTCCTGGTCTGAAATCATCCAAATGATTCTAGTGAAGGTGTGTGGAGTTTAAAAACACTGTGGAGCACTTCCTGTATTACCACATGACCTCACAAGGTGGAACTGAGCATTTTCTGTTTGAGAGAAGAACTCAGCTCATGCAGGACTTGTGTGTTAAACATGTGTGAGTGAAAGAAAACACAACTCCAGGTCCGTTTGTGATGAGGAAACAACATTATAAAACAGATCAGAAAATAGCATAACATGGGCCCTTTAAACATTCAACAGCATCTGCCTGTTTTTGTGATCCCCTGGGGTTGTAAAATAAGAGGTTATGGTATTTTGTCACTTTGTTTTTCCAGCAGAATGATAGATTGTGCATCTTGAACCAGCTCTCAGTATAAGTCAAGGCTGTAATCCTGCTTATCACTGGGCAAAGACAAAGGGAGACACCAGATGGCCCTGGCATGAGCGACACAATATTAGAGTTTTGGCAAGAAAGAAAAGTGTAAAATGTGGAATTACAGAAGAAATCTACGACAACACTGCTAATAAAATACAGTTGTGTATTCTATTTGTTAAGTTCATTAGTGCTGACTTTGTAAATGGCCCATATTATACTATTTTCTGATCTAATGTTGTTTCCTCATCACAAACAGACCTGGAGTTGTGTTTTGTTTCATTCACACGTTTAACACACAAATCCTGCATATTTAGGCGGAGTTCTTCTCTTAAACTAAAAACACTCTGTTCCACTTTGTGATGTCATGTGGGGTAAAACAGGAAGGGCTCCACTGTGCTTTTAAACTCCAAACACCTGCACTAGAAACATTTGGATAATTTCAGCCATGGAAATTCCAATCTCTACTAAACAAAAGGCAAAAGTTCACTTGAAAACTACCGCTTCATGACATCACAAGGTGGAACAGATCATTCTGAGCTTCGGAGATGTAGACAGACTAATAATAAAGTGTTACTCAAACATGTGAATGAAACAAAACACAACTCCAGGTCTGTTTGTGATGAGGTAACAGCATTCTGATATGGCTTAAAGCTCACAAGAGTCAGTTTAGCATAAAATAAGACCTTTAACTAAACTTACATTGTGGCCCGGAGGGGGAATCAATGCCTGACATACTGAAAATGAAACTACAAGTATGACTATTCGGATAAATGAGAGGAAATCATGGACTAAACCAGGTCTGAACTGGACTAGAACTAAACAGGCCCTAAACTGCACCTTAAAGACTACAGTCAGGACTAAAGCATGACCCATACATAAAGGTGCACTGTGTAACTTTTCTGGTGAGGGCTCTGTCACCTGGATTGCTCCACAGAATGGGATTAAATTTATTACAATTCAAGTACATACTGTATATTATGTGATAAATTGCTAAAAAATACATTGAAAAAAAAAAACATACATTCTTACAGTGAGCAAGTTAGTATTCAACCTGTATGGCCCTAGTAGCATCACCATGGAGACAAATAATGCCCCACTGTGGAGCATTTTATAGAAATCAATAATATCTTCAGGTGGCAGACCCTCCACCAGAAAAGTGGAGGGTCTGCCACTTTTCACTTTAATTCCAGGCTAAACTTCAACTGAACCAGGACTTAACCCATGTCAAAGTTAAAAATACATCCTAAATACACTGAAATAAGCAGGAGTTATGGTTCAAGTCCATAGTAAATACAAAATAAAAGTGACACACGGTAATGTCTTGTTTGTAGTGTCAATATTCTGCCGTCTTTTGAAATAATTTACGATAAGCAGCAGGTTTATTGTAAATATTGTGGTTGTATATATTTAGATGTATTATGAACCTTGTGATTCAAAATATGTGGATATTATTTTAAAAATATGTGGATAATATTTAAAAAATATTATACCATTTTTAAACCAGGACTACCTCAAGGGAAATAAGGGCTAGGACTAAACCAGGGATAAACCAGGGCTAAACCAGGACTACACCAGGACTAAACCAGGACTACACCAGGACTACACCAGGACTAAACCAGGACTAAACCAGGAGTACTTTAGGGTGAGTAAGAGCTAAACTGAACCAAGACTAAACCAGGACTACGAGTATAAAACTAACTCATCCTATATGTAGGATTTGTGTGTTCAACATGTGTGAATGAAACAAAATACAACTCCAGGTCTGTTTGTGATGAGAACATTATAACATTAAATCAGGGCAGTAAGTCATTGAAATCCATCTCTCTTGAGCTTGTCTATAACCGTGAGAGGCTCATACTGTGAAGACATCCAGGATCAAACCTCGCTATCTGTCCTGACACGGCTGCCTTTCTTGTGCACTCGATACTAAATGATTTGAGATAAAAATACCCTTCTGCTGTGTCTTTACTCAAACACATGGTCCCACTGCGCTGGGCTCACTTAGCAGCATGGAGCTCTTATCTGGTTAGACATTAGAGCTGCAGATCAGACAGGCAATGAGGCAAGGATATGAAAAGAGCTGAACCAGGACTAAACCTGGACTAAAGCTGGACTAAACCAGGGCTAAACCAGGGCTAAACCTGGTCTAAACCAGGACAACACCAGGACTAAAACAGGGCTAAACCTGGACTAAACCTGGACTGAACCAGGGCTAAACCTGGACTAAACCAGGTCTAAACCAGGTCTAAACCGGGAGTGAACCAGGACTAAACCAGGACTAAACCAGGACTACACCAGGACTACACCAGGACTACACCAGGACTACACCAGGACTAAACCAGGACTAAACCTGGACTAAACCAGGACTACATCAAGGGAAATAAGGGCTAGGAGTAAAACAAGACCAAACCAGTACTAAACCAGGACTACACCAGGACTAAAGCAGGACTAAACCAGGGCTAAAACGGGAGTGAACCAGGGCTGAACCAGAACTAAACCAGGACTATATCAAGACTATATCAGGGGAAATAAAGGCTAGGACTATACCAAGACTAAACCAGGACTAAACCTGGGCTAAACCAGGAATAAATCAGGACATCAAGGGAAATAAGGGCTAGGACTTGACAAAGACTAAACCAGGGCTAAGCCAGGACTACACATTGGGTACGTGAGTTCTCTGTTATCTAAAAAAAATAAGAAAACAACACAATTTGTGAATATTTGTTCATTCTAAAAGTTCTAACCTAGAATCTTCTAATTGTTGGTGGATAACTGGGCTGTCCAAAGTACCTGTTTTAAAATAATGCATTATAATTATAACAGGGAAAACACAAAACTAAAATTGTGTTAAAATGTGGTAAAAAAAAAAGTTAAAACTATTATTTGTTTAAGCACAGTTTCAATTATGAATCAAGCTTATTAAAAGGTCCAATATTACACAAAATTGACTCTTGTGAGCTTTAAGCCATGTTATGTTTTTACCTCCTCAAAAACAGACCTGGAGTTGTGTTTTTCATTCACAGAAGTTTGAGTAATCCTGCATTATTAGTCTGTCTACATCCTCAAAGCTCAAAATGCTCTGTTCCACCTAGTGATGTCATGAAGTGGTAGTTTTCAAGTTAACAGCTCCTTTTACCTTTAGTTCAGTGGAGATGAGCTGAGATCATCTAAATAATTTGGTATAAGGTGTGTGGAGTTTAAATATACAGGATTTCATGTGTGAATGAAACAAAACACAACTCCAGGTATGTTTTTGACAAGGAAACAACATTATAACATAGATCAGAAATGTGGGCCCTTTAATTTTTCCATAAACAAGTACTCTGTAAATACAACCACCTGATCTGAGCTGTCTGGGCTTCCATAGACTAAAGCTTATACAGTAACATCTCCATAAGAGTTAATGAAGGGTCCCTGTGTGGTTGTAGACACTTGTAAATGTATGTAAACAATACCAGAGAGTCTTGTCAGGACAGCTCCAATGAATAAAACAGCTCTTTAATCTGAGCTCATTAATTAAGAGATTTAAGGATTAGCAACACAGCAAATGCAATTAGCCCGGGGAGAGTCCTTAAGGCAATGCAGTCAGCGTTTATAAGAAAGACAGCTAGAAGTCATAGAGAATTATAGTGTTTTGTTTGCAAGAACTCTTTTTAAAGAGTTCTTGCAAACAAAACACTATTTTACAGAAAAGTGACTCTTTAAGTGAGCTTTAATCCACGTTACCTCGCCACAAACATACCTTGAGTTGTGTTTTGTTTCATTCATTTGAGCTACTCTTTATTATTACTCTACATCTACAAAGCTCAAAATTCTACCTTGTGATGTCATGTAGTGGTAGTTTTCAAGTTAACAGCCCCTTTTACCTTTAGGTCAATAGAGACTGAAAAATCCAGGGCTGAAATTATCCAAATTTTCCAGTGAAGTTGTATGGAGTTTAAAAAGACAATGGAGCACTTCCTGTATCATCACATGACATCACAAGGTGGAACAGTGTTTTCCGTTTGAGAAGCCTAATATGCAGGGTTTGTGTGTTAAATATGTAGGTCTGTTTGTGATGGGGAAACAACATTAGAACATAGATCAGGAAATAGAGTCATATGGGCCCTTTAAAGATGCACTATGTAACTTTTCTGGTATGGGGTATGCTAACCGCTTGTCTCTGTGGAGATGTTTGCCTGGGCACAGTATTGTCATAAAACTTTCAACTTGGACCACTCCTGAGCTTACACCAACTCATTCCACAGTATGTCATTAAACTTGGCCATCTCCATGGAAACTAGCAAAGATGTCATTAGGACAAGTTGCAAGTCAGCTCTATGGAGAGGCCACCCCACTCATAGTAAGAATACATGTTTTTCAATGCATGTTTTTTAAATAAATACAAACAGCTAGTGAAATAACAGCTATATAGATTAAATAGGTTTAAAGTCATACTGCGGAACATTTCAGGCAAATAAATATGTCTCATTTTAGACTAATGACTGTTGTAGTTTGAGAAAGGACTCTTGATGATTACATTTTAAGTTATTAATTACATTTGACCGTCTCAGTTAGAACGTTCACCTTATTTGGCTTTGTTTTGGGTTAGTTTTGTTTTGTCCCTCCTGGGCCACTGTACAATGTTAAATTACCACAGCATAGCTACTTTGAAGTGTTGCCACCAATATATTAAACAATGACAAATGCAATTTCTTTTAGCCCTGTGAATCAAGTTAAAGTGCAGCTTTTCTGGTCGAGCGTCCGTCACCTGCTTGTTTCTATGGAGATGTCATTGCTCTGCCTGGAATGTTCCACAGTATGACATTAAACAGCTCTGCCTTACACTTATTCAATTACAGGTGGTTTTATAGCTCAAAAACATCTAGAAAAACAGGCATTCTGACCAGTAACTTGGTCTGCTTGGTCTCCATGGTGATAGAAAGGTTTAACGCCATACTGTGAAACATTCCAGATGAAGCAATAACATCTCCATGGAGAAAAGCATTTGATGGACCCTCCTCCAGAAAAGTTACACAACGCACCTTTCAGTGTGAAGGACAAGCTGTTTATTTTAGAGAATTTGAATCCCCATAAAAGTTTGTTTCAACAGTATCTCCTTATTTTCCACACTGTCATTAAAATGTCATGTTAAGTAGGAACTAATCCTGGTTTGTTCTTTTGATCTAGGATTACTAATGTAGTTTAGTTAATCCATCCAATCCTGTGCTTACATTAACAAAAGATATTGGTTTACACAAGTGCCCAAACCTCCCCGTCAATGCCGAGTCGTGTCTGGTATCTGGGGCTGAGCAGGAGCGGGCCTGGGTACACTGCAGAAAGTGAAATCTAAATAAAGCTTAAAATGACTTGAATTAAAAAAGTATAGTAAATATAATAAGTAAAATGATCTACCAAGCCTTTTTGTACTTAAAATATGAAAATGCAGCTTGTTACATTAAAAGAGCATTGTGTAACTTTTCTGGTGGAGGGTCCGTCAAATGCTTTTCTTCATATTATTGCTTTGTCTGGAATGTTTCACAGTATGGCATTAAACCTTTCTATCATCATGGAGACCAAACCAGACCATGTTACAAGCCAGATCTGTGGAGAGGCGACCCCGCTCACAGTCAGAATGTCTGTTTTTCTAGGTATTTTTGAGCTTTAAAACCACATGTAATTGCATAAATGTAAAGTAGAGGTGTTTAATGTCATACTGTGGAACATTCCAGGCAGAGCAATGACATATCCACAGAAACAAACAGGTGACGGACCCCCAACCAAAAAGATACATAGTGCACTTTTAAAGATAAGAAAAACAGCAACTTAAAATAAGAAACTAAATCTTATGTTATTTGAATAAATTTTTTCCATAGATAGTTTTGGTTGGAGGCCTGTTACCTGCTTGTTTCTATGGATATGTCATTGTTCTGCCCGGAATGTTCCACAGTATGACATTAAACAGCTCTACCTTAAATGTATTCAATTGCAGTTGGTTTTATAGCTCAAAAATACCTAGAAAAACAGACATTCTGACTCCGAGGTGATACAGAGTCTGAAATGGCTCTAGTGTAAACTGTGGTGGAGTTCTTAAGAAAGACACTTCACCACCTTACTTAATATGAGTGTGTGTGTGTGCGTGTGTGTGTGTGTGTGTGTGTATGTGTGTGTGTGTGTGTGTGTATGTGTGTGTGTGTGTGTGTGTGTGTGTGTTGGCAATGATCAGAGGGCCCAGTGGAACAGATTAGCAGCTTCGGTCAGTCTGACAATAGATTGGAGTGACTCTGATAGTCTGGAAAAGTGTTTTATAAGACTTCTGCATGATTATTAAGAGATTTTTATAGCAGACTTATTACGCAAAATCTACTCTTCAGAGCTTTTAACCGTATTAGCTTCCCCTTCTAATTTTGCCTCTCAAAGCTGTATTTGAAGTGATTCGTGCATGTCTAAGTAATTTTTAATCACTTATTTCCAAGATGCAATTTTGCCAATCAGCCCCTGTTTTCATCACCACAGGTACACGCCCACTGCACTGTACTTACAGTACTTCATTCTCCAATTTTATGTTCTTAATCAGTGATACATGCAGGGTTTGTACTGTATTATAACATGATGATCCATGGGTGTCAATGATTATAACTATATGGCAGACACAAGCACAATATCTCTTCTCTTATTTTTTTAGATAACTGATAACTCAGGTACCCAATGTGTAGTCCTGGTTTAGTTCTGGTTTAGTCCTGGTTTAGTTCTGGTTTAGTTCTGGTTTAGTTCTGGTTTAGTCCTGGTTTCGCCCTGGTTTCGCCCTGGTTTTGCCCTGGTTTAGCCCTGGTTTAGTCCTGGTTTAGCCCTAGGGGGTGTTCCATCAAAATCGCTTAACAAGTCCAGGCTTATCCTGAAATCCTGAGCTGAAACTAGCTCCATGTCCAGTTTAAGCCTCAACTCTTTCCATGACAGAAATAAGCCTGAGTCTAAACAAAGCTCAGACCTGAAGTTTAAGCTGAACTTTGTGCTCCCGGTGACTCTGAGAAGGCCAGATCAGTGGAGCAACGACATTACGGAAAATGGGCCAAATGGTTTGAGGAATGGCTTCAACTCAGCGCCACCTCTGGTTAGTCACTTTGGTGGAACGAAACTGAGGCTTTGACAAGCCTGGATTACCCAAATAAGTCAGGCTTTCGCTTTAGCTTGCTTCATGGTATACCCCCCCGGTTTAGTCCCATTTTTGTCCTGGTTTAGCCCTGGTTTAGTCCTGTTTTAGTCCTGTTTTAATTCTGGTTTAGCCCTGGTTTATCTCTTTAATATTGTACTATAAAAATTATCTATATTTTTAATCAGTGCATTTAGCCTAGAATCACACGTGTTTCAGAACTCAGAACTCGTAGCTGTCTAAACTATAGGGTTATCAGGTTTTGACCCGATGACCCCATGGAGACAAGGCATCTAGTTCGGTCATTTGTGCTTTGCTAATAGTGATGATTCTATGTAGTAGTTCACCTTGAGTACTGTGATGTTCCAGGCGTAGCTCTCCAAGGCCTTCTGCAGTTTCCGACCCTTCAAACCCTCTTTCGCTCCGATCCGGTGGAGGTCTTCATGGAAATCCAGACCTGGAAAAGTGACGCAGACCAAAGTGAATACAGTGTAATGAATGGCAATAATTATATACACCCCCTCGTGTATTAACTGTATATTGTCTGTTTAAGTGCTTTTCAGACCAAGTAGCACAAGAAAATACTTCAAATTGACACTTTGCAGCTGACGTCATCAACATTACCTGGGGGTGTGATGCTAACTGGGAGCACTACTCTGTCTGAAGCTCTGTTACACAAGTTAGGCTTTAATCTGAGCTTTATTTTAACACAATCTGACTTGGTTGGAAATCTAAGAGGTGAGATGATTTGTGCTGTTAAACAAGCCCCTCTCAAATAACATTACAGTCACAAGCTAGACACCTAAAGAGGACCATGAACGCTCGTACTGAACACAGGCTCCTGAAAATGTGCTGTTTAAATTAATTTTGTGGGTTTTTTTCTTGAGTTTTTAGACAATCTTTAAACTTTTTTGATGCCGTTTGCCAATGTGCGCATTGTGTCACTATGGTAACTGATGAACATTCAGCCAATAGAGATGCATGTCACTGCAAAGTATCAATAACAAACGACTGTAAGTCAAGTCATTAGAAAATCTTACAAATAGACAAGCTAACTACATGTTACCAATTTATAAAGAAAAAGAATAGAAGAATAGAATAGAAGAATAGAAAAAGAAAGGAATTATCACTCTGAATCAATGAATTACCCATATGTCTTGTCATCTTTGTGTATATAGTTCATCTGTTTGCATGTTTGTATGTTTAAAATTATTTCTTTGTGTATATGCAATAAAGTAATTAAAAAAAGTCAAGTCTATTACAGGACAGGTCTAAACTAACGGTTAAATATCTAGAAAGTATCTAGAAAGTGACTATGCAGTTGGTATTCTAGTTTTAAAGGAATTGTTGATTGAATTTGATTTAAAATTTCAAAATATTGACCTATTTCTGCCCCCAGATACAAGACAAACGTGTGCAAATCAGATTAAAATTTCCCTGACAAAAAAATGTGACATTAATTTATTTTTCTCTAAACTACAACATCTCCATGGATACCTGCTTGTATCCATGGAGATGTTGTAGTCTAGTCGTCGTTTCATCCCAGAAAAGTTACATAGTGTAGCTTTAAACCTGATTTGAAATGTTTTGCAATGAAATTATGATTAGCCTTCTATTATTAATATCAGGGTCTCAGACAGTGAATAGTTGTACAGTTAAATAATGAAGTTTGACCCTGCCAGGCTGCTATAGTTATTTGAAATATTTCTCCAATGTGAGGCAGATGTAGGCCTTGAAACTACATAGACAGAAAAAGAAAAGGTCTGGGGTGATTTGAATGGAGAATGATATTTGTAAGGCAAAACATACAAACTATTTAGAAGAAGAAAGAATGAATTCATTATTTAAAAAGACCTTCAAAAATTGCTATGAAATTATTTTATTTTGGTTCTGACACAACTCACGATAGACTGGACAGTTTTGCTTCACATTTTGCAGGGACGGACATGCATAAACATCTGTCTGAACAAAAGTTTCCTCATCACAAACATACCTGGACTCACACTCTGTTCCACTTTGTGATGTCATGTGGTAATACAGTAAGTGCGCCACTGTGTTTTTAAACTCCACACACCTTCACTAGAATCGTTTGGATCATTTCAGTCCTGGAATTTCCAATCTCTACTGAAATAAAAGGTAAAAAAAAGTATCTGTTAACTTGAAAACTACTGCTTCGTGACATCACAAGATGGATCAGAGCATCCACAGTAAACAGACCAATAATGAAGGGTTACCCAAACGTTTGAATGAAACAAAATACCACTCTGGGTATGTTTTTGATGAGGTAACAACTTATAACATGGTTTAAAGCTCACAAGAGTCAATTTTGTGTAATAATGAATACATGTTTCTAATAGAATAGAGCAATCATTTAAATAATGATTACAAATAGCATTTTTAACCAAACTTCCAACCTCCTGTATCACCAACTAAAATGTTGTAACATCAGACTGGGAGGGCTCAGGTCTTAGTTTGATTCTCTGTTGTTTTACTGAAGAAACCAGAGGGAATTGAAAGCAGACCACACTTCAGAAAACATTACATGGGTTACATTCACAAGAGTAAACAATGGTGCTTTTTAAGTCCCATAGCTCTGATGTTTCTCTACCTCCCTGAGACCAGGGTTGGTTCACTCTAGTCCTGGTTTAGTCCTGGTTTAGTCCTGGTTTAGTCCTGGCTTAGTCCTGGCTTAGTCCTGGCTTAGTCCTGGCTTAGTCCTGGTTTAGTCCTGGTTTAGTCCTACTTTAGTCCTGGTTTAGTCTTGGTTTAGGCTTGGTTTAGTCCTGGTTTAGTCCTGGTTTAGTCACAGTTCAATCTTGTTTCAATCTTGTTTCAGTCCTGTTTCAGTCCTGGTTTAGTCCCGCTTTAGTCCCGCTTTAGTCCAGCTTTAGTCCAGCTTTAGTCCAGCTTTAGTCCAGCTTTAGTCCAGCTTTAGTCTTTAGTCGTTTTGCCCTGGTTTAGTTCTCCTTTAATCTCGATTTAGTCCTAGTTTAGTCCTCCTTAAGTCCAGCTTGAGTCCAGCTTGAGTCCAGCTTGAGTCCATCTTGAGTCCATCTTGAGTCCAGCTTGAGTCCAGCTTGAGTCCAGCTTTAGTCCAGCTTTAGTCCAGCTTTAGTCCAGCTTTAGTCTTTATGTCCTGGTTTAGTTCTCCTTTAATCTCGATTTAGTCCTAGTTTAGTCCATCTTGAGTCCATCTTGAGTCCAGCTTGAGTCCAGCTTGAGTCCAGCTTGAGTCCAGCTTGAGTCCAGCTTGAGTCCAGCTTGAGTCCAGCTTGAGTCCAGCTTTAGTTCATCTTTAGTTCATCTTTAGTTCATCTTTAGTTCATCTTTAGTTGAGCTTTAGTCTTTAGTGGTTTTGCCCTGGGTCAGTCATGCTTCAGTCATGCTTCAGTCCTGCTTTAGTCCTGCTTTAGTCCTGCTTTAGTCCTGGTTTAGTCCTCACACTCTCTCACAGTGGAGATTAGCCTGTAGGTGCTGCCTGTGGTGACCTGCCTTCAAACATCTCATTTCACAATTATCAACTGTTTCCGATGTCCCTCATTCAGACACATGCACAGTGGGGGGCCTGTCTCATCTGGGCTTTATTTACATGTGAATATACGTATATTTATAGATAAAACACAACAATGGCTGTATACACTACTGTTTTATATATATAAGTGGACCCAGACGATGACTACATGGAAGAAGTAACCTTACAATAAAGCTTTATACAATACAATATTTTATAAAAACTACGGCCAAAGATTAATGATTTTCTTTTGCTATTGACCCTACTAGGATGACTGGGAGTAATTACACAGACATATTAAAACTACTACAGAACTACTATTACATAAGGAGAAGAAATTGGAGTATGATATGGACAATTTTTTTATATATACAATTTGAAAACACATTTTTGCATATTCTGAGTGTCCTGATTTTCAACCATTAAAAACTGAATTTATGCTTCACTGGGGAAAAAAAAAGAATCCAAAATCACATTATAGAAAATAGTTATTATTTCATGCTAATTTATCTCCTCGATTTCAGATTTGTTTTGATTTATTTAATAGTTTAATTAGCTGGTAGAAAAAATAGCTAATAAAAAACAAACAAAGAAAAAAACACCAGATTGTCTCAATGGAGATGTTTTATTGCTTTCATTCCTTTGTTTGGAATGTTCCACAGTATGGCATTTAACTTATCCATCTAGCATTTATTCAATTATAAGTACTATTCATGGTAAGGAAATTATCTTGAAAAACACAGCAAAAGAAAAAAATAACACAGAAAATAGACAGACATCTTGAAAAACATGTATCATTACTGCACACACTATTATTGTGAGAAGGATCGCCTCTCCACAGATTGGACCTGTCTGGTCTGGTATTCACCTTCTTATCTTCATGCATGGAGATAGACATAGTGTAGAACATTCAAGGCAAAGCAATAACATCTCCATGGAGACAAGCAGGTGGCGTACTCTCCAAAAAATAAACAAAAAAGTTACACAGTGCACCTTTAGATTACACTATGGTCACTACACATATCCTCTCAAGTCACTGAACAGACATCTACTGATATGACTCTACTGCATTTGAACTGATGCAGTAATGGCGCAGAGGAGCGAGGAGCATCTGGAGATCAGGTCCCAGCTGTGCTCCTCTGCTCCATTAGCCCTGAGTGTGTGCGCACGTTTACAGAGACGTGTGGGAACTCAACCTGCCCACACACTCACTTCTGGAGACCTGTTATCCACCCGGGGACTGTGAAAAGAGTCTACGGTTTCAAAGGCCCATATTATGCTACTACTTCTGATCTCTGTTACACAGTTTAACACACAAACCCTGCATATTCAACCTTGGCTCTTCTCTCAAACACAAAACACTGTTAATTTCAGCCCTGGAATTGCCTTTCTACTGAACAAAAGGAGCTGTTAACTTGAAAACTACCACTGCATGACATCACAAGGTGGAACATTGGAGCATTTTAAGCGAGAGAGAACTAAATAGATGAAAACACTGAAAGCAGTAAAACAATAGTAAAAATCAGTCCATAAGGTTAATTAGTTTTAGGGCAGTTTAGTTTAGTTAACAATAATACAGCTTCAGAAAATGAAAAGGAATTATGTTGCCACAGGACTCGTGTGTGGGCTTGTGTGTATGAAGGAGGGAGAGGGAGAAAAGGAGGGAAAGAGAGGGGGAGAGGGAGAAAAGGAAAGAGAGGGGAGGGGGGAATGAGAGTGAGAGAGAGGGAGAAGGAGAAGGAGAAGGGGAGAGACTGAAAGACAAAGAGAACGAAGGGAGAGAGCAATAGGAGCAGAGAGTGAGAGAGAGAGAGAGAGAGAGACAGAAAGATGAAAGAGAAGAGAAAGGGGACAGAGTGAGGACGGGGGAGGGAGAGGAAGGGGGTAGAGAGGAGGAAGAGGGGGAGAGAGAAAGGACACACAGAGAGGAGAAGGGGAAGTAGGGAAGGGACAACAAAGAGGAGAGAGGGGATAGAGAGAGAGAGAGAGAGAGAGAGAGAGAGAGAGAGAGGATGGAGATAGAGATAGAGAGGATGGAGAAGACACAGCGAGAGGAAAAGGGGGAGTAGAGGAGGGACAAAGAGGAGACAGGGGGTAGAGATAGAGATAGAGGATGGAGAGAGAGATAGAGTTAGAGAGAGAGGATAGAGAGGACACAGAGGACGGAGAGAGGGAAGGGCACAGATATGGCACCCAGGGGGAATTATCCAACAAGTCTGTATCCTCATCAACACGTCAGAATCAGTGGGCAAATTAGAATGATTGGTGCAATAATGAGCGGACATCAGAGAGAGAGATGAGCAGAGAGAAGAAGGACAAGAGAGGAGGAGAGAGGAGAGAGAGAGGAGGAGAGAAGAGGGGAGGAGGGGGAGAAGAGGAGGAGAGAGAAGCACAAGAGAGGAGGAGAGCGAGAGACGAGGAGAGAAGAGGAGAGGGGTGGAGAAAAGAGAGATGAGAAGAGGGAGAGACAAGTAAGGAAGAGGAGAGGGGAGGAGGAGAAATGAGGAGAGAGGAGGAGGAGAGAGGAGAACAAAAAGGGAGAGAGAGAGAGAGAGAGAGAGACAAGGAGAAACGAGGAGAGGGAGGAGAAAGGAGACGGGTGAGAGACGAGGAGAAAGGAAAGGACAGAGAGCCGAGGCGAGAAGAGGAGGATGAGAGCAGAGGAGAGAGGAGGAGAAACGAGGAGAGGTGAGGAGAGTGGAGGAGAGAGGAAGAGGAAGAGAGGAGGAAAAGGAGAGCCGAGTAGAGACGAGAGAGGAGAGAGGAGCATGGAGAAAGGAAGGAGAGAGAAGGAGGAAGAGAGCCAAGGAAAGTAGAGAGAGACACAACTGCCCCACTGTGAATGAGGGAGACGTGCCATTCCACTTCATGTGTACTTTAATAATGTCTGCTATAATTAGCCAAAAGTTCTGCACTGATTCTAAACAATTTAAAACTTGTTACTTAAAATATAAGCAAGTGAACCACATTTTTACATATTTCTAAGATAAAGGAAGATTAAAAAAAAAAAAAAAAAATCTTAAAAAAAATAAAAAAAAAACCCTGACATTTAAGTTTTTAGATCATATACAACAAGTTTTACATCATCTTCTTCCACACTAAAAACCAACTTCATGTTTTGGCCATAGCGCCTCAGCTAAACAAGTCTGGGCCTGGTTAGTACTTGGATGGGAGACGGCTGAGAATACCAGGAGCCACAGTGCGTCTAGTGCAAACTGTGGTTGTGTCGTTGGGCAAGGTGTTTATGGATGTCATGTGTGAGTGTTGGTGGTGGTCAAAAGGGCTGATGGTGCAGGTTGGCAGGCTCACTTCCAGCGATCTGGCCCAGGGCAGCTGTAGCTAGAATAGTATCTTAGTACCACCGAAATCTTCCTTTAGACTTCCTGTGCTTTCATCGCTAACCACAACATTACCAACACAACTTCATAAAATAATACTAATAACTGAAATTTGAACTTAAACTAGACTTTTAATTTACCTTAATGCGGCTCATATTATTGAAGACCTAGAATATTACTTAGACCCGGCCCCCTACCCCAGAGTAAGCCCTTCAGATTTAACACCAGGTCCTGTGTCCTCAGTTAACAGGGCCGCCCTCCTGTCATCGTGAGGGATTTGTCATCACAGCTTTAGGCCGATCAGCGCAGAATATTTATATTACAGCACAGGCCAAAGAGTCAACACCAATCCACCCAAATGAAGCTAGAATCCCCCCGATGTCTGCTCCATCTCAGCCCAACATTCACTTCCTCTATTATTTATATTATGAGAACGTTTGAACCATAAACTGCATATGAACTGTACACATGAATGGACAGAACTAACTAAATAGGAAGTGAGCATGGGGGCGCTTTGGGCTCCATCAACTCTGTTTCCAATTGACTTTACATTGAAAAACTGTCACCCCTGTCTCTGTAACTGCTGCAGTGAGCCTCATCATTTTGGTCTTAAAATGTTCGTACTAACCCGCTCTACGTGATCCTGGTGTTTTTATTTCACTATTTTGTTCGTAAATCAGTGGAACTGGCTCCAAGGCTCTCGATCCTATAATTGCTAACCTTTGTGAGCTTCATTTGACTGGAGCCGAACACTATGGGTGACTTGGGTTGAATGATGTGGTAATAAAAATATATCATGTTTTTTTCAGACAAACACTGCAGTTGTGATTAGATAAGCCATTATGTTTTATTAATAGGATTCCGTTCACATTCCAAACACATCCAGAAGAATTGGCAAAAAAGACTGAGACATGAACTGACAAACTAATACAAGAATCACATTTCAGAACATGTTTGTGCAGATCTAAACTACAATTTGCTAATGGCATCTATTCAAATTGTGATTTTGATTTGATGGGGATTAATCTTGCAGCCCTAGTTTAGACCTATAGTTCTATGCCTGTCTAGTACTGGTTTGGTCCTGGTTTGGTCCTGGTTTGGTCCTGGTTTGATCCTGGTTTGGTCCTAGTTTGGTCCTGGTTTGGTCCTGGTTTGGACCTGGTTTAGACACTGTAAACTTG
The DNA here is from genome assembly GCA_029959045.1 of Taenioides sp. WSHXM2023. Lineage (NCBI taxonomy): Eukaryota > Metazoa > Chordata > Actinopteri > Gobiiformes > Gobiidae > Taenioides > Taenioides sp. WSHXM2023. Next base: position 7,687,454 of record CM057101.1, on the reverse strand, counting down.
GTGGTTAGTTTATTGCTTGATCCTTTAGTCCTGTTTGAATCTCTGTTAAGTCCTTTGGTTCCGTTTAGTCCGGGTTTAGACTCTCTTTTTTAGTCCTAGTTTAACCCGGTCAGTCACAGTTTAGTCCTGGTTTAGTCCTAGACCAGTTTTTAGACCTGAGAAATCTCATTTAGATCCGTGGTTGAGATCTAGTTTACAAAACCAAGGACCAAGATAGAACTAAACTAGGACTAAACCAGTACTAAACCAGGATTACACTTGGACTAATTCAGGACTAAAAGTGTAAGTGCCAATGACTCATTAAATAAGTAGCATATGTAAGACTTTGTGTTGCCCATATCCCAGTTTGAGAAGCACTCATCTAGAGCGTGCTTTAATTGCCAGGGCAAAAGGTTGAGTCAGAGAAAATTAAGATAGAAAATTAAAGTCAGATGCCCCGGTCTCTCTCTCTCTCTCTCCTTCTTCCTTTCTCATCCTTTGCCTCTCTTTCCATTTCTCTCATTTTCTCTCTCTCTCCCTTCCTCTCCCCCTTTCTCTTTTCCTTTCTCTCCCTCTTCCTTTCTCTCTCTCCCTTCCGCTCTCTTCCTTTCTCTCCCTCTCCATCCCTCCCCCTCTCTCCCTCTTCCTTCTTTCTCTCTCTTGCTTTCTCTCATTTTCTCTTGCAGTCTCCCTTCCTCTCCCTCCTTCCCTCTTCCTTTCTCTCACCCCCTTTTCTCACTCTTTTCTCTCCCTCTTTCTTTCTCCCTCCCCTCTTCCTCTCCCTCTGCCTTTCTCTCTCTCTCTCTCTCTGTCCCTCTTTCTGCCTTACTCTCCCTCTAGACCCCGTCTCCCTCCCTTTCTCTCCTTTCATCACGCACGCACCCTTTCCACTAATAACACCTCCTCTCCGCTGATCAAACTAAAATTATACGTTTATCTGAACAAATTGCTCATCGGGACCGAAAACCTTCCATTGTATTCAGATCTCACCACAGGCCCCGCTAATGGGAGGCTGTGTGTAGTTGTTTATCTGCGAAGCTTGTTGCCACTGGAATGTAATCATATAGCGTCTTCTTGCTTGTCAGTCCAAAGAAAAAAGGCCGCTGTGATGATTTTAAAGCTGCGATAACTACAATGGCATTTTTCAGACTTATATGAAATGTCATCAACTATAAAAAACGCATAAGAACATGGGAGGGATGGGAGAGAGGCTGTAGTCGCGCAGTCAGCCAAGAGATTTCTGAAGATCCCTGTATTAGTGACTTGGCGTAAAAAGGATTTAAGCGGCCCAAAAACACTGAGTCACACTTTGTTGCAAAAAGGGTTTAGCAAATTCTTGTGGTGAAGATTTTTGAGATGCTAATTTCTGCAGATCATTTTTAAGTAGTCCTGTCATGATACTGCTACACAAACTCACAATAAACGATATCGGAGTTCTGGTTTTATTCTTGGTGTAGTCCTGGTTAGTTTATTGCTTGATCCTTTAGTCTTGTTTGAATCCCTGTTAAGTCCTTTGGTTCTGTTTAGTCCAGGTTTAGACTCCCTTTTTAGTCCTAGTTTAACCTGGTCAGTCTCAGTTTAGTCCTGGTTTAGTTTAGTTTTTCACGAATTTCCAGGCAATCTTTAAAACTTATGAGGCTGTGCTTGCTAACGTGAGAGCTGTGTCACCATGGTAACTGATGAAGATTCCTCCATAGAAGTACAAGCAGAACACCCCCGGCAGTAGTTGATTTGATGGAAATTGGCCTAATAAGAAAATGGTACACAATGGTTTTATTTAAACATCTATAGTGGTTTGCATAGGCACCGACCAGCTGTCCTCCCTCTGTAACAGGAATATCACGACGCGTGTACAATGATGAGGTATTATTAGCGCGGTGCAGTCAAAGTTGTTTACTCCGCATTAATAACAGGTGACAGGAGGCTCCATCAGACGCAGCAGATGGTGAAGACGAAGAGCGCGCTGAGAGGAAGAGGAGGCGTGACCAACATCAAAACACTAAATACGACATTAATGAAAGCCAACACTAGAGGGCACCATGGAAATCAGACCAACATACGTTTGCGACTTAGCAATTTAAGATATTTTGTGGCTATTGATACTTTGCAGCTGATGTCATCAATATTCCCTGGGGGTGTGATGCCAACTGAAAGCACTGCTCTGTCTGAAGCTGTGTTACTCAAGTTTGACATAATCTGAGCTTTATTTTAACACAGGCTGACGAGAAAGAGCTGACTTGGTTGGGCCTACAACAGGTGAGATGGTTTTTCAGTTAGTCACCCTCACGTTTTTGTTAAAAATCAAACACCTAAACAGGACCATGAACGCTTGTATTGACCACAAGCTCCTGAAAATGTGCTGTTTAAATCCATTTTGTATTTTTTTCTTGAGTTTTTTTTTGTGTGCATTGTGTCACCACGGTAACTGATGAACATTCCGCCATAGAAATACACCCTCAAGTGTGATCCGAAGCTAAGCGGGGTTGGAGCTGGTTAGCACTTGGATGGGAGACCAGTGGGAATACACCAAGTGCCACAGTGGATAAGCAGTGGCTCTAGAGCATGCTGTTGTTGTGTCCTTAGCCAAGACACTTCACCCCCATTGCCTAGTATGAATGTGGTGTGTGCGAAAGTGTTATTGGTGGTCCGAGGGCCAGATGGGACAGCTTGATAGTTTCAAGTCTGTCCCAGGGCAGCTGTGGCTACAATAGTAGTTTGCCACCACCAAGCGAACAGTGAATGAATAATGTAATGTAATGTAATATGTCTCATATATTCATAAAGTGCTATATAAGGTCTTCTTATAATTGGTAGTATTTCATGTTTTGTTTCCATACAAGTCTTCATTTACTGGGTTAAGATTAAAGATTAAAAGGGGTATTTTACTTCTGTGGGGTATTAACTGCTGATTTAGATCACGTTTTATCATTTTGAAAATGCTATATTTGCTGAAAACAACGTATTGACATGTTTTAAATGTTTCATTTTTATTTCTGACTCTCCCCCTTCAGAGCGCTATCATAACACAATCAACATCTATCCTGCTAATGAAACTACAGCACATCGTATCAGGTTTGTCAAGTTGTGCACAGTTTTGTATCATGTTTTGTATATTTATGGAGAATAGTAGAGTGGGAGCATGGATGCCTTAGACTTGTGGGTCTGAAGGAATGAACAGAGCCCGGGAGAGACCGTTAGATTACTCAAACATGCATGGGTGACAACTAAAACCTCTTCAGGCATGATTTTGATGAGGGAACAACATTATAACATGAAAAATACAAGAGCAAGTTTGCAAACCCTCTCTTTAATCATATCTTGAACTAAGGCAAAACTAATATACATGTTAAGCCCTATGAGGACCTTTTAATTACCATAATTGCTCATTTTGTCATTTCCATGCAATTAATGTATAAAATGTTGCTTTGAATTCCCAATAAAGGAATAGAGTGGAAGAAGGGAATACTCAAGGGCAACTAGTAAATTCTGAGCCCCATCCGCAGCCTGACAACCTTTAAAGTGAACTCTTAAATTACCATCTTATCCTAATTGAATCCACTAAAATGTTCATTGGGGTGAGAGCCTGTTTTGATGTAATGCCATTAAGCTCATTAAATTTGTTATAGTCGACTTCATTTGGAGACTAGAGTTCAAATGCTCGGAGCTGGGAGCTTCTATACACGCAGTAAACAGGGTAATATCTATGGGGCTTGGTTCTTTGGCATTCATGGGGGGGGAAATTTAAAATAAGACAGGAAGCACCATTTTTTTTTTTTTTTTTTTTTCAGGTCAGTAACCCTCAAAATAGCCATGCAACTGATGAGAAACCCCCACTGTAAAATAAAACTGACGTGATCATTTCAAGTGGTAAAATATCGCAAAAACATACAATTACTATTTACTATTGGTTTGTATTTTTGAGTGGAGTAGTTATCCGACCTATGAGAAGAGAAGGAAAAGAGAGGAGAAAGGAGGAGAGAGGATGAGGTAGAATGAGGAGAAAGAGACTGGAGAAGAGAATGGAGGTAGAGAGGAGAAAGGGAGACATGAGAGAGAGAGAGGAAGAGGGGAGAGGGAAGGAGAGTGGGAAGAAAAGGAGATAAAGGGTGTAGAAAGGAGTAATGGAGAGACATGATAGAAGGGGGGGAGGAGAGAGGGAGGGAGAGAGGGGGAGGAAGAGGAGAGAGAGGAGGTAGAGAGGAGAACATGAGAGACATGATAAAGGAGAAAGGGAGGAGTGTAGAGAGGAGAAAGGGAGTATGATGGCAGAGGAGCGAGAGAAGGAGAGACGAAGGGATGGAGGGAGAGGAGAGAGGGCATAGAGAGGAGAAATGGAGAGATATGACAGAAGAGAGAGATAAAGAGAGGAACAGGAGAGACAGGAAGAGGCGTAGAGAGCAGAAAGGGAGAAACAATAAAGAAGAGAGAGAGAAAGAGGGAGAGAAGAGAGGACAGAACAGACAATAAGATCAGAAGAGGAGAAGGAGTAGGTAGAGTGAGGGGAGACAGATGATAGAAAGGTGAGAGAGAGACAGAATACACAAATGTTTTTCTTTTTAAGTTTTAATGTTATAATTTTAAAAATGATCTCGCCATCTCAGCTTAGTGCCTTCTGCCTTTCTTTGGAAACCACTGATCTGAGTCACATTTGCATAATGGATTTCTAAACATTTAGTTTATTAGAAGTTCAAAATATCTGGAAAATTCACAAAACAAAACAGAAAAGATGAGATTGTGAGTTCCAGCTTCCTGTTTATAGGTGCTGTTTTAACTGCAATGACAATGGTGATATGCATGAATCACATATTTACTGATTCACATATTTAAAGGTTCGATATTACACAAAATGGACTACTGTGAACTTTTAGCTATGGTAGAATGTTGTTACCTCATCCAAAACACACCGAGAGTTGTGTTTTGTTTCATTCACACCATCTCCAAAGCTCAAAATGCTCTGTTCCACCTTGTGATGTCATGAAGTGGTAGTTTTCAAGTTAACAGCAAGTTAACATCATCCAAATGACTTTAGTGAAGGTGTATGGAGTTTAAAAACACAGTAGAGCACTTCCTATAGTACCACATGACATCACAAGGTGGAACTGAGCGTATTTCGTTTCCGACACAGCCTAAATATGCAGGATTTGTGTGTTTAACATGTGTGAATGAAACAAAACACAACTCCAGGTCTGTTTGTGATGAGAAAACAATATTAGAACAAACTGTAAATCAGAAAATAGCGTAATATGGGCCCTGTAAGTACTCAAAAATAAAATCAGCACTGAAGGAATTGTAATAACAGTTCTTTTTTGCAGTGAGTGAAGATTTTCTGTTTCTGTTTCCCATAATAACCAAACCAAAGCCTGACAGCACAGAGCTAGCATTCACAGTTGGACTAGCAGTGGTCTGTGCAGGCTTGTTGTGTTAGCATTGACACAGGGACTCAGGGAGGGAGCAGTGAAGAAATGTTTGGCATTCAGCTGAGGCCCCAGGAGAGGAAGCACCATTGTTCTTACATAACACGCCATTTCTGTAGGATACACAGCCCGGATCAATACCAATGTATGCAGTAACAGGGAATTTATTCTCAAAACAGCTCAATTCAATTCAAGTGCATGGTCAAGTTTGTACAAAATAAAGCATGTTTTTGTATTGCAGTGGTTTTGTTTACACAAGTAGCACCCGATGTTATGTAAAAAAAAATGTGCTGGAAAAAATTATAGCACAAGCGAGACGGGAATATAGAGAGTAAAGAGGAGAGAAGGAGGGAGAGAGAGTAGGAAGGGGTATAAAAGAGGGAGGGGGGAGAGAAAGGGAGAGACATGACAGAGGAGAGGGGGAGAAAGAGACAAACGAGGGGAGAGAAAGAGATGGGGGAAAAGAGAATAAAAGAAGGAGAGATAATTATGGGAACGAGTAGAAAAAGAATGAAAGGGCGAGACATGATAGGTGTGTGTGTGTGTGTGTGTGTGTGTGTGTGTGTGTGTGTGTGCGTGTGTGTGTGCGTGTGTGTGTGTGCGTGTGTGTGTGTGTGTGTGTGTGTGTGTGACAGAGAGAGAGAGGAAGGGTGGAAGTGGAGGGTAGAGAGAGGGAGGAGAGAGGTATGAGAGAAAGATGACAGGGAGTGGAGAAAAAAGGTGCCAGAAAACAGAAAAGGAGAGATATAATATCCAAAAGAGAATGAAGGAGAGAGGGATGAGATAAAGAGAGGAGGGAGAGGAAAAAGAAAGTGGGGGTGGGTAGAGAAAGGTAGAGATGTTATAGAAGGGAGAGAGACGGGGGTAGACTGAAGATAGAGAGGTGAAAGTGGGAGACACAGAGCAAAATAGAGACAGAGAGAGAGAGAGAGACAGATAGAGAAAGTATGAACAAAGGGAGAAAGGAGGAGAGATAATTATGTGAAAGAGGAGATAAAGAGTGGAGAGGGAGTAAAGAGGAGAAAGAGGCATGTAAAAGCAGAGAGAGAGGGTAGGAGGAAGAAGAAGAAGATAGAGGAGAAAGAGGCAATAAGGAGCGATACAAAGAGAGGAGAGTAAAGAAAATAAGATAAGTTGAAGAGAGGGAGGAGGTAGAGAAGAGAAGAGAGAGGCAAGAGGTATGAGAGAAAGAGAGGAAGGAGAGACATAATAGATGAGAGAAAATGAAAGGGATCAGAAAGGAAAGGAGAAAGAAAATGGGGCAGGTAGAAGGGAGAGAGTAGACAGAAGATAGAGAGGTAAACGTGGGCTAGAGAGAGAGTGAGAGACAGATGAAAGAGTGCAGAGCATAGGAGCGGTTTTTCACCACAGACACGAGGGAGGGGAGCAGGACATGGCAGATCTAAATTGACTCTGGACCTGGGGGACTCTCTGGGGTCCAGATGACGTCGTCCCTCTTTTCATGGCCAATGGAGTCTCTCTGATCAGTCACTGTATTTACTATATTTACATGTGTTTTAACAGAAGCAGGAAGTGAGGATGTGCGCTCCAATAAACTGATTTCATTTAAGGCGGTATTTTCCTTAACAAATTTACTGGTATTTTACTGTTTATCACTAGCATAACACTGGCTACGTTTGCATGTACGCCAAAAATCTGATCATTCTCCGATTTCTGGAGTAACTGTCATTGACCTTGTTCACACGCACACCAAAATCTGACTAGAATCTGATTACTGGATATGTGAAATGACTTAAATGACATATATACCGTATTTTCCGGACTATAAGCCGCTACTTTTTTCTCACACTTTGAACCCTGCGGCTTATACAACGATGCGGCTAATATATGGACGGATTATTCGTCTATGAACACAGCGGATGCGCGCGCAGCTTGAGTGCAGAAAGCGCCGCTGTCTGTGCGGTGAACATGGGTTAGGGTTAGTTAGAACACTCGCTAGCGCTGTTGTCAGCACTAAAACAGTTTATCGCTGCGTGATAAAATAAGTTCTGCTGCTAAATGAACATTAGTGAGTGGGATACGTCTTAATGACCCGTATGTGTTAAATGCAGGTGAAGCGTAAATGACGAGACGAAACGTCTCAAACTTCAGTAGCTGGACATCCACTCATACATGATCGATACAACTAACCCCGACCCCCGGAGAGCCTCAAATCCTGTTGAAATCCTACAAGACACTGACATGATCCAAGACTCTGACATGATACAAGACACTGACATGATACAAGACACTGACATGATCCCAGACAGGACAGCGGCTCTTTCTGCTCGAGACATGCGCTGTAGAGCGCCAGAGCGACTCTCGCGCGTGACGAACTGACTCAATGCAAAAAGACGACAAAAGCTTTCAGAGGCAATACAAGCAGATGCTCGGAACTTGAAAACTTCTTGAAGACGTGGACACCTGCGGCTTATAGACAGGTGCGGCCTATATATGTACAAAAATAAAATTCTTTGAAAATTTAGTTGATGCGGCTTATGTTCAGGTGCGCTCAATAGTCCGGAAAATACGGTAAACTGCAAAAAAAAAAAAAGGGGCCATCATCAGAGAGAAATGTGATGTTTGGGCTTTTTCCAAGTCATTTAAATAATCTTATAATTCCAAAATTTGTGTCTGTTGTGAGTAATCTGATTTCTCTCTTTTGACAATGAAAATGATGCAAACTAAAATGGCAATTACAAAAATGAAAGCGAAAATGTTAAAGTTATTTTAAAATGCATTGTACTTTGTCTTTAAAATACAACAGTTACTCTAAAAATGTATTGATTAACTGGTCACTAGGTGTTTTTAACGATCACACACACTCACACACACACACACACACACACACACACACAAAATCAGATCTAATTATTGGGTTGTCTGATTACTCTAGTTATCTGATTTTTACTGTTCCCTCAGACATCTCTGCCTGCCTGAGTCCACTGACCTTATTTACCCACTTTTGCCTCTAAATGCCACTAAGCCTGCACTTCCAGTTAAGCGTGAATCCCGTTCATTTTAATGGAGAATTTGAGAAAAGTTTTGCCGCTAAAACATGAAATAAAGCAGGCTGATGTGTGTAAAATGTTCAACTATTATATACAACAACAAGTCAACACTGCACTGATTCTCTGGGGGCTTTAACACTGTCTGTAAGGATCTCATTTGCTGTTAACATCAGCAGCCCCATGCAAAACAATACAACTTCAATAACAATGGCAGTACCCATGGAAACGTCCATTATAAGGTAAATAGGTGATTACAGTTCATGTTTCTCATATCTATTTCACCATAATATTCAATAACCTTCAGAATAATAAACACACTACTAGGCACTGCAGGATAAAACATGGAAATACGAAGATTTTCAAAAGCCGTGTCTGAAATGTAATACAGGTGTTTGGCTTGTTTTGCAATTTGTGGTCCCCAAAGTGATTTTCACACCTCACAAATTTGATGTTATCACAATTTAGAACAACAAGAATCTTAATGTTCGTTTTAAGAGGGAACTAAAGCTGTCTGCTGCTGAGACTTCATAAGAGGGCTGCAACGATTAATCGGAAAATAATGTGAACATTTGTAACTATTCTGATAATCATACATGTTATCTGGACTATACAGAGCCTAAAACACATGCCAAGTCAGTGAGCGTATTTCAGTCATATTGTTTGTCCACTAATCCAAAGGTTGGTGGTGCAATTCCATCTTCCACAGATGAATGCTGTGTCTGCCAAAATTTAAGATATAAACACATAAATCCATCAGAAAATGACTTAAAAGTAGTGACATTATCTGTCCATGCAGCAAGATTATTTTACTTGACAAGTTCTCTTAAAATAAACTACCTCTAGACAAGAATGAAGCAGTCTCAGAACTAGTAAGTAGACAATAAATCTGAAAACAAGATGAATAACCTGATATACGTTTTAAAATCATGGCCAGATCAGAGAGATTTGCAGTGTGGTGTACGAGTGTGTGTGTGAATGGGTGAGTAGTTCCTTGTTGTAAAGCAGCTTGAAGGTTTTTCCACCTTATATATAAAAATGTGACCATTTACCATTATTTTATTCAGCTGTCACTCACTCAATGCAACAACAGTATAAATGGATTATCAGGACCTTTTGACTTTTTAAATAATCATAATAATATTCTGATAATTGTAAACTGAACCATACAAACTCTAAAATATTATTTCAGATTTTATTTCAACCTTTATTTATTAAAAAGGTTGTTTTTTTTTTACTCTTTACTATTAGTGTCTAGCATCATTGCTACTACTACTAATTGTATATGTATGGGTTTTTTTGTTGAGTCGTGCTAAAATTAAAACATATTTTAAGATAAGGCACTGGACAGCGAGTTGTGAGTGGATGTGACTGATAACATGTTCAAAACTACACAAATAAAATGAATAGTTCAGCGGAGGACACCTCTGCTTTTAGAAAGGTAGAGATTTGGTAATATTTATTAATTAATTAGAATTTTAATTGGTTGTTTATTTTCTATTTTATAATTTTAATAATAGTGACAGCAGAGAGCCATATGTTAGTCATCTGAAAAATAGTTATCGACTAGTTCACTACTGAAACAGTTAGTTGCAGTCCGAGTTCATATTTCACTGTGATTGGTTAAACCCACCTGTCACTCACCCAGAGCACAACAGAGGCTGACCAATGGGAGGTGGAGTATGTGTGTACCATAGAGCTGTTGTTGTTGCTGAGTTGTTTTATAGTTCATGTCTTAGCCTGTATTATCCTGCCTTTTGAAACTGTTCAGAAAATACTGTACGTTTTCACCTACCCCTTATCCACACTCCCACTCGCAATTTCCATGTAACAACTCTCCACAATTATTGTCATGTTGTCACCTCCATCTCAGTGTGCACCGTCTATTTCTAATCGTTCCATTTCCACCTGAGCTGTACATTGTTAGCAGTCTTCTCACAGACCACAGCACGCACTATTGACAGGAGCCAGTGCTGCTGCCATTAGACCAGAGTTAGCGGGAGCAGACTCTTTTTGACGCTTAGGCTGAGAAGATGTGGCATTTGGTCAATTTCCCGATGATTACAAGTGTTTGATAGTTGAGTCTCATTAGGAAATACACTCCAGTGATTCAATTATTGTTCCTGGACTCTGCATGTTGTTTACAGGAGCAGAGTCAATGCCTTATTAGTCACTAAACAGGGCTGTAGGTTGGATTTATTTGCAAACAAACAAATAATACAGCGTGCACTCACCTGCGCGTTGTGCTTGTGTGAGTTTGGAGTAGACCAGGTCTGCAGACTCTATCAGGGTCCTGCTGGTCTGGATCATCTGCATACACACAAACAGCAGGAAGTGAATACAACACAGAACCCACACAGCACAGAGTCGAGGTTACTACATCAGAAATTTGGGACTGGAGAAGGTGGAACTTCAGTCAGTTGAAGAGGACTGGGTGAAGGATCACATCTGTCCCATCCACACGTGCTCTGCTGTGCTCTGTTATCAAAAACATTTCTGCTAAAATGAAGCCACTCCACACAGTCTACACTACACACTTGTGTTGGTGTTTTAGTTCATTTTGGTGCTCAACTACAGTGTGATCGGTGGACTGGGTCAGATCCATCTGTGGCTCACATCCACACGCAGCGGCACAAGTGATTCAAGATTAATTCTGGTGAGTTTGTGAACTTAGAAATAATTCATTTTGCTGCACAAAATTGTAGAACTGTTAGCTGCATTTAAAATAGTTAAAATAGTAGAGGTTGGTGGCACAGTGGCTGAGTGGCACTTTTATCTCACAGAAATAAGGTTCCAAAGATTGGTACCTGGGTACCGTTTTGTTCAACTGTATACACTTTACTAGAATCATTTAGATAATTTCTGCCTTGGAAGTGCCAGTCTCTACTGAACAAAAGGTAAAAGAAGCTGTTAACTTGAAAACTACCACTACATTGCAAGATGGAACAGAACATGTTGTGCTTTGGAGATGTAGACAGACTAATAATAAATGATTACTCAAACATGTGTGAATGAACCAAACACAAAAACACAACTCTAGGCATGTTTTTGATTCAGTAACAACATTCTAACATGGCTTAAAGCTCACAAGACTCAATTTCGCATAATATAGGACCTTTAAGTGCAGGTAATACTAGATCTGCAGTCCCCCTTCATCTCACATATTTCCATACACCACATACAGTCTAATCTAATCCCCTAGTCATTTAGCCCTATGCACTGTAAACGTACTCAATTATTTTCTATGAGATCCCAATCACAGATCCCAAGACAGATGTGTTCCAATTAAAATGCATGGTCCATTCTTTTCTTCCTTACAGTGTTGAGATGGAGCTGTGTGAGTGTTGGAGGACAGGCTAAAAGAGCATCCGCTTGACCACTGCGCCCTTGAGAGGTACAAATAAACAGATAGAACAGATAGCAGCAAAGTCAACACAAAACTGCAAGCAATCATTTTGTACAAGGAGAGACAGAGGAGAGTGTATAGGCGTATTTGAAAGGCCCTACAAAACACAAAATGGATCAAATGGATTCTTGTGAGCTTTAAGCCATGTTAGAATGTTGTTACTTCGTCAAAACATGTCTGGAGTTGTGTTTTGTTTCATTCACACATGTTTGAGTAATTCCGCATTATTAGTCTGTCTACAGCTACAAAGCTCAAAATGTTCTGTTCCACCTTGTGATGTCATGTTATGAAATGGTATTTTTCAAGTTAATAGCTACCTTTTACCTTTTGTTGAGTAGAGAGAGGCAATTTCAGGGCTGAAATGATCAAAATGATTCTGGTGAAGGTGTATGGAGTTTAAGGACACAGTGAAGCACTTCCTGTCTTACCAAATTACATCACAAGGTGGAACAGAGTGTTTTCTGTTTGAGAGAAGAACTAAATATGCAGGATTTGTGTGTTAAACATGTGCGAATGAAACAAAACACAACTCCAGCTAAGGTTTAAATGAAGAAACATAACAGATCAGGAAATAGTGCACCATTCTTACAGTAAGTGTGTTTGCCTCTCCACAGATCTGATCTGTAACTCCATGGAGGTAGTGGATAAGTTTAATGCCAGACTGTGGAATATTCCAGGCAAAGCTATAACTTCAAACCAGAAAGCCACAGGAGAAATCTGCTTTTGCAATATTATTTTACAATTTTGCTGTAGAGCCAAAAATTACAGTACTACACACTGAAACATAGAATAACCGGTTTGAAATCTGGTTTGAATAAAACATTTTGAAACTTTTAACATTTTTATTGACAAAGAATATTAGAAGTTTTCGTTTTTTTGCAAACAGATCCAATTTTTTACAGAGGAAATATACTCAAATAAGCATAAACCAGATTTACACATGTTTGACAGTTAAAAGACCAATTCTGTCCTCCACCTCAATTTTAAACTCCACACTTTTTATTATTGCACCAGAGCCTTGCCCGAGCGGAGCACCATATTAGCAGACAGCAGCCTTGTCCTCGTCACCTGTGTTTGGTGAATGGTGCTTCTCCATTGGACCCCGCTCTCCTCCCACAATGCAATGGGGTATTTGAGTTTTGCACTTTTATCATAGGACAGGAAACTGAACAGAACAGTGAGTACCTGCAAAGTGTCACAAGCTCAAACACTGGGGTGATGGGGCTTTCTCTGTCACTGGCCCCAGACTCTGGAACAAACTGCTCCCCGATATTCGCACCATCACAGACTTTGGCCTTTTTAAGTCCAGGCTCAAAACTCATCTATTCAGACTGGCTTTTAACACTCACTAATGCAGCGACATTTTGTACACTTTGTTTTATTTCATTGCTTAATGTGAATGTTTTTATATTGTCTTGATTTAAATGTGAACCTTGAGTGTTGAGGGCTCTATAAATAAAGTTTGATTGATTGAAGTAGTTTCTTATTGTTTTTTTCTATGTGAAAGCTTCAGACAAGTAATGTCCTGCTGTTTATGTAATATAAGACTAAGGGAGGGATAAGTTTTCTAGGTTTTGTGGATAGGTGGATTAGAAATGTACTATATGACCAAAATTAAAGGTTCTATATTATGGAAAACTGACTCTTGTGACCTTTAAGCCATGTTATAATATTGTTACCTCCTCAAAAACAGACCTGGCTCAAAATGTTCTAATCATTGTGATGTCATGAAGTGGTAGTTTTCAAGTTAACAGCTACCTTTCACCTTTAGTTCAGTAGAGACTGGCAATTCCAGCGCTGAAAAATCACTCTAGTGAAGGTGGAGCACTTCCTGTATTACTACATGACATGGTGTTTTCTGTTCGAGAGAAGAATTCATCTTATATACGCAGGGTTTGTGTGTCAAACATGTGTGAATGAAACAAAACACAACTCCAGGTGTGTTTTTGATGAGGAAACAACATTATAACATAGATCAGAAAATAGAGTAATATAGGACCTTTTATGGTGTACTGGAGATGGATTCCTGCACCAGTGACATTTATTTAATTACAGTTTGGGTGAAACGCAGAGAACTAACTGCACAGCGGGGACAATAAAGTGGATCTTAATAACCTAGGCCTGTCACGACTATATAGTGACTTATCTTCAATATATGAAAGTTGGAACAATATATTTTGGGGCTCAAAATGTGTACATTTTCTTTGCAATAATGTTTCTCAGTCCTTTATGTTGATTTTTCTCCCTTCTTCTTCTCTCTGGTTAATCCGCCTGTCAATCACACCCTCTGAAATCAGGGACAGGATACAGCTTCAGATCCACTCGTCTTTGTAAACACTTTTCAAAGAGTGTGATCGTGGGTGGTCAGGTAACAAAAACATGCAATGACGGGAAGATTTGGGGTATTTTAGTGGAAATACAATAAGATTTGAGCTGTGGAGGGGGGAATAAGTCACTTCTGTTTCTAATTATCGGTTCATTCTGTTACGGATTTTATGTAGCTCAGGTCTTTTAATAATACTGTCTATTTAAAACTGGTTTATTGTGATTATCTTGTTATTATTGTGTCAGTGTCATAAAGTAGTTTCAATACTACTACTACTACTACTGCTACTACTACTACTACTACTACTACTACTATATCGTTATACATCTCTGTAGTAGGATATAATGACAGGCCTATCTTAAAGGTACACTATGTAACTTTTTAGTTGGGGGTCCATCATCTGCTTGTTTCTATGGAAATACCATTGCTCTGCCTGGAATGTTCCACAGTATGACATTTAAACAGCTCTATCTTATATTTACTAAATTACAGGCGGTTTTATAGCTAAATACCTAGAATAATATATATTCTGACTGTGAGCGGGGTCGCCTCTCCACAGATCTCACCTGTACCCAGTATACCCAGAGTTCCAATTTACAAGTAGGAATTTATTTATGGGCAAAATAGCGAAATAAAAAACAGCAAGACCATGTAGAGCGGGTTAGTACGAACATTTTAAGACCAAAATGGGGCTCACTGCAGCAGTTACAGAGAGAGGGGTGACAGTTTTTCAATGTAAAGTAAATTGGAACCAGAGTCGATGGAGCTGGAAGCGCCCCCATGCTCACTTCATATTTGGAACTCAACAGCTAGCGGGTTAGTAATGTTCATTTATATAAACAGTCTACGCTTCTACCACCACCTAATCATAATACTGTACCATAAAGAAAGTTGTGCATTACGTGGTACTTCCTACTACATGTTTCCCCAGGTGACTGAATGTAAAAACTGGAACAAAAATGTGGTGAGTTTCTGAAAAGTTGAATTTCTGTGATTCAGTGACAGCAATATAAGTTTGAGGAACTTCTGGAGACGCAATTTATAGAAGATTCCCTTTGGTCCAGAGCCCACTCTCTCTCTAAACACAAAGCAAAACACACACGAAACTTTTCACAGAACAGAGAATCCATCTTCCACTGCGGGGAAGAGTTGTCTGTATTGTAGCCTGTGTGTTTGAAAAGCTCTACAAAGTCAACATTTATCCTCTATCTTTCACTCCCTCTCTTCATTCGCTCTTGCCCTCTCTTTCAGTCCCTCTTTGTCTTTTTTACTCCCAGTCTTTTTTCTCTCCCTCTCTCGCTCTCTTTTTTCACTCCCCCTCTCTTTTTTCTCTCCCTCTTTTATCACTCCCTTTCTTTTTTCGCTCCCTCTCTCTTTTTCACTCCCTCTTTCTGTTTCACTCCCCCTTTCTCTCTTTTTCACTCCCTCTCCTCTCTTTTTCACTCCCTCTCTTTTTCACTCCCTCTATCTCTTTTTCACTCCCTCTCTATCTCACTCCCCCTCTCTTTTTCACTTCCCCCTTTCTCTCTTTTTTCACTCCCTCTCTCTCTTTCACTCCCCATCTCTCTCTTTTTCACTCCCTCTTTCTCTTTTTCACTCTACCTTTATCTCTTTTCCACTCCTCTCTCTTTTTCACTCTCCCTCTCTTTTTCTTTTTTTACGCACCCTCTCTATCTCTATCACCATTCCATCTCTAGCTCTCCTCTTTTTCACTCTCCCAAGTTTCACTCCCTCTCCTCCTCTCTTTTACGCTCTCTCCCTCTTTTTCACTCCATCCTCCCTCTCTCTCTTTTCACTCCCTCTCTTTCAGCGCCCTCTATTCCATCTCTCTCTCTCCTCTCTTTTGCACTCTCTTTCTCTCCCCCTCTCCCTCCATCTCTCGCTCTCTCCCTATATGCCTGTCTTCCACACTCTCTCTTTCCCTCCCTCCTTCTCTGGTAGTTTCCACACTTCTGTTTAAACAGCACATGCATTAGTCCAGTCTGTCCTCGTCAGTGTCACTTCAGTGAAACTACGGGAGGGGAGGAGTTCCATTAAAACATCAGTAACTCTAAACCTATAGAAAAATCAGCCTTAAAAAATTATTTTAAAATAATTATTGCTCTTATAACTATCATTTTTAAATATTGGGACTCTCTTTATATAATTTTTTCCCCAGCTTGATGAGGGAACATTTTAACATGGTGCCTGTTGTCCATTTTTACATGTTGTTTTGCTTTTATATAAAATTCTAGTGCTTTATACTTTCTAATGTTTGCTATAGATTTTGACCTCTGTGTTAAACGCTATTTTTCTGGTGGAGGGGCCGCCACCCGTTGTCTCCATGGAGATGTTATCGCTTAGCCTGGAAAGTTCCATGGTATGACATTAAACATCTAGCATTTCTTTGTTTCTATTGCTCAAAAATGCAATAATTCCATCTGTGAATAGGTATCGACTCTCCACAGATCTGAACTGTAATGTAGCGTAGTGCTGTAACCTGCTTGTGTCCCACATGATCGACAGATTAAACCTATACTGTGGAACATTCTAGACAAAGCAATAGCATTTCCATGGAGACAAGCACGTGGGAGGCTCTTCACTAGAAAAGCTTTGTTTTTAGGGTGCAATATGTAACTTTTTTGGTGGAGTCTAGCACTTGCTTGTCTCCATGACGATGTTTTTGCTTTATCTTTAATGCTCCATGATATGGCATTAACTGACTTAGTTGCATTTATTCAATTACAAGTGTTTCCATTCCTCAGCTTATAACTTGACACTCGTCTCCATGGAGATAGATAAGTTTAACACCAAATTTTAGAAGATTCAGCAGAGACAAGCAGAAAAGTTACATAATGAAGATTTATGTTTTATATGTTTTGCTATTGATTATGTAGAGTTAGTCAAACTTACATTTTATCTCTTTTCAAATTGCCCAGTCTGCAGTTTCATGGCTGAGGTGAATGAACTCATAGATTGGGGGTGAGTGAGGACAGGCTGCTCCTACGGTGGCCTGGTTGGGTCAGACTGTTCTACACAAATACACAGCTCTATCACAGACGCTCAACACTGGGATGCCTGTTTTCTGATGGGCAGAGCGCCAAGAGGGTGAGGAGTGGGAGGAAACCAAAACAGTCAGCTGACAGTGGGCCCACACCACAACACAAAGATCAATGAGAAACGCGTTATTCAGAATGAGTCTTGTTCTCGGATGTTTCAGGGCATTTTTGGGAGTTTTCAATGGTGTGATGTAGCTAGAGTGCTTTTTTTTCTTTTCTTTTTGTACAAATCTAGGACAACAGTGCACTTTGTCAAATCAGACAAAAGTATAAAGTGGGCGTGCATTGTTTTTCTCACAGTGAAGCAACAATATATTTTGGCCCATTTTCTGTTATAATGTTGTTTCCTCATCAAAATCAGACCTGGAGTTGTGTTTTGTTTCATTCATAATGGTATGTATGTGGTAATACAGGAACTGCTCCACTGTGTTTTGAAAATCCATACACCTTCACTATAGTGCTGCTGCGATTATTCGACATAGTCGACGTAATCGAATATGAAAATTAGTCGAACACAATTTTTGTGGTCGAATATTCGCCTATTTATTTTTGGTCTCAAACGGCTCGTCCAAAGACCTTTTGCTTGTCTGAGTTCAGGTAATTCCCCTCCACACCACTAGTATTTGCTGTGCGCACCATGCTGGCTACCGTCTCTCTCTTTCTCTCTTCCCCCTTCCCCTGTTTTGAGCATGGTTTTTGAGGTAAGGTGGTATGAAAATGGCAGCGGCAGGTGAGTCAGAGTCTAGTGCTGCCGCGATTATTCGACGTAGTCGACGTAATCGAAAATGAAAATTTTAAAATAAATAGGCGAATATTCGACCACAAAAACTGTGTTTGCCTATTTATTTTTGGTCTCAAATGGCAACCTTAAATACTCAAAGAGCCATTTGGACCGTCTCCCACAGAAAAGAAAACACCCGGAGCCTTTTGACTTCTAAACCAGTGCTAACCAGGGGAACTACAGGCAAAACTACAACTCCCAGAAAACGAGCGCACCATCCTCCACTACAGCTCATAAGCGCGAATCTTAAGAGAATTATTTACACCTTTCAGTCTTTTCATCACAACAGTAGCAACATAAATAAAGTGCATGAGTGAAATAAAGAACTGCGCTGCACACGTACGACCTGCACACGTATAATCTCTGAAAAGTTTAACATGAACATCTCCAACGCGATAGAAGCACAGAACAGACTCACCATAGGCAGAACATCCCTCAGTCACAGAAAGAACACGCATATTCCACTGAGTCCTGCCCTTTAGTCCGACAGAAGCTGACCGCATCAGCGGCACAAGGAGCAGCTGTTTTTTCAGCTCTTCTAGTTTATGCAAATTAGCCATGTGGTTTTAAGTTTCGCTTCTGTAAAACGTAAACAAATGTGCGCAAAGCTGCATTAAACACATTATTATATGAGTCCTCCTCGTAGGAAATAAAAATCCAAACTTAAATTATCCACCCACAGCGAACGAAAAATGCGTCTGCTTCTGTGTTCTGTCATCATTTTATCGCGTGTACCGTGTGTACCAGTCTCATCAGCCGTGAAAGCAAATGAATCTGCCCACGGAGCATTAAGTGTTACGCTTACATAGTAAAAATTAAAAAAATAAAAAATAAAATGAACACATGAAAATTGCAACCGCTTGTTTTTTTGTTTTTGTTTTTTAAATTTGTCGTTTAGATTAGTCGACTAATCGAAAAATTAGTTGAGAGATTAATCATTAGAAAATTTGTCGTTAGTGGCAGCACTACTTCACTAGAATCATTTGGATGATTTTGGCCATGGAATTTCCAGTCTCTACTGAACTTAAGTTAACAGGTAGCTGTTAACTTGAAAACTCCGACTTCATGACATCACAAGGTGGAGCAGAGCATTTTGAGTTTTGGAAATATAGACAGATTAATACATAAAAGGTACTCAAACATGTGTGAATGAAACAAAACACAACTCCAAGCATGCTGTAAGCTGCAATTTTGATCTAAAATAAAAGAAACAGCTCCCTCGAGTCCCTGTTCAAACAATCTAAACTAAACTAATGATGAGGGAATGCTCTCATACCATGGTTAAAAGTCCATTTTACACACTATGTCCCCTTTAAATGTCAAATAATTGTAAAATGTAAAAATTTTCAGCCACTTGTAGACATTTTCTCATACAAATGTTTGGCCTGTACACGTAGTATAGCAATAACAGTTATACCCTGAGTAGTGACTCAGTGTTTAGAGCAATAGCCCACTAAGTCAAGTTAAGACAAGTGCATGCTGCCATTGTGTCATTGGGCAACACACTTCACCCTCCTTGCCTGTATAAATGTCGTATGTGATTTTGGTGGTGAGGGAATGTAAGCACAGATTGGCAGTCATGCTTTTGTCATTCTTCCTCAGGGCAGCTGTGGCTACAGAAGTATCTTAATATGGGGAGTGCTTTAATAATGGCCTCCTTTATTCATTTGAAATTCTTGTCACGCTTCAGTAGTAGTAGTAGCTTCAGCTCCAGGAATACAGTAGTATTACTATTTTGAGTACCAGTAGTAACAGTTGAAGTACTTGCAGTAATAACAGTTTAACTTAACATGCCTTGAACAATAAGACTAAATAGTAGTCATAGTAGGTATAGTAGTGTGTACTTTATGTGACTTTCCATGTTGTAGGCATGAGTACAATATAGTAGTAGTAGTAGTAAGAGTAGTAGTTATCAACAGTTATAGTAGTTTACAATGTTATAGGTATTGAGGACAATAGTAGCAGACATAGTGGTAGTAGCAGTAGCAGTTGTAAGAGTATCAGTAGTAGTAATTTGTAGTACACAGTATGTTTGACGTACCATGCCGTAGGCACTGAGGACCATAGTGGTGTAAGTAGTAGTAGTAGTAGTAGTAGTAGTAGTAGTATGTGACTCACCATGTCATATGCATTGAGGACCTTGCGCAGTAGCTCTGGCACTGGCCCCTGGGCCTGCATTGCGGGATAGGGCGCGCTCAGGTCCACAGTGACCCTCAGAGAGCGCTCACTGTTCATGAGCCACGTGGACACGGTCAGGATGCACTGCTTCATGTTGGCAGCAGGGGTCAGTCCACATAGCTCTTTGAATGACACCATGGCATTCTGGGAAATAAAGAGAGATGAACACAATCATCAGAACAGCACGTTTGCTTTACTCTAAGTTTGTCTGCTTAGCTTGTCTGGATTACAATTAGGATTATATGCAACAACTTTATTTGGATCAGGGGTCCCCAACCACCAGGTCTGGAAAAAGAGTATATATCTTTATAAAAAAAATAATAATAATAAAAAAAAAGAATTACAACTTCTTTTAGTCTACTACCATATTAACTCTAAAAATATAGTGCAAATTAAGCTAAACAGCAAACATGATTATACATGATTACATGATCTCCTCCATTGGTCCCTGAAAAAGATGATACTTTTACTTGAGTATTTTTTGCTCCAGTATCTGAACTTTTACTTAAGTAACAAAATTAAGTACTTCTTCCACCACTCTTTGTGTGAATGCGACTTTTTCTGTGATGAATTAGAACGTTCAATAGCCACTTGGTAATTTAATTCTCCATGCAAGTCTGCATTTCGGCAATTCAATGAAAGACTATTTCATGGCTATTCATAGAAAATCCTTATCGGCAGCTGGAGTGGTGTGTAACATGTGAACCAACGAGGCATCAAACTGAGCTCAAGGACTTCCTCATTAAGATGTACACAACAGATAGAACAGAGAATTGGACAAATGCGTCACTGCTGCTGTCACTCAATAAAACTAAATGTAACTGATTAAATAAGTCACAATACCAGTGTCTGCAGCTGATTACGATCTGTCTGTGGCCCCCCATTGTATTAAACTAGACAGCCTTGGCAATTGGCTAAATGTGACCATTCAAATTCTGATTTTGATTCGAATAACTTAAACGTCCTATGTTACACAGAGATGACTCCTGTGAGCTTTTAGCCATGTTATAATGCTGTTACCTCATCAAAAACATGTTTGGAGTTGTGTTTTGTTTCATTCACACATGTTTGACTAATCCTTTATTATTAGTCCGTCTACATCTCCAAAGCTCAAAATGCTCTGTTCCACCTTGTGATGACATAAAGTGGAAGTTTTCAAGTTAACAGCTACTTTTTACCTTTAGGTCAGAAGAGATTGGCAATTCCAGAGCTGAAATTGTACAAATAATTTTAGTGAAGGTTTAAAACGCAGTGGAGCACTTCCTGTATTACCACATGACATCACAAAGTGGAACAGAGTGCTTTCTGTATGAGAGAAGAACTCTAAATATACAGCATCTGTGTGTTAAACATGTGAATAAAACAAAACACAGCTCCAGGTCTGTTTGTGATGAGGAAACAACATTATAACATACATTAGAAAATGGTGTAATATGGGCCATTTAACTATTCTAACCTCAAACTATCTCCTAGATGAATTCTCCACATGATTTTGTTACAGTGCACTTAAACGTGCACTATGTAACTGTTTGGTTGGGGGTCCGTTGCCTGCTTGTTTCTATAGATATGTCATCGCTCTGCCTGGAATGTTCCACAGTATGACATTAAACATTAAACAGCTACCTTACATTTTTTAAATTACAGATGGGTTTTATAGCTCAAAAATACCTAGAAAAACAGGCATTCTGACTGTAAGCGGGGTTGTCTCTCCACAGATCTGACCTGTAACTTGACCTGGTTTGGTCTCCATGAAGATAGAAAGTTTTAATGCCATACTGTGAAGCATTCCAAACAAAGCAATAACATCTCCATGGAAAAAAGCATTTGACAAACCTGCACCTGCACCTTTAAATGTCATATTTAACAATGTATTATGATATATAGCGATGGCCGTTTTTATCAGAGTCACAGTGTCCAATCTTCCTCTCACCTTGTTCACCTGCTCCGTCTGATCTCTCTGATTTGTCTGATTTGTCTCATTTGTCAAGAACAAAAGAGCCCTGTGACTTTGAGAAGACGCTTCGTTAATATTCCTTCCGAGTTACGCCTCCATCTTTGCCATTTGGTAACCGCCTCGCCTCACCGTCATGCCGTATTGGGTGCACGTAACCCCATATTAACATTCAGATGTGTGGTTGGGGCTATCAATGGATTAACCAGGCCCTGCAGAAACCTAAGCCTGGAAACGAGGGAGGGGGCCAGCTCCATTAGAAAGCTACAGAAAAGGGAGAATGAATGGGAAAGTGCATGGGCGAGCAGAGATATAGTGGCCATGTTTTTTCAGAGTGACCACACATACACATGCACACACACACACGCACACACATGCACACACACGCACACATACACACGCACACATACACACACGTTGGGTTTCCATGCTTTTTGGAGGACATTACATTGACTTATATTCCTTGAGACTGATCCTAATCTTCTTAACCGTACTTGCTTGTGAGTTTTTTTCCTCCATTGCTTTGTCTGGAATGTTTCACAGTATGGCATTAAACCTTTCTATCTTCATGGAGCCCAAACCAGCTCAAGTTACAGGTCAGATCTGTGGAGAGGCGACCCCGCTCACAATCAGTTTTTCTAGCCATTTTTGAGCTATAAAACCACCTGTAATTGAATAAACATAAAGTAGAGCTGTTTAAACCACCTGTAATTGAATAAACATAAAGTAGAGCTGTTTAATGTCATACTGTGGAACATTCCAGGCAGAGCAGTGACATATCCATAGAAACAAGCAGGTGACAAACCCCCAACCAAAACACTTTTAATCATGTTGTTGATCTAATAATAAAGGATTTACGTCATGAAGACCTGATTTTGTCCCCATAAAGCATGTCCCCTTTAATTGAGTGTGTATGGCTATTAGTCCCCTCAATGTATTAATTCCCCGTCCGCACACACAGGGGCTGGTTCAGGAGCAGTGTGGGAATTGGCAGTCTCCGCGGCCAGGACCCCCAGGCCTTTGTGGACCGGACCCCCACACAGGGACCCTTCAGAGCGGAGAGCAGCAGCCAGTATCCACATGGACTCTTGGCTCTGGTGAAGTCCTCAGGGGAAATGAGAAAACAGCTCAGTACTAAAGTGGACTGATGGCAAAATCTGTGAAGATTTTTAAAGAAGACAGTGCTTTTGTGCTGCTATAATCTATGACACTTGTGGATCATTATTTTATATTTTGAATGTGTAAAACTGCAATATTGATTAAACTTATAAAAGACATATTGTGCTTGTGTCTGCAATAGTTATAATCTATGACACTAGTGGATCATTATGTTAGAGTTGTACTTTTTAAATTACAATATTGATCTAAAAGGACTTAATACTTAATAAAAGAAACAAATAAAATGGGAGAACAAAATAAGTACAGAGCAGTGGGCGTGTGCTGATGGAGATGAAAACGTGGATTAATCAGCAAAATGGCGTATTGAAAATAAGCGATTACAGATTCACGAATCACTCCAAATACAGCCTCGGGTGAGTAAATGGTGAGAGGAAACAACTTTGACATGGTTAAAAGCTCTGAAAAGTCGATTTTGCATAATAGGTCTGCTTTAATGCTTTGGTGGTTCTCCAACGATCATCAAGTGTAATAAATCTCCATTGGATTGCACAGGGTTTAGTGGATTGTGTAGTTCCCCAATCCAAGCGTCCTTTCTCAGCAGGTGGACATTGAAATTTCTTTAGCGGTAAATAGTTTTTAAATTGCATTCATAATTTCGAATACAACGTGTTAAAAATAAACAGCTAGATTCTTGCTCCATATTTGAAGATATCTATTGATACTTTGCAGTAACATCACGCTGGGGGTGTTCTATAATGCATTGCTACTGGCAGAATGTTCAGCAGTTTCCATGGTGACACAACATGAACACATTAGCAAACGCAGACAAAATAAGTTTTAAGATAGTCTAAAAACGGAAGAAAAAATACAAAATGGATTTAAACAGCGCGTCTATGATCAGTGCAAGTATTCACGGTCCTGTTTATTCGAGAGGGACAAATCAGCTCACCTGTTCTAGTTCTTTATGGTCAGACTGTGTTAAAATAAAGCTCAGATTAAGTCTAATTTAAGTAAAAGAGCTTCTAACAGAGCAGTGCTTTCGGTTAGCTTCACACCCCCAGGGAATTTTGAGGACGTCAGCTGCAAAGTATCTACCGAGGTCTTGATTAATGGCCCTTTATGAAGAACTGGTCAAATGCAAAGTGCTATAGGGGCCTTCAATTAATTCTTATTGAGTCTGAATGGAAAAATGAGAGCGTAGAAAACAGTATGGCTCTACATATTTCACTCTATAGAAGTGCTTATGTCCCAGTGCAGCCCATTAGCCTTCATTATGAGAGCAGGGACCTCAAGCTCAAAATGTTTTTCTGATAATAATTGTGCTATAAACGCCACAGTGTTTCAACGCGGGGCAATTAAAAGAGTTGTGGTTTTAATTAGTCTCCCGTCTCTCTCTCTTTCTCTGTTTCTCTCTCTCCTCTCCCCTTCACCACCTCTGCACCCCCCAGAGCAGGATCTCCACTTCCCCTTACAACAGTGCCTTTGTCAACCCGAGGCCCTTCATCTTTTATGCCGTTTATTCTGCCTCTCTCTCTCTCTCTTGCCGTTCTTCTGTTCTTTCTCTCTTTGTCGTTTCCCCGTTTTCTCTGTTATCTCTCTTCTCTGTTTCCCCATCCCTCCTCCCCTCTGCCGTCCTCTCTCCTCGCTCTCATTCTGTCTTTCTCTTTCTATGCCTCTCTTTTCTCTTTGTCTTTCTGTATCTCCTGTATCTGTATCTCTTACTTTCGCTCTCGTTATATCTGCCTTTCTATCTTCCTCTCTCTGCCTCTTTCACTCCACACTCTCTCCCCCTCCATCCTTGACTTTCTTTCTTCTGTCTCTCTCTCTCTCTCCGTCTCTGTCTTTCAACTCCCTCTCTTCTCTCTCCCCGTTTCTCTTTTCTTTGCTCTTCCTCCTTTCAGTCCCTCTTTCACTCTCCCTCTTTCACTCCTTTCTCTCTTCCCCTCTACCTTTGACTTTCATTCTTTGCTCTCTGTGTCTTTCTCTCTTCTGTCTCTCTCCCTCTTTCAACTCCCCCTTCCTCTATTCTTTCCATTTCTCTCGTCTTCTTTTCTCCCTCTCTTGGTCTTTCTATTTTTATGTCTGCCTTTATATCTTCCTCTCCCCCTTATTTCACTCTTCTCTCTGTCCCTCTCTCTTTTGATTTCTGACTTTCACTTTGTTCTATCTTTCTTTCTTCTGTCTGTCTCTCTCTCAGCCTTCCTCTCTATTTCTGTTCTATCCATATCTCCCTCTTATTTTTCTGTCTTTCTTCTCTTTCTCATTCTCTTTGCCTTTCTCCCTCTTCTCCCTGCCTCTCACCTCTCTACTGTTTTCTTTGTCCTTTTCTCTTCCTTTTGTTTCTCTACTCCTGTCTATGTTTTTCTCCCTCTTTTCTCCATCTCTCTTTTATCTGACATTCACTCTTCAGTTTTTCCTCTCCTCTGTCTCTCTCTCTCAGCCTTGCTCTATTTCAGTTTCTACCCATCTCTCACTCCCTCCATTTCATCCCTTTCTCTCTCCCGTTCTCCCTCTTTCTCTCCCTCTCTTCCCTTCTCTCTGGACCACAGTACAGAGGGGCACTGTTGGCAGCCCTTGACACCAAATGTATTTCAAACAATGCAGAATGGGTACAGGAAGGCTATTTGGTTTTCCTGATCTAAAACAGGAAATCAGAGCCATTGTTTGTCACTCTGTGCAATTTGAAACACAAATCAGCCTTCTGAATGCCGTTCAAAGCACACCGAGCAGGGACAATAAAAAGAAAAGCTTATAATACATTTACATTTGTAGCGGCTTTCCATCCCAGGTGAAGCAATGACATTTGTATGGAAACAAGCAGGAGGTGGACAGTCTCCCCAAAATGTTACAAATATATATATATATATATATATTTTTTTTTACATTTTATTCATTGAAAAACTAAAACTATTATTATTATTATTATTATTATTATTTAAATTTGAATCACAAGTATATACAGAGCCATGGGCGGGGATAGGTGGTAGGTGCATCTGATTTTATTTGTAATATTACTCAATCATGTAGGAATCAATTAAAATACAACTCTGAGTACGCTAATGGTTATAATCAATAAACAATAATCAATTTGTGTCCCTTCTTGGTTATGTTATAGGTGCATTGTATAACATTTCAGGTGGAGGGTCCATCAAATACTTTTCTCCATGGAGATGCCATTGCTCTGCCTGGAATGTTCCACAGTATGGCATTAAACAGCTCTGCCTTACATCTCTCCATGGAAAAAAAGTAGTTGATGGACCCTCTTCCAGAAAAGTTACACAACGCACCTTTATGAGACAATCTTAGGCCAAAAGGTGAGACAGTTGAACAGTTCTTCTATGATATTCAAGCTACACAATAATATTTTATCAAGAATAGCAGAACAACTAATTTTCTGGTTATCGAGCAAATATCTCTACCAAATAAGCTGCTCAAAAGTTTGTCTCTATCTTAACTCGTGAGCATAACATCAGAGACAAAAAAAGACGTGATTTCCAAGTCTGAGCTCCAGCGATTTGGTTTAATTCCCCTTAAGGCACTTTGTATTCTCCTGGTAAGTCCAATCTGGAGACTTTGGCTTTGGCTTTGGAGTCAATTCAGATGCAGCTCAGTCCACCAGCCTCGTATTTACCATATTATAAGAGATTACACTAAAACCAGGTAGATTACAACTCCTCTTATGCAGATGCTCACTATTTTGTTTTAGCTTGAATCATGGGAAAAAAAGAGCTTTATTTAAAACAGTATTCTTAAAGGTCCTATATTACACAAAATTGACTCTTCTGAGCTTCAGGTTATTTTATAATGTTGTTACCTCCTTAAAAACATTTCAGTTCGAGAGAAGAACTCAGCCTAAATATGCAGGGTTTGTGTGTTAAAAAGGTGTGAATGAAACAAAACACAACTCCAGGTCTGTTTGTGATTAAGAAACAACATTATCACATAGATCATGTAGTGAAAATAGTGTGATATGGGCCCGTTAAATAACAAAAAATAAGCAAGATATCACAGCAAAGAGTTTCCATGTTATAAACCCAGAATTTTGAGTTTTAATATTCTTCCTGTGTCTTAGTGTTGTTTCTTATCAACCTAAAGCATACACATTAAAGTTATTACCCCAGCTAGGTACTCCTTTTCAAGATGTCATATCATATTTGGTGTAGTTTCTCTTGTGTCAGATTTTTGTCATTCCATTTGCATTAAAGACACTGTAGGCTATCTGTTTTTTACGGTTTTAAAAATGTAAAAATAATAATAAAATAAACAGAATTAGTTCAATTTCCAGAGTTATTCCTCACTTACCTTATGCATTCTGAGCATCCTAATTATTCACAGTGATGAGTTTACAAGAGCTTTTCACAACTGTCATGCTATTTTTACTCTTATTTTACTCTTACTTGAAACAGCAGTTTCTCCAAATACTTTTTTGTACTTTAATACATTTTTAGCAGGTCACGAGAGAACAATGATTTTCCAACAAAGACAAAAAAATATGCCTTAACCTAACTAATAAGCAGTGGTGGAAGGTAATGAAGTACAGAAGTAAAAGTACAATACTTAAGCGCAATTTTTAGGTATCTGTACACTACGTAAGTACATTTCAAAATGGATTCTTTTTTACTTTTACTCCACTACATTTTAGACCTGGACTAAAAAGTAAAAAGTACTATGTTGTGAAACCTGCTGAAATGGCTGAGATTATTTTTAGCATATTTAAATTGAGTTAACGTTTCAACTTTGAGCAAACCAAATACACACAAACAGCTACAAAAATTAACAAATCACTTGAATCACTTAAAATCAGCTAAATTCTTTATCAAAAACACTACATTTGATGCTTTAATTGTTCTAAAAATGTCTCCAAAATACTTACTTTTTACTCTTACATTTTTAAACAGGTACTTCAACAGTTTTACTTTAGATATTTAGATTTTTTACTTTTACTTAAGTAACAAAATGGAGTACTTCATTCCCCACTGTAAATAAAGTTCTAATGAGTAACTACAATGGCAAGAGTTTTCATACATTATTTAGTTCTACTTCATGGACCTCAAGCTATTATTAATAATATTTTTCTTATATGAAAGCACAGTGGCATTTGTTATAGCTGCTTGCCTTTTGGCTACTATAAAGAACAGACCAAGTGGAGACATTATAAATAAAAGAACTGCGCTGAGGTGAAATGGTGTGGACAAATGGGACAGCTAGCGGTGTGTGCACGGGCTTACACGCATGCTAGAGCTGCTTTTAACAGTTCAAAGGTCGCCAGCCTCCAGGTCTGAGAGGTACTGAGGCTGAGGAGACAAAATGGGCTTTCTTCTTCTACTTCTTCTTCTTCTTCGTCATATGTCAGAGCCGCTTAAGGGTCCAGACTGTTTTTGGCTGCTGCCTTCTACCCCGCTGGCGCATTGTGTAACTTTTCTGGTAGAGGGCCCGTCACTTACTAGTCTTCATGGAGATGTTGTTACTTTACCTCCAATATTCCACAGTATGGCAATAAATATTTCAGATTCCATAGAAACAAGCAGGAAACTCCACCAGGCTAATTTACAGGTGAGATCTGTGAAGAGGCGACTCCGCTCACAGTCAGAATGCATGTTTTTAAAAGGTATTTTTGAGTAATAAAACACCCATATTTGAATAAATGCATTTTATACAAGTTTAACACCATATTGTGGAACATTACATGCAAAGCAACAGCATCTCCATGGTAACAGATTCCCAACCTGAATATTTACGCAGTTCCTCTTTAAGTTACAAACATTTACTTTTCTGAATTAAATTTTACACATAAATGATCTGCATGCTTTATTGTTTCATACTTTTTTAACTTTTTGAGTCATTTTGACATTAAAATATTTCGATGTCAACTCTCTATTGGGCGTAGACTGTGCAATTCCTGCTCGCCCCTGAGCATATAATTGTTGTGCCACTGTGCAAGACACTTAACCTGCTTTGTTCCCACTGTCCTGTCCATGCAAGTGCTTTGGCAGGGCTGCAAATTTTCAAATCAAAGTTGTAATTTGATGGTTATTGCAAAAGCTATAATTACATAAAGTCCAATGTAAACAATTACGTATTAAACTGAAATGATATAGGGTTGTCAAGACAGATGTTGTAAATGTAAATGTAAATGTAAATGTAAAGTACTTACTTCCCCATTACATTTACAGTATTCTCTCATTCAGAAAGTTTGATTTTACGAAGCCGGTCCAGTCTCGGGGATGGTGATTTATTAGTGTGACTTGTGTGAACTGACTTCACTGTTTGGTGGCGTAATCGTGAAATTGTTTCTTTTCACACAAACCAGAAGAACACTTAAATTTCCACATGATTTTCCCAAATAAAACCTGAAATGCATGCGATTCTTGTTTTAGTTTAGTAGTTCAGTCTAATGCTCCTGTGTATGTTTAAAGGGCCCATATTACGCTGTTTTCTGCTCTATGTTATAATGTCATTTCCTCATCACAAACAGACCTGGAGTTGTGTTTTGTTTTGTTTCATTATTATTATTTATTATTTAACACACAAACCCTGCATATTTAGGCTTGGAACAGAGCATTTTGAGCTTTGAAGATGTAAAGAGACTAATAATAACGGATTACTCAAACAAACTGTGAATAAAAAGAGTCAATTTCACATAATATAGAACCTTTAAACTGTAAAATGTTGTAATATGGATTTTAAAAACAAAATCCCAAATTGCATCGTAGTAGCAAAAGAACCAAAAAATACAAGACAATATAAATATAAAAATCCAGCTCTGTTACTTTGAGTGCTCAATGGGGAAAACCCTGTATAAACATGACCACATTATGTCACTATTTAATATTCATTTTACAAGAAAACCCTTGGCTTGCCCATTTGTCTCCCCTTCATCTGAGAAAACACGTCTAAAACCTCTTTCTAGTTTTAAAAGCTCCCATTCTGCTCAATGCTTTTATTTTTACTGAATCAACTTTTAAGCGAAATTTCAAACAGAATTATTTACATTTCAAACCCGGAGGAAACATGCCTTGAAAAGCCCATTCAAAACCAGATTTGCATGTGTTTTTTTTTTTTCTTTTTTTTTTTTTCTCCCATTCACCTCGCGTAATTTCCCCCTGAGCGAACCCAAAGATTTAATTTGCGATGAGGGATGAGTCAGTGTTGCCGGGCAGATTAAAGTGTCAGTTTTTGACACATGGCACGGTGGCGATTATTTCCAAACTTAGCGGCATATATTTGATTGGATTTTAAGCACTTCAAAATCTGACTGGGTTAAGTGTGACGGAGATTAGCAGCTCCCAAATTCACCCTGGGCTGTAATCCAGACAAGGTTGAGCAATTAATTTAAAACGTATTATAATCGGAGTTATGACTAAGTGTTATTGGAATAGCATGGCATAATTATATAGAGAATTATGTAAATATAAACAAGGCAAAGAGGCAAAGCTAGCCATAGATCAAGATGTAGAGGTGGGTCGAGTAGCCAAAATTATTCAAATAGCTTAAGAGTACAGTTACTTCTTAAAAGGTCCATATTACGCCATTTTCTAATGTCGTTTCCTCATCACAAACTTACCTGGAGTTGTCTTTTGTTTCATTAACACACAAATCCTGCTTATTTAGGCTGTGTTCTTCTCTCAAACTGAAAACACTGATAAAAAGAATGGAATTTCTAATCTCTACTTAACAAGAAGTAAAAGGTATCTGTTCATTCCTATAATATAGGACCTTTAACATTTCCATGGAGACAAGCAAGTGGCCAAGACCCATCAGAAAAGTTCTGCAGTGCACCTTTAAACATTCCTTTTCCCAAAATGTTTTCAAAGGTCATTAATGATTATTTGCCTACTCAACCAACCAACAAAACATGACAAAACAAAAAAAACAGTAGAAAAATGCCTCCATTGCAAATCAGGACACATACAGTAGCTTAAAGGGCTCATGTTACACTATTTTCTGATCTTTTTTACAATGTAGTTTCCTCATCATCCTGCGTATTTCGGCTGTGTTCTTCTCTCAACCAGAAAACTGCCAGGCTCTATTGAACTAAAGGTAAAATGTAACTTGTGTTAACTTGAAAACTACCACTACATGACATCACAAGTTGGACCAGAGCATTTGGAGTTTTGGAAATATACACAAACAAATAATGCAGGATTACTCAAACATGTGTGAAGGAAACAAAACACAAATCTGGGCATGTTTTTGATTACGTAACAACATTATAACATGACTTAAAGCTCACAAGAGTATTTTGGGTAATATAGGACCTTTAAGATGGAAACTGCTCATTTTGGTGGCTCCGCTCTTTTGGATTAGTCAGGAGTTGGCAAGAATACTATTACTAAAAGAAGCCTATGCATTAATCTATTGGCAGTGCTGGAATTTCATAGCGTTAACCTTATCAATGTGGACAGTTTCTGGCATATTCGTCTCCATATTCTTGGTTCAATTCGCTCTAACTGTTTGGTATTCTCTCATGGTCACGTCTCACACAACATCACTGCAGAGCTCGAGGCCTGAGCTACATCAAGGCCACTGTGAAAAGCTTCCTTCGTCATTCTTTATACTTTATACTTTTAGTTTTGCTGAAGCCGTTTTGTGCATGCCCCTATCTGAACCGGCAAAGAGGTGCACAAAATGTTACAGGTGGGTTTTAAAGGCCCCATACTGTATTACGTCATTTTCGGATCTGTGTTCTAATGTTGTTTCTTCATCACAAACAGGCCTGGAGTCGTGTTTTGTTTCATTCACACATGTTTAACACACAAACCCTGCATATTTAGGTTGTGTTCTTAATACAGGAAGTGCTCCACTGCGTTTTTAAACTTTAATTCTTCCCATTCCCTCTATGAGATACATGTATGTTGTAGTAAACTATGATAAGGATTGTTTTGTTATTGATGTTGGATGTTGTTTGTCATAACACACTCAAAATAAATTCACATATTGATATGCATATTATTCTAATTCATATGTATAAAATGCAAATTAATTCACAGAGGAATAAAGGTGCAAACCAGGAACTAAGACTAGACGAGGAATAAACCAAGTCTAAAAGAAGACCAAATGAAGTTTACATCAGAACTAAACCTGGCTCTAACTAGGACCAAACTATGAACCATATACAAGCAGTAAACCAGCTAAAACCCAGGAATAAACAGGAGATTAAACATGAATCTGCAGAATTTCAGGCCAGACTGAAATGGGACTACACCAGAACTAAACCAGGTCTAAGACGACACTAAGTAGTAAAAGTAAAGTAGTCTACTGTAACCCAGGACTAAACTAAGCCTACAGCAAGACTATCAACAAAGAAATACAACTACACTAAATATATGCAAAAATACACTATAGAGAAAGACAGGAATTGGTCCTCACACCACAGGTTGAGAAACACTCGTGGGTGTCATAGTAAAAAAAAATTCAAACCACAAGATCTATAATGAAATTTTAGCATGTTTGCCCAGTGCTTTGTTTGCTGGGCCATTACAGATTTACAGATAGGAGGCTGGGGTATTTATAGCCTTGATGACTATAGCAGAGCTTGTTACATAAATTCAGTTTGTTTATCTAAATGGGAAAGTACAGCATCAGTGGAAGTGGCCTACACGTTACAATAGTCTGTGTTCATGAGGTACTTTCTGGTTCTTGTTTCTATGTCATTGGGATTCTGACTGTGAGCCGGGTTGCCTCTCCACAGATCTGACATGTAACTTGGTCTTGTTTGGTCTTCATGAAGATAGAACAGTTTGATGCCATTCTGTGAAACATTCCAGGCAAAGCAATAGAAACAAGTGTTTGACGGACCCTCCACCAGAAAAGTTACACAATGCAGCTTTAAAATGACTTGAATTAAGAACATGTTGTATCGATTTGAGTAAATTTCACATGACAAGTCAAATTATCTACCAATGGAACAAGTCTTTGAGTTGAAACACTGAAGATAAGACAAACAACAACTCTTAAAACTCGCACTTAAAATTAGACATTAAATTATATGTTGTTTGAATTAAGAAAAAAAAATACAGGTGAAATCTACTCAAATCAAGTCAAATCTTCTTAATTTGAATTTGGGAGGGACCTTTTGAAAGAAAAAAACAAAGCCATTATCCATATGTTGAACCTTATCACTTTTTGTCAATTGCATCCACATCATTTCCATATAATTTTGTGGTTTAAAATCCTTGAATTACAAAAATCACATCTGTGTGCTTGTATGCAGTATGTGTATATAACTTTTCCAGTAGGGGTTGCATCACCATGGAGATGTTTGCGTTTTTCCTGGAATGTTCCACAGTGCGGAATTAAACTGATGTAACAAGCATTTATTAAACTATAGGTGTTTACATTGCTCAACAAGCAGCGTTCTAACATGCACTTCCTGATTATCGGGCAATAAAACGCTTTCTAATTAATTACAGACAGTACACCATGGACTCATTTTGACCTCAAGAGCTGCTTATATAATATATCTGTACTGGGGGAAGACCGATTTTGCTTCAGGGAAAAAATTGGGTACCTATATAAAGCAACCTCATAGTTTGCCTTGTTACTTTTAAGCATGACATTACAAAAAATAAAACCATTGAAGATTAGTTTTATTGTCAAACTGTCTGCATTTCAAAGACTGTGCCAGACGAACGTGTCAAATGACTAATGCAAAAACGCCATCAAAACAAGCCACTGCTCTTTTCTCAGACTAATTGTAACTGAAGCATAAAAGAGATCATTCCTATTGTGCTTTGAGAAGTTAAGTTTTGCAAATGTCAAGTCGTATTGTTAGAAAAAAAATACAGAGAATAAGGCAAGAAACTGTATTTTAGTGACACATTTCAGTCATAGCTTAAAAACTAAATGTCGAAACTTGAGCTGGTATCGATACTAAAAAAGTCACATTCACAGGACAGAAATGAACCTTTACCTTTCTATCTTCTTGGAGACAAACCAGACCAAATTACAGGAGGAGTGGAGAGACAACCCCGCTCACAGTCACAATGTCTGTTTTTCTAGGTATTTTTGAGCTATAAAACCACTTGTAATTTAATAAATGTAAAGTAGAGCTGTTTAATGACATCCACAGAAACAAGCAGGTAACAGACCCCCAACCAAAAGGTTACATAGTGCATTTAATGTTGAAAATTATATTGTATTGTCAAAAGAAAGAGGTTTTTTTTTTTTTAATATTATTATCATTGTGGTATCAGAATCCATATCTAGTATAAAGTCCAAACTTAAAAGCAGTCTGAAATTTTAGTATCGTGACAACACTATTTCCGAGACACTTCCCCAGAATATTTAACACGTCCTTGAGCTGTAATTCAGTAGCGTGAGATATGAGATTTCTTAATGCTAAAATAAAATGGAGCCAAATTAGCTGAATCGGGACCAAACTGGGAATAACAGGAATTTATCAAGAAATGAACCCAGTAAAACATGTACAAAACCAAGACGATGACTAAATCACAAAGTAATCAAAACTGCTAGAAGTGGGACTTAGCAGTGGTCCAGGCATCTCACTTACAAGTTAACACAGAATTTGTCACTTTGAGTTGTCACCTAATGAAACCAAATTAAAAGTTGGACTGCAAAACTCCAAAGATAAAAATCCAAAAATAAAAGGTCAGAATGATTTATTTATTTTTTTTACTGAAAAATAATTGGACAAATATACAAAATGCATATGTAAACCAAAATCTAACGCTGTGCAGTGAATACAATTTGAATCAAATCATGGTGTCATAATTTCAAATTATCAATGATCAACTTGGGGCTTTTCAGTTGAGAAGTCTACAGCCAATCCTCTGTCAGTAAAATGGTATAGTTGCAGGTAGAGGGAGAGGATTTTAATGAATGTGAACTGGATAAATTGTTTAAAAACATGAAAAGATATGGAAAGTCAGTATTGTTTTTCTTTTTGTTTTTTTTTAATTACTTCCTTTTTTTGACATATCACCACAGACTGTATAAAGAAGTGGACTTGGTTCCAGTCAAATGAAGCTCATCGAGACTTACAGTTAGAGGGGCGAATCTGAACCCAAGTTTCATATTTGGAATTCCGACGCAAGTATTATAGCAACCAAAGAGCCAGTCCGGAGAGAGGCTGTTGCTCCTTCCTGCCCACACTGCTGGTTTAGCAGGGGGCAGACACTTAGCAATGCTGTCAATCAAACCTGCTGCTAACGTTATAAGGAGCGGCCTTATAACGTTATAACGTATAACGCACCTGTTTTGTCTGTTAATAATGTTCATATCTAGATTTACGAACAAAATAGCTAAATAAACACACCAGGATCATTGTGACATGATAAAATGACAAGCCTGACAGCAGCTGTTACAGAGAGAGGAGTGACAGTTTTTGAATAGAAAGTGAATTTCAGTAGATGGAGCACCCACGTTTACTTCCTATTTGGACTTTGGTGGCTAGAGGGTTAGCTATGTCCATACAGTCTATGCATCTCACCCAGTCCTACCAACACATAATCTTTTGGGTAGCACACCTTTTTATTTTAAAATCTCAAGGCTTCTTCAGAATAATTATTATAGTGGTATGTTAAAAGTGTCTTACCTGTACATTTTCTCTGAGGTCCGTTGCTTCTCTGAGGGGGTGCGTTGATGCTCTGAACAGTTCATCCACGACTTTGATCCCTGTAGTTTTGGTGGTGGTGTACTCTCTTGCTTTCCTCCCTTTCCTCACCGAGATCCCCCTCTTATGTGCCTTTCCACCTCCTCTTCTGTTCGTGATGGCAACGTGGACAAACAAAGTTGTATTGGCCAGAAACTCCCCTGTTAGTGACTGGAGTGGGACGTGCCTATATCCAGGTTGCAGGCATTCAAATGGGATAGTGTATTGCCCAATGAACTCATCTCCAATGTAGTCATCATCAAGAACTACAAATCTCAGCACAGCCAGTTCGGGTAAGTTGATCTGAAACTCAAAACTTTCATCAAAAATTGGGTTGTCGCCATTTTGCGAAACAGTTTTGGTTCTTTGTTCAGTGCAGTCAACTGGGATGCCATGTATTTCGACATATATGTATGGCTCTACCACATCTCCTTTAGCAGCAGATCCACGTGGTTTGGGTAAGTTTTGCCCGCTGATCACTTTTATATGAAGAAGTTGTGCAGAAACTCCTGGAAGTGAGTCCCTTGCATTGGCACTGAAGTAAGACACCTCCTCTCTCATAATAGCTGGTCTCAAAACATACCCACAGTTCCCATTTTGCCTGAACCAGCCCAAGTTCAGATCCATCATCAGTCCTGGAGTTTGATAGTTCATCGCAACTATCTGGCAACCGCATTTCCAAAAATCCTGAGGGTTCATATTACTGGCGTCGATTCGCATTGGAGTAGGATATACACGGGACAGAAATCGCTTATTGTAACACACAAACTCCTCTGGGAATTCATTAGCGAAACGGTTGGCATCCACCTCGTTGAAGGAGCAGATTTCCCAGTATTTTTGCTCCCTTTTGGAAACGTCAAAATCCCTGAACTGAATGGACTTGCAAAGAGTTACGAGATCGGAAAGCTCCCGGCAAAGTCTAAGTCTTTTGAATCCCAACCCGTTTAGCTGGTCTTTGTCATCTACACCAACTCTTCTGGACATTTCTAGCCCTTCTTCCTCATCTGTAACATCTCCCTCGCTATCTGGGCAGCTAGCGGGCAGCTTTTTGCCCTTAACAAGAATTTTGCCTTTCAGTTTTTCAGGCGATGGTAGGTAGTTTTCTTCCTTACTTGGCATTTGGAGGTATAGTTTATCCCCAAGTATCTTTTTCATGTGTTGCGCCATGACTCTTTGTTGAGGAATAGAGCAATGAGTCACCAAGCAGAGAATTAGCGGATATTCTGAGCTTTCAAATGCATATTGATTTATAATATCTAGGATTTTTGAGAACGCCAACTGAGAAGCAACAGAACTTCCTATGTAGACCACGGGTTCATTGTCAGGGCCGTTCCATACAATCACCTCAATACTCCTACAACCCATTCTCAAAGCTCGAATATAGCTACTAATATCCGAAGACCCCCAAAAATGGTCTTCAAGAAGCGATGCATTGTGGGAGGAGTTGATATAGTAGTGTGACAGAGGTTGAGTCATATCCTGGCATACTCGCTTGTGTTGGGGGTCAAAAATGTGGCATTCAGACGATAAGAGGTAGTGCGTGAAACCGTCAATGGAGAGATATCCGCGCTCTCTTCCTTCTGATGATGGTTCAAACTTTTGTACGATTTCTCTACACAGTTCTTCATTCACCCCTTCCACTCCTTGCTCAACCTCAACAAAAAGCATCAAGTCTTTGCTATCCAGGTACTCCTTGTTGCTTGAGAATTGCACCATCAAAAAGAATATCTCAGGTCTCGTACACAACTCGCAATATGCTTCAACGAATGTATCCATGTTAATAGCTTCGCCGTACTGGTCTTTTGCTTTTTGTAGCTCCTTGAATTTTAACTCGATTAGCGCTTCTTTCATGCCTGGGTTTAGTCCCTTTATGATTTGTGTCGCCCTGAACAAGTCTATGTGTCCTTCTTTGTTGGTATCAGCTAGTTCGAAAACAGACCCGATCCAAGATGTACGCAAACTTGGTTGGCTAGGTTCAACCATGTTAACAGTATGCCTACCATAAGATACTAGATACCTCAACCCCATTACCCATGTGCTAACCACATCTGCAGTGCTAGCAACCAAATCTAAAGACTCGTAATTGTCGCCATAGATAATAGAGAACGCGCATTCATCTGGAAACTGGTCAGAGAGTCCATTGCTACGAAGGACAGGTGTTTTCTTCCCCAGTCGAACTTCCTTAATGCTTTTGATTTCCAGTTTGGCTTTTTCCGAATCCTTTTTAGAGGGCTCCCACCGTAACCAGCGCATGTCGGGGTCGAGGAGGAAGTAGCGGTTGTACATGCGGGAGTTGGATCGGACTTTTTTCATTTCGCATCCCTCCATCATGAAGGCCATACATGCCGCAGTGCTGTTGATTTTGCGATCGCTGGGCATCGAGCTGAAGGAGACGGTCTTCTTTCGCACCTCTTTCCTTTTGGAGCCATCCTGAAACAAAAAAAGAAAAAGAAATGTTTATATTAAGTTTGTTGAGTTCAAATTAATTGGAAAAGTAACTGAAGACTGGACATACAATATACATAATTCAATGTATATTAAATGTAAATGTTCAAGTCACAATGACTTGAACATTTGATGTTAAAGTTAACAGTTTCCTTTATTTCAGATTGGAAATTCCAGGGCTCAAATGACCCACTTTATTCTACTGAAGATGTATGGAGTTTAAAAACACAATGAAGCACTTATTCCTGTCTTACCACAAGACATCACAAAGTGGAACAGAGTGCTTTCTGTCAAGACAAGAAAATAGCGTAATATGGGCCGTTTAATTAATTTACACATGCGTCGCCAGACTCGCTGTTCTTCATCACCAGAATGAAATCAGCTATATTGAAATGACTTAATGTAGTATCTAAAATTATGAAAAGTATTATTTTGTTTTAATTCCTACAGTAATTGTGACCTGTATACGCACAGATATTAAATGATAACCTAAAATTCATCAGCTGCTCTCTTTGCACTGGCATCAGAACCATTTTCTCATGCTCGGCTGTGTTTTATCGATTCTCCTTCATTGAAAGTAGCATCACAACTTGAACAACTGTTTTTATATTTTTGGGTGGCAGAAAATGACCATGTTATTTCATTGCTTGCACATCTCCGGAGACGCCAAAAGGCTCAAATAAAGCGTTTGAGCAGCTCTTCAAAAAAAGAAAACATGCTGTAATGAACTTTTGGAGCTGAGATTTCTGTGTGTGTCGTCAGCAGTGAGCAGGCGCCACTGTGTCCCACTTGAACAAAAGGGACGAGGATACCCTGGATCCACATGACCTGATTTAGGAAAATGGCCCTTTTGAATAATACATACCACAAAGAACAGTATGTTAAATATAAAGTCAGATTTATGCCTTAGTTAGAGTTTAAACAGCCAGCCTTTGTACTGCACCCAACCAAAGTAGATCACTCTGACACCGCCATAATCAAAGCTATTTAACTTTGTGTCCTTCGCTGTGTTAATCTTGTGATGCTTTTCCCGTTATGGGCTGTGGGTGTCTAATACTAAAATAATAATAATGCATAAGTCGTATAAGTTGCTTTACAATTGTATACATTATTCATTCCATACTTGGTGGTGGTAAGATACAACTATAGCCACAGCAGGGACAGGCTGCCAATCTGCACCATCAGTCCCTCTGACCACTGCCTTCACCACATTCATACATAAACTAGTTGGGTGAAGTGTGTTGCCTAAGGACACAAAGACAGCTTGCAATAGAGTTACTACTGCCCCACTGTGGACTATGGTATTCAGTGCAGCCTCCCATCCAAGCACTAATCAGGCCCAGTCTTACTTGGCTTTCAAAATCAGACCATATCTGGCAATGACAAGGCAGCATGGCTACAAATAATTGGGATTTCTGTCAAAAATAGAGACTGAAATGGTTTTAGGGCTAAACAAGGACAATCAGAACTAGATAATTATACAAAACAAACATTAGGAGTCAGCTTGATCGTCCAAGTAACTTTTTGCCTTAGGCGGATACACACTGTACAGTGAGCAGGTCATTTAATACACAATACGTAATTCTGACACTTAGGGCTGAAAATGAAAGGGGAACTCACAATTCCAAGCAATAGGCTATGCAAGATCACATCATCAATATTGTGATCATTGTTTAAAAGGTCCTATATTATGCATAATTGACTTTTGTGAGCTTTAAGTCATGTAAGAATGTTGTTACCTCATCAAAACTAGACCCAGAGTTGTGTTTTGTTTAATTTATGCATGTTTGAGTAATCCTTTATTATTAGTCTGTCTACATCTCCAAAGCTCAAAATGCTCTGTTCCACCTTGTGATGTCATGAAGCCTTAGTTTTCAAGTTAACTTCTACCTTTTACCTTCAGTTCAGTATTGATTGACAATTCCAGATGATTCTAGTGAAGGTGTATGGAGTTTAAAAACACAGTGGAGCACTTCCTGTATCACCACATGACATTACAAGGGGGAACAGAGTGTTTTCTGTTTGAGAGAAGAACTCAGCCTAAATCTGCAGGGTTTGTGTTAAACATGTGTGAATGAAACAAAACACAACTCCAGATCTGTTTTTGATGAGGAAACAACATTATAACCGATCAGAAAATGGTGTAATATGGGACTTTTAAACAAAAACAACCCCATAATTGAAACACTGATCACCGAATAAACAGTAACATGATCAACTGCCGATGTACCTGCCTGGATTTACAAAGATGTTACAATACAGTTGAGATCTCTTCATTCAAGTGCCTGTAACATCAAAACGTGTTATCAAGAGGATTATACAAAGCTATTTAACTCCTGTCCTCGCCGTTGGCCTCACCCGTGACAAGTTACAACTGCTTTACACTGAAATATTGCCGTTCACAAAGAGTTTTCCCCGGAGGATAGAGCAGGGATAAGTCCTGGTCTCTAGACACTGGCTGCCTGTTTGGGGCTGATGGATCTGCAGTGAGCATGGTTCAACTTTAGCTCCGACAAACTGCAGAGCGCCATCCATCTCTGCCCGTCACCGTCCCTCCCTCC
Source organism: Taenioides sp. WSHXM2023 (assembly GCA_029959045.1). Lineage (NCBI taxonomy): Eukaryota > Metazoa > Chordata > Actinopteri > Gobiiformes > Gobiidae > Taenioides > Taenioides sp. WSHXM2023. Next base: position 7,646,635 of record CM057101.1, on the reverse strand, counting down.
TCAAGATTAATGCCCCCAGGCTTCATGCAAAAAAGAGGTTTTACATGGATCAGGATCACTGGTATGGTGTGACCTTGCCTATAAGGGCCTATACTACGCCGTGTTCTGATCTATGTTATAAAGTAGTTTCCTCATCAAAAACAGATCTGGAGTTGTGTTTTGTTTCATTCACACATGTTTAACACACAAATCCTGCATATTTAGGAGGCGTTCATCTCTTAAACTGAAAACACTCTCTACCACCTTGTGATGTCATGTGGTAATATGTATTACCACATATTTAAAAGTGTTTTTAAACTCCATACACCTTCACGAGAATCGTTAGGATAACTTCAGCCCTGGAATTTCTGATCTCTACTGAACTAAAGGTGAAAGGTAGCTGTTTACTTGAAAAGTACCACAACATGACTAGATTTCCAATTTATTATAAACAAATCTACCATTCATGACATCACAAGGTGGAACAGAATATTTTGAGTTGTTTAGAGATATAGACAGACTAATAATAAAAAGGTTATTAAAACATTTGTGAATGAAACAAAAGAACTCCAGGCATGTTTTTTGGGGAACACTGTCATAACATGGCATAGAGCTCACAAGAGTCAATCTTAGTTCAATTGTAATGATTGTAATGCATTTTGGGTTTTATGAGTCAACAGTATGTAGTGGGAGAATATAGAAGCTATTAAAAATGTTTGGAAAATAAGATATGAATTTGTTCTCTATAAATTATTGCATGTGATTCCAAAAGCTCTTTTACTGAGAACCACAAACACATGGCGATATAAAGGGGAGGTTTATAGACACATCACATGACAGATTCATTCAGGCTATTTAGAAACTTAATCAATATCCAATGTTACTTCCCCCAAGCTTTAGTGGCAGAGGTCGGCCATGTTTGATTGCCTGCGAGTTTTCTCTGATGAAGCGTTTAGGGTCAAAGTTCAAGAGGCTAATTTGGTGTCACGTCAACAGGTTGTTACAATTAAGAGATCCTGTTATTAAGTCTATTTACCCAGCATGCTCTCTCCATCTAAACTATATACTATTGAAGACATTATTTAAAAGGTGCACTGTGTCAGGGTTTGCTACAAGCTTGTCTCCATGAAGATGTTATTTCTTTGCCTGGAATGTTCCTCAGTAGGGCATTAAACATATCTCCCTTGCAATAGTTCAATTACAGTTGTTTTATAGCTCAAAAATACCTTAAAAAAAAATCAACAATTCTTACCATGTCCAGGCTTGCGTCTCCATAGATCTGACCTGGCCTGTCTCCATTGTGACTGCCAAGTTTATTTCCATACTGTGGAATATTCAAGGCAAAACAGAAATATCTCCATGGACGCAAGTAGGTTGCGGCCCCTCCACCAGAAAAGTTATACAGTGCACCTTTAACACTGATGTATGACTAGCAGTTTAATGCCATACTGTGGAACATTCTAGGCATAGCAACAACATCTCCATGGTGATGAGCAGGATCTTCCACCAGAAAACATAAGTAGTTATTAAGCGTGAATCATTCTTAATACACTTCATGCTCTATAAACATAATACAAGTTGCAGTCATTAAAATGTCATTACTTACATTGTTTCTCTGTTGTGGTAATGAGTGGGTTATTTTAGTCAAATCTACCCCGTTACCCCTTCCCACAATCCTCTTCTTCCTGTATCCCCCAAGGCCAGGTCAAATGTTCCCTAATGCTAAAGGTGAGGCGGTGCTGTTGCCGTGGGATACATGTCCTGACGGACACAAGGGCAGCTCTAATTCAGTCTCTCACATCACTGTTGTCATTGTTATATTGAGCGGGACAACATCAGCGACGCACCCAAGGGAGACACTGATGTAAGCACTCTGATTGAGAGAGACATGAGGCGGCCTATGCAGAGGAGGGGGTGCTTAAAATAAACTTGAAACAGAACGAAACTTTGCAAGGATATCGTTGTTGTTTTTTTAATAATCTTGTAAACTCATTGGCACCTTGTTTTAGCAAAATAGACTTGAATCTAATTTCAGTTTGTCAAGAACATGGTGATTTTTCTAGGAATTTCATTTGTCACGTATTTGCATGGCATGCACATATTGCTAAGGATATTGCTACTGTTCCTAAGTGACTTTAAGCAAAAATCCTGTGCATAAAATATAGACAGTGTAATCTCTCATTCGTTCAGGAGTGGTTCAATGTAGAGAAGGTTTCAACAGTGGTCATCTGGAATCCATTTTCCAGAGGCCATTTTCAATCACAGTTTGAACAAAAACCACAACAAATGATAATCAGGCACTCAAAAATACTCAACAATGACCCATAATGATGTTTGCTAGAAAACAAGGAAGTGTTCATGGGGACGCTTCCGGCTCCATTGACTCCAACTGACTTGAAACTGAAAAAAAATGTCACCCCTCTCTGTGTAACTGCTGCAGTGAGCTTTGTCTTTTTGGTCTTAAAATGTTTGTATTAACTCACTCTATATGATCTTGATTTTATTTAGCTGTTGTTCGTAAATAAATTCCTAATATGGATCTTGGCTCCAAATTCACCTCTATGAAGCATCGTGAGCTTCATTTCTGGAGCTGAACATTATGGCTGACGTCACACTCCCTTAGTCCTCTTCTTTATACAGTCTATATGTCTGGGAGCCAAGTTCTACATTGCATACAGAATTTTAACATGTGATTTTAACACACAAAAATAATCAAATTTCTTCCTCAAAACCCTCAGTTCTGCTCCAAACCACATGCTTTTGACTGAATCTCATTGCCCTCCATCTAAAATTATAAGAAAATCTCCAAAAGGGAACACAATCTCATAGGAAAATAGCCCTGAGTATCCAAAGTCCTATCCCATTTATACAATTTCACAGCTCGGTGGTTGTTGACAAGTTGTTTATTTGGTCAGAGCAGGTGCTAGGTCCCCCAACCCACACACATCTATCCATCCATTACACAAGCAGCAGTGAGGGAGACGCGCAGTTACCCAGAGTCACCCCTAGAGGCAGCACGGCCCCCTCTCCTCTGCCTCTCCTCGTCTCCGGCCCAAACGGTTACACAAGCTGACGTCTGGGGCTGATTCATGGGGCTCAAAACATCTCAGGGCAGAACTCAATCGACCTCCTCTGAGAAAAACCGAAATAGAAGAACTCCACCCAAATGGAGGAAAAGAAGGAGCAGACAATGCACAAAGCAGAGGATGAAAATAACTGAAGAGGATGGAGGGTAATTACACAGGTCCTAAAATACAGAGCTAGTCACTGGTTTTGGTGAAATATTTTTAAAACAGTTTAGCAGTAGCCAGATTATATTTTTTGGTTAAAGAGGGGGTATTACACTTCCATGGGTTATTAGAACATATTTAGATCACCATGTTACTTTTAACTGTTTTGAAAATGCTATATTCGCCGAAAGCGTGGAGGCTTGTGGGCAGAACACTGGACAGAATCTTACTCCTAAATGTAAGGACGGTTCAAATAGAGTCCGGGAGAGATCGCTGGATTACTCAAACACGCAAGGTAAGTTTTTGATGAGGGAATAGCGTTATAAGATGGTAGAAAGCTCCAAAAAGTCGATTTCACATAATACTCCCTCTTTAAGGAATTGTCTACAAAGTTTAAATGTCTTTGTTAAAGCTTCAGTATGTACCTTTCTGAAGTTGGCACGTCACCTGTACGAATCCATGGAAACAGAAAGTTAAAACCATACTTCGGAAGATCCTCCATGGCAATAGACACGTTTTATGCCATATTGTGTACTATTATAGCCAAAAGAACAACATTTCCATGGAAAAAAGAAGGAAGAGACCATCCTACAGGCCAAATAAGAGTCGGGTTTGTGGAGATGCAAGCCCGCTCACAATAAGGATACATGTTTTTCAGTGCGATAGAAAATAAATAAATAAATAAACGAAACAAAAACAAACATGCTTTTCTATCAGTCAGTTTTCAGGCTAAAAAGTTACATAGTGTGGCTTTAGACCAATGGTAAACCTATAGTAAATTTCCACTACTTGGCATCCCAGTTGACAATGATAATTAGAAACCTTTTTTTAGACAAATAGAATGTGATTTTCAACATAAAATCATAGTACTTTCTTTTCTATTCCCATATGGTCTTATATCTGTGTATCCCTCAGTGGTCCTGTAGGTTCCATAGTGGTCCATGGGCGTATACTAGTCTATGTGCTCTTATACTTGTTCTGATACAGCTCAACATCATTCTAAAGACATTCAGGAAAGCTTCACTTCTGTCCTGTGAATGTGACTTTTTTTAGTATGGATACCTGTTCAAATCTAGTTTCAATAGTAGTTTTTATATTGATTAGAATCTGATTTTCTATACTTCTGACAAACCTTCTTGCATATTCTACCACATAGGGCCCGTTGTTCTTCTGTCACTGGAACATGCGAGCGATAACTGTAGAAATGGGGACGGCGAGTTTAAAATCCTCTTGAGGTGAGATGGTTTAATTCACACAGAGTCCCACATGGCCCCTCTCTACCTCAGGAGGTGAATCCACTGCTCGAATAGGAGAGAGAATACCACACAGGAATCACTAAAGAAAAGGCCAATCGGGCTTATGTGCCACTGAGCTCAACTGAACTCTGCTTTGAATATAAAAGAGGAGTGATTACGAGAGAAGAAACGGTGGTCCTTCAGGATGGAGTGATCATTAAAGGGTCAATATTACACTATTTTCTGATTAATGATTTTATAATGTTGTTTCCTCATCAAAAACATACCTGGAGTTGTGTTTTGTTTCTTTCACACATGTTTAACGCACAAACCCTGCAGATTTACGCAGTTCTTTTCGCAAACTACAAAGACTCCACCTTGTGATGTCATACAGGAAGTGCTCCACTGGGTTTTTAAACTCCACACACCTTCACTAGAATCATTTGGATAATTTTAGCACTGGAATTGCTCATCTCTACTGAACTAAAGGTAAAAGGCAGCTGGTAACTTGAAAACTACCAATTCATGACATCACAGGGTGGAACAGAGCATTTTGAGCTTTGGAGATATAGACAGAATGAAGGATTACTCAAACATGACTGAAACGAAACACTCCAGGTATGTTTTTGATGAGGTAACAGCACTGTAACATGGCTTAAAGCTCACAAAAGTAAATTCTGTGTAATAGTACGTTTAAGTATCATTTTATGGCATTCTCATTCTTAAAATACAAAAAAATGCATCTTTTAAAATCCCATTGTTTATATAGATTTTCTTTACATTGGGGTAAAACTGAAGTCATTAGGCTCCAGTTTTGCTGCAGGCCCAGAGTGGAAATCCCAATAGGACTCAGAACAAGGCAAAGAGCAGTGAAAGAGTCGCACTAATGACAGGCCCACAGACTCAGTGTGGGTCAATGCTATCGAACCAGAGAGCTCAGAGGAGGAGGATGAAAACATGCTACACTCAATAAAAACACATCTTTGTTTTTTCTGATCTGATCAAATGGGGCCGCCAACAAATGCATTTTAGTTGTGAGGGAGAATTCACGATTGCATACACATCAGAATTGGGACGAAAATAGGGACTGAACGTGGGCTAAACCAGGACTAAACCAGGACTAATCCAGGACCAGAACAGGACCAAACAGGGCTTAAACCAAGAAGAGGTTTGAATGCACCCTTAAAGCTGTGGTTCTCAAATTGTGGTGCATGGAGCATTTAATTTGGCTTCTCGGATGATATATCAACAAGTCTTGTATAACATTGTACGTTTGAGATATCCAAAAAATGCCATTTTAAAAAATGTTGTTATTATTAGTTATTAATTTGTTTTTATTAATTCTGTACCGCATAAAAAATGAATTAACATAGGTAATATTAAGTATACCTGGCTCCTCATTAAAATAAAATACAAAATGTAACTTTCCTGGTGGACAGTCCGCCTTCCTGTCTCCATGGATACAAGCAAGAGAAGCCACCAAGTTAAGGAACATGGCAGGTATGTGCAGAGTCAGTCCCGCTCACAGTAAGAATGCATATTTTCCAAGGTCTTTTACAGCTATTAACACCTGCAGTTGAATAAATGCCATACCATGGAACCTAAAGCAATAACATCTCCATGGAGACAAGCAGGTAGCAGACCCCCCCCACCAGAAAAGTTACATAGTTCACCTTTAAACATTAAATGCCAAAGCAAAGACAATGTGATATCATCTAAAACAAAGTTATATTCAATACATTTGTGATTTACTCTGTATAAGTATGGAGCTGATCTTTTTTGGACCTGGTTTAGACCTGGTTTAATCCTTGTCTAGACCTTCTTTTACCTGTGCACCTTTAGCATTCTTTACCTTATATGCGAACACTTTTAACCACGTCGTGAATACCGTGTCTCTAGTGATTCCTCCTTCCCTATCACACTTCAGTGAATCGTCATGCTTTCCATCCTCTAACATCACCGCTGGGGCCAATTATTCGAGCGCAGCCTGCTTCACGGGTCACGCAGAAGCGCCGAGGTGGAGGTGCTCGCCGCATGTACGTTGCTATGGCGAAGATACACAAACACATAAGAGATGAGTGATATCTGGATTTCGTCAGCTTTTCTGTCCTGTCATCTAAAGCCAAAGTGTCCTCTGTCCATCACCTATTCCCTGTTAAAGTGAATGTGGTAATTGTAATAGTTTGTTTTCACTTGACATTACGATACTAGAATCTTTATAAGTTAAAGGGCCCATATTAGGCTATTTTCTGATCTGTTATAATGGTCAAAAGTAGCTGTGGAACAGAGCATTTTGAGCTTTGGAGATGTTACTGAAACGTGTGAATGAAATAAAATACACCAGGTTTCTTCTTGAGGAGGTAACAACATTATAACATGACTTAAAGCTCACAAGAGTCAATTTAATACTTAGCTGGAGCACAGGTCAGAACTCTATGGTGGCATTTGCTGTTCAAGTGTCAGAGTGCAGTCTTGTTGACCTGGTTTATGGCTAATACCCCTGTAATTACTGGGCCTATCGACATGAAACAAAATCTTACACAAAGTTCAACGTCTTCTCTGTCACTATAAATAAACAGTGAAATTATAGCTTCAGAAAGTGGTGCCATTAGTCAACCCCAAAGCTGTGATTGCTGTAAGACAATTTCGAGCAGCCAATCTCCAACAAATAATGATAAGGTTCAACATTTGTGGATCAGTTTGGATATTTCTTGCAAAAACAGTGAATTTCCCATAGAGTTACAAAGGCCCCTGCCCTCCATCTGAAATTATGGCATTATCAAATTCTAGAACGTGAACGCAACTTATTGATACTTTGCTGATGTCGTCCACGTTCCCTGGGGGTGTGATGCTAACAGGAGGCACTGCTCTGTCTGAAGCTGCATGACTCTATGGTCAGATTGTGTTAAAATAAAGCTCAAATAAAGAAGTGACCCCCCCTCAGCTTGATGTCATTGCAAAGTATCAATTTTGGATTGAAAACAAAATCTGCTTTCACCATAGCTTTATTTAGAAATTGTTTGTAATTGTGTGCTTGTAAACCAATTTTACTAATGTCAGCAAGACACTTTTTAATCCCATTTTTCTCATTTGTTCACATGGCCTTTTCCACTCTCTCGTTCTCTCTCTTACACAAAATGTTAATGCACAATTTATGTAATGTGATTTCTAATTGCAAATGAACCTGGCCGCCCATACAGTGAACTGACTTGAACCACGGTGTATATTTGATAGACTTTGACATTTTAAAGCATTCGTCAGGCGCTCGTCAGATGTGAATGCCCCGCAGTTCATATTTAATGAAACTCCTCACAGCGGGGGGTGAAGAGGAGGGAGGAAGAGGGCGAGGAGGAGGGTGAGGAAGGGGGCGAAGAGGAGAGGGGTGAGGAGTTTGCATGTGCTCCCAGTGCTTTTTACAGTACTGATTTCTGTTCACTGTTTTTGATGGGTGGTCTGCGTGACATCAAAGGTGCATTGTGTAACTTTTCTGGAGGAGGGTCCGTCAAATGCTTTAATCCGTGGAGATGTTCCTTCCTTTGTCTGGAATGTTTCACAGTATGGTATTAAACCTTTCCATCTTCATGCCAGACTGTGTAATTGGAACATTCCAGACAGAGCAATGGCATATCCATAGAAACAACAGAAAACAGAAAAGTTACATATTGTATTTATTAAACTACGTGCGTTTTTATTGCTTAAAACTACCTTGTAAGTTATCTGTTCTTTACTTAGTGGCATCAGCTGCTTGTGGGCGAGGAGGGTGGCGAGGAGCAGAGCGGGGGTCTAATCTGAGAAGACTTAAACAGTGCACCAGGCTCCTGCCACATACAGAGACCGCAGGCGCTACTTAAACATACAAGTGAATGTAATGCCCCCCCATGGCGACGGCTGCCTTTAATTAAACATTGTTGGAATGCGGCCGTCTTTATTGCATTGACTATAGCAGTGTTTTGTTTTACCAACTGAGAAATAAAATACAGTAGTAATTAAGTAAGATAACCCAAAGGAGTCTGCGTATATCTTTCCAATGCTTTTTACAGCGATTTTCTGTGCACTGTTTCTGATGTGTGGTCTGCAAACTTGGCTGAAATGTTCCACAGAGGCATTAAACTAAAATTTAATACATTTATTAAACTACATGTATTTTTTATTGTTTAAAAATACCTTGAAAGATACTGTTAGTGGGGCTGCCTCTCTCCAGATCTAATTTAATGCCATGCTGTGAAACATTCAGAAAAATAACATCTCCATGGAAACTAGCAGCTGTTGGACCAAATCACTGGAAAAATTAGTCCAAAAAAGTTACTGTGCTAAGTGTGCCACCTTGTGACATCATTAAGTGGCAATTAGGACTCTCAAAAGTATTGAAAATCAGATACTAATTGATACTAAAGCAAGTATCAATACTAAAAAAAAGTCCACTATGGAACATACCTGGACAAGTGAGAGATTACACACACACGGTAATTTAAAAGAAAGTATTATGTTTTAATGTTGAAAATCACATTCTACTGTCTAAATAAATAGTTTTTGTTTTGCACCATCTTCGTGGTATCAGAATCGGTATTGAGTATCGAGTCTATTCCTTACTGTCGAAATTTTAGTATCATGACAACAGTGGAAAGCAGTCCTCCATCTTGTTTATACACAACTTTGAATCTTGATGCTATTGTTTTTAACCCAATTTGAGTGAAAGAATGCCTGAATTAGATTAGACGCATATCCAGAGTGCCTACGTCCATAATGCAGTTTGTTATGGCAGATGTGAAGGTCAAACTCAAGTGCTGTCCCTGCTCGCCTCATTATAAAACAGCCCGTGTCTTCTATAGGGGACGCTCACAGTGAGATTACGCCTGATGCCCTGTCAGTGGGGGACTGTGGTGTCTGTGTGGCCTCTGCCTGTTCTCTCTCTCTTGTTTACTGCTGGATTCAGACTCAATAATGTCACTTGTTTTGATGGTTCACTGGGTTTTTACCTCTTGCTTTCTCTCAACCGAGGCGTAACTATGGCGATTCTTCTTTGGCTAAGCACTTAAGTTTCAATCTCAAATTCAGAAAGCAATATTACTTATTTATGTGAACGTTTTGCTATAAATTGTATTATACGCTGACCCCTCGATAATGGTAAACCCAGGACCGTCTTAATCTGAGGCGAGAGTAACCTTGAAAACAAGATGGTTCCTCACGATATTTGTGAGTTTACAAACTCACGAGAATCCATCTTGGCGTGCACCCACTGTACGGTCAATCAGGTGGGTGACCAATGACAGAGCAGTACAGACATTTGTGCCGAAAGGTAAAGCGCCCAAATGAACCAAAACACACAGACACGTACTTTAGCCTATTTTGTTTGTGGAAAAACTTGCAGAAGGTAAGCGCAGAATATTCCTGTGCTTTTCTCTCAACTGGATGTAACTAAAGTTTGAGTTTTGGACTTGTTCCACTGTTGTGACTCTTTAACCAATCAGATTCACCTGTCATCATTACGTTTCACATTTTCCGATCGCTTTCGGTGACAGTCATCCCAGACTGAAGATGTGTAGAACTCAATGAGTGACACACATTTCAATCTAGTGTGAGCCAGGTTAAAGTCACTCAATATGCGGCCCGGACAAACCTTACCAAACCATGTGTAGTTTTTCTATACAGTGAATAACAAAGACTGAGATGCATGTGAATATCGTAATATGTTGGGTTAATGTAATTCCACTACTGAGGCTAGATATGTCCACAGTGGCTCTTATAGAGGCTCTCACCACTCAAAACCAACGCATGTTATTTTCAATTTAGCTTTTCCTTTCAGCCTTAACCATCCATCTTCCTTACAACAGCATGTATACATCTGTACATTCCCTTATATACATTGCATTCAGATGCATTTAGAACACAGGTGCACTGGGTTTACTAGTAATATAGCTTCTGGAAATGGCTTGATGGGATTATTACAAAATTAGGGATTTGTCAAATTGCAAGTCATATTTTCCATTTAGTTTAGCAATTGTACCTATTTTTTCTTTCATTATTTAAAAGCTTAAGTTCACAAATACTAGTGTATAATTTAATGGTGTTATAATTTCAGATGGACGGCAGAGGCCTGTATAACTCTATGGGAGATTTACTGTTCTTGAAAGAACAAATACAAACTTATGATCCACAAATGTTGAATTTTAAACTACGAATTTGAAAGGTCTTATATTACACAGAATGGAATCTTTAAGCCATGTTGCCTCCTCAAAAACATACCCAGAGTTGTGTTTTCTTAGATTCACACATACTTGAGTAACCCTGTATGTACAAGTCTGTCTACAGCTCAGTAGTGGTAGTTTTCAAGTTAACACCTACATTTTACCTTTAGTTCAGTAGAAATTGGCAATTCCAGGGCTGAAATTATCCCAATGCTTCTTGTGAAAGTGTGTGGAGTTTAAAAACACAAAGTGGAACAGAGCGTTTTCCGTTTGAGAGAAGAACTCAGCCAAAATATGCAGCAGGGTGTGTGTGTTAAACGTGTGAATGAAACAAAATACAACTCCAAGTATGTTTGTGATGAGAAAACAACATAATATAGATCATAAAACAGTGTAAAATGGGCCCTTTAAAACGTCACATGAACACAGTCTATTTCACGAGGCTATCCTTCTGTTGAACACGTCACGCTTGCTGTTCAATAATTGATCTCTCCATTCGCTCCATTGTGAATTCTCTGCACGGAACCACGACAGAGACTGACATAAGTGCTCTCAAGGTCAGACAGCCAGGATACAATAGTGTCATATATAAGCCACATATGCCTCAGGATGCACTGCTCTTCACCCCTCTCCCCCCCGTCCCATTTGGGGATGAGAGTCAAAACCACAAGGTCAAACAGCAGCAGAGCGCCTGGAGGATTCACTGTCTGTGTACAGGACTGGACGCAGCAATGCAGAGTTAAGGTTATAGGAGAAACCAGGGAGAAAACAGCAGGACTGAATCAGGACTAAGCCAGAACTGATCAAGGGCTGAACCAGGATAAAATCAGGACTGAAAAGGGTTGAACTAGGTCTAGCCTTTCGAGAATTTCTCTTTCATTCATAGTTATTGAGTTTTCTAAAAAACTAAATATAAATGCTAAGGTAAAAGCAGATTCGAACACCAATTAAAAGATTCTATATTACACAAAATTGACTTGTGAGCTTTAAGTCATGTTATAATGTTGTTGCCTCCTTAAAAACATATCTGGAGTTATGTTTTGTTTCATCACACATGTTTTGTGTAACCCTGCATGACTGTATTACCACATGACATCACAAGGTGGAACATAGTGTTTTCCGTTTGAGAGAAGAACTCAAGGTTTGTGTGTTAAATGTGTAAATGAAACAAAACACAACTCCAGGTCTGTTTGTGATGAGGAAACAACATTATAACATGGATCAGAAAGTAGTGGAATACTCGCCTTATAAACTGTCTCGATTCTGGCCTGTACGTTCACACACAGAGACAATGACAGGACAGACCTCCTCCTCTTCCTCTCTGTGACGTCTTCATCACTGCTGTGTGCTCTTTACAGAGACGAGGAACAGAGTTTTGGCAGAGGTTTTGTGTCTAAATGTGAGACAAGCCAAGACATTTGTGTTTTAATCAGACTCCTGCTCGTCTCCAGCTCCAGTCACAGAGTCGCACCTCACAAAATCAACTGCATTTCTAGCGGTGGAAGGTATCGAAGTAAAAGTAGTAAAGTATTTAATTTTAAGGTGCACTATGTAGCTTTTTGGTTGAGTTGGTATGGATATGTAATTTCTCTGCCTGGAATGTTCCACAGTATGACATTAAACAGCTCTACTTTACATTTATTCACTTACAGATGGTTTTATAGCTAAAAAAAAAAAAAAAAAAAAAAAACTAGACAAAGCAATAACAACACTTTTACCATGAAAAGTAAAAAGTGAAATGGCTGAGACTTATTTTTAAACACATTTAATTTGAGCCCCAAGTCTCAACTTTGAGCAAACCAAATACACAAAAAAATCAATTTATCAAAATCACTACATTTGATTCTTTAATAGGTCTAAAAATCTCAGCAAAATACTTTTTACTCTTTAAGGTAAACAGGTACTTCAATAGTTTTATAGATTTATAGATTTTTTTCATGTGATACTTTTACTTGAGTAATCTTTTGCCCCTGTATTTGTACTTGTACTAACAAAACTGAGTACTTCATCCACCACTGTATCAAAACGGAGAAATCACATGTGAGGATACAGGAGGTACAGTGTAGAGGAGAATCTGGGGTAGATGAATATGGAACTGACCCACTTTGGAGCCTCTGTACTGAACAATGATGTGGAACCAATTTCTGTTTTAAAGTTACCTGACAGGTGTTGGGTCAGCAGTCTGCTCTCCATACAGATAGTACTGCATTGCCTGGAATGTTACACAATATGGCATTAAAGTTATAAATTGCATTAGTTCAATTACAGGTGCTACAGGTGTTTACTGCTCAAAAATACATTGAAAAACATTCTTATTGTTAGAGGGTCGTTTCTACACAGATCTGACCTGTAACTTGGTCTGGTAGCATCACTCACTCATCTCCATGGAAATACGTTTAATGCCATACAGATGAACATTTGCAAAGCAACAACATCTCCATGGAAATGAGCAGGAGGGACTGACTTACCTATTCTACAACACACATATCATATCAGGAGGCCCGTCGAATTTGGGGGCCCGGGGCAAGAAGCCTCACATGGGCCCCACCCTAATATAAATGAATACGAACAGTGCCCTGGGCCCCTAAAACACTGGGGCCCAGGACAACTGACCCCTTTGTCCCCTCAGTCTACTGCCCTGCATATCAAAAAAAAAAAAAAAAAAAAAACGGGAAAAATTTGAAAAAAAAAATCACCACAACTACTGCAAGGTACATTCAAATAAGTCAATAAAGTAATTATTGTGACAGACTACTCTAGTTTGCTTTGTATCAATCAAAGACATACATAAATTAAATAAAGCTAAGAATTACATCTAATTCAGTCCATTTTACACCACCTAAGGCCCAAAGCTGCAAAAACACAATTCCCATTTCCATTTCCACATTATCCAACCATAGCAAAATATAACTACTCTTGTTTTCTACATGAAATGCAGTAGAATTGTCCTAATGATGCACATTTTGAGCTGTAATCCCTGATCTGGCTCATGTTAGCGGCTCTGGTTGCTCTGATAGTCACAGTGTAAATAACAGGAGCTACACTGCGTAGGCTCTGGGTAAACCCACAAAGCAGCAGAGAAAACAGAAGCAGTTACAAGAGGAGCACATGTAGCAGTCTATGTTTAGCATCACGTAATGTTGCTTTTTATCAGTGCAACAAAACAGGCTTTGTTAAGACACATGTAATTTAGTGTGTGATTTTCTGCCATACAAATTCTCTAGAGCACCATCCATTGTGCGTGAATGGTCATATGGGATTATGTATCTATACTCTTATATCTACTGTATCTTGTCAAAGCAGGTACCATAAAGGATGTTTCAGACAGTTTTTAATAGCTTTCCACAAGATAAACTGGTATATATGTAAAACAATTTAAAGGGCCTATATTGCACTATTTTTTAATCTGTTAAAATGTTGTTTATTCATCACAAACAGACCTGGAGTTGTGTTTTGTTTCATTCACACAAACTCTGAAGATTTAGGTTGAGTTCTTCTCTCAAACTAAAAACACTCCGTTCCACCTTGTGATGCTATGCGGTAATACAGGAAGTGCTTCATTGCGTTTTTAAACTCATACACCTTCATTAGAATCATTTGGGTAATTTTAGTCCTGGAATTGTCAATCTTTACTAAATAAATGGTAAAATGTAGCTGTTAATTTGAAAACTACCACTTCAGGACATCACACTTGTGTCTTAAAGGTCTTTCTTATTCTGAACTATACAACTAATAATAATAATATTGCCTTTCCTATTTTGCAAATGTCTAAGGCTCTCAAAGTATTTTTAGTTTTCCTTATTTGCTCATTTTAACCTGCCCAACTTTTGCACTTTGTAACTTTTTGGTGGTCCGTCACCTGCTTGTTTCAATGGATATGTCACTGCTCTGCTTTGAATGTTCCACAGTATGACATTAAACAGCTCTACTTTACATTTATTCAATTACAGGTGATTTTATAGCTCAGAAATACCTAGAAAAACAGGCATTCTGACTGTGAGCAAGGTCGCCTCTCCACAGATCAGGTTTAACACCATACTGTGAAACATTCCTGACAAAAGCAATAACATCCCCGTGGAGAAAAACATTTGAAGGACCCCCAGAAAAGCTACACAGTGTACCCTTAATCATAACTGAACCTGCAAACTTCTATTTCAAACTGGTAGCTTCCGTTGTCCATTTCTGAAACATTTCCATTGTTTTCTCCTTTCGCTTTTTCTCACTTGCTCCAGCGTCATTATTATTGTGCCAATGAGCTGACCGCCCACCACAGAGCGTATTTTAGGTTGTGTAGGAGCTATTTCGACAGAGGTGTGGAGAGAAAGAGGCAGAGGAGCTAAAATGGGCTCATGTGGGTGCAGCCGGTCACCTGTGTGGGAGAAAGAGGGACTCACAGCAGGGAGGCAGCCACTCAGAGACAGCTATTGTTCTTTTCCCCCAAAACAACTCTACAGCAGTGAATAAGAGTATGAAAGAAATGAGATGGTAAAACTATACCGAAACTAAAACTATATCGAAACTAGATACACATTTCAGTAAGTGTTGATACTAAAAAGTGATAATTCCTGAATAGTTTTAGAATGATCTTGAGCTGTATCAGAACAAGTATAAGAGCACATAGACTAGTATACACCCATGGACCACTATGGAACCTACCTGGACAATTAAACAGATATAAGACCACATGGGAATAGAAAAGAAAGTATTACGATTTATTGTTGAAAATCATATCCAATGGGGTACTGTTGGCAAAACATCCGCTAGGGGCGCTGCGAGCATAGCGACCGGAAGTGAGCTTCGTGTCCCTCCATTGCCATTTACTTTAATGACAAATACTTCACGGGAAAATGGCTTCAAAATATGGGCCGTGGACGTTAGTTTTATTAAAGGAGGAGTTGAAGAGAAGGGGAAAGTTGGTGTCCGGCCGAAAATGCCAACTTATTGAAAGGCATGCTTATCATTGTGTATATTTAATACTGTATATTTGTTTGCTTCTAGTACACGTGTACACACTTTGCAGACTTGAAGCACTGGACCAAATGGGTATTACAGAGGCCAATGAAACTGCAAGAGAATATTGGATGACACTACCAGATTTTACGACTTCCAAGATCCCGAAAATGCCAATGAGCCGTATTACATCATACCTTGAAAGAATTATTATTAGACATATTATTAGACATATTATTAGAAATTATTAGTATATGTTGAATTTAATGAAGCGTGACTGAAATTGTCTGTACAAAATCAATGGCGCATCTGTACACTTCCGGTCTCTACGCTCGGAGCGCCTCTAGCGGTATAAATTTCCTAGCCAGAACCCCATTGTCTAAATAAAGAGGTTCCTTAGTATTGAAATTAAGTTTGAAACTTTAGTATTGCGATGTTTGTGACTTAACCAGGACTCTTTAGAACATATATGTGAATCTTAATAGGACAATGGTTCAATTTAGTGCAAAATTAACCCAAATTTAGACCATTTACACCTCACAGTAAGTAGACCGTGGTTCGACTCACAGGTTGCCCAGGTTTTTCTGTCTAGAGTTTGCATGTTCTCCCCGTGTCTGAGAAGATTTCCTCCAGGCACTCCACCAGGTTTTTCCCATCAAATCAAAACATCTCCATAGGTAAAATCCCCCAGCTATAAGGCAGTCTCGACCAAGACTAGATCAAGATCTGGAGATGGAGTTGCATGGTAATAATAAAGTGTACCTTAGACCTTAACTTTGATATGAGATCATGTTATTTTAGTATTTGAATGAGTAGTTTTTATGACAAAAATTAACACAATTTATCACAGACAGTCAAATATTAAAATGACATAGTAGCATATAGAGGCCTGCATCATTTAGTTAAGCATTTATGGAATTAATATAACATTATTCATTAACGTTATTATGTTTTATGGTAATAATGACTTGAATCTATAGGCAACTAAAAATATTGTTCAAGTTTTGTGAAAAGGCAAGGTCAGAGGTATTAAAAAAACAAAACAAAACACAAGTACTTCTTATTTCTACCTTCATATGAACTGAATCAGATCTAAACCATCAAGACATTTACGGCAACAGTTGAGCACATTTCAGACAGACTGTAAAAAGAAGAGTTGATTATTGCTATTTGAGGAATCCCTAAAACACTGCAAAATCCATGATTGTCCCATCTCCCACACGTGTAGAGCAAAAAGAGCCTGTCCTCTCCACATACACAGGGTTAGTCATGGGTGTGGGCGTGTGGGTGGGAGACAGCAGAGCAGCTTTTCTATAGCACCATGAGTCTCCTGAAAACACTATTGTAGCTCTTCTGTCGACCCTGGGCTCAGAGCTGCTGCTGCTGCTGGAGATGTTAAATACAGACCTGGCTCTGATACTGTGTCCATGTAGCCCACTCAGCTCTATATATATCACAGGGAGAGGAGCCTTCTAAACCAGCGCTACAGATCTGGCAACGCAAAGAAGTCAAGATTTGAGAATCCTCGTAGCAGCTTCCATGAAAACATTGATTAGTGCAAAAAGATTTCAGTAAAGTCTTACTAGGACTGGTACACAATCCATTTGATTAAAGGTCCTATATCCTGTTATAATGTTGTTTACTCATCAAAAACATACCTGGAGTTGTGTTTTGCTTCATTCACAAATGTTTAAGTGCATTATCAGTCGGTCTACATGTCCAAAGCTCAAAATGCCCCGTTCCACCTTGTGATGTAATGTAGTTTTCAAGTTAACAGCTACTTTTACCTTTAGTTCAGTAGAGATTGGGAATTCCAGGACTGACATTATCCAGATGATTCTAGTGAAGGTGTGTGGAGTTTAAAAACACAGTGGAGCACTTCCTGGCTACCACATGACATCACAAGGTGGAACAGAGTGTTTTCAGTTTGAACATGTGAATGAAACAAAACACAACTCCTGGTCTGTGTGTGATGAGGAAACGTAACAGATCAGAAAATATGCTCTGTGTAACTTGTCTGTTGGGGGGTCCGTCACCTGCTTGTCTCCATGCTTAGAATGTCCCAGAGTATGGCCATAAACTTATGAATCTCCATGGAGACTTGAAAGCCAATTCTAAGATATTTTTGAGCAATAAATGACACCTGTAGTTGAATAAATGCAAGGCAGATCAGTTACACAGTGCACATTTAATATAGACCCTAATCTGATGTTATGATGTGGTTTTATGTCAGTTTTGACATAGATTAAGAACATCCCAAAACTGCCAATATTACTTAATGGTTTTCAATATTTATAACTGCACAAATGAGTAATTAATGTATATTTTTGGCCATCCTTGATATTAGAACGCAAACAGACAGGAGCAAGTGAATGTGCCGTTATCAGTGTTTGGGTGAGAAAAGGAAATCCATTGAAATGATGGATCTGATCCTGAACTGCAGGTCACTAACTCCATTGATCGATGAGTTAAACGGCCACTGCTCCACTCACAGCGGATGAGAAAAATACTTCCATTTTGTGTCACACAGCGGCCAGGGTAAACACTGGAAATGTGGCATTAGATGTTAAATGCCAATTTTGATTTCATTACAGGGGTATTACAGAAATATTAACCATACTAGTCTAAATATGAGTGTGACAGCAAACTGATTTTAACTTTTTTTTTTTTTTTAGAATTGTACATTTTTAATCAGAAAGTGGCAGTAATATTAAAGGGCCCATATTACTATTTTCTGATCTATGTTATAATGTTGTTTCCTCATCACAAACACACCCAAAGTTGTGTTTTGTTTCATTGTCACATGTGTAACACACAAACCCTGCATATTTAGGCTGAGTTCTTCTCTCAAACTGAAAACACACTGTTCCACTTTGTGATGTCATGGTAATACATGTGAAACGGTTCTGCACTGTGTTTTAAACTTCTTACACTTTCACTAGAATCATTTGGATATTTCAGCTCTGAAATTAACAATCTCTACTGAATTTAAGGTAAAAGGTAACAGTTAACTTGAAAACTACCACTTGATGACATCACAAGTTAGAAAAGAGTATTTTGAACTTGCACAGATAGCACCAAACTACCTTCTCCAGACTAGTACAAGACCACATGGCTGAAATGACACGAATGGTTCCTTTTGTGTGTTAAAGATTTTTGTATTGTATTATCTTTCTTTGTGGTATCAAAATGCATATTGATTCCTGTTTACACCACCTGCTCCCTTCGTTTCTGTCTTCTCGTTTACATGCACCTCCTTCCCCTCTTCCTTACTTCTTATTCTTTCCATCCATCATTTATGAAAAGGTATACAGGGGGATACAAAGCCCAAGAGCCAATCGACTCCTCAGAAACCCCCAAACTGACCTTGTACATCACTTTCTCCATACATAAGCAACTCATATTTACATTTCATTGTCATTGTGGTATTAACGGTACTATATTAAACAAAATGGACTCTTGTGAGCTTTAAGCCATGTTATAACATAAAGAAAATAGTGTAATATGGACCATTTAAAAAAAATAAATAAATCATTGTCATTGTGGTAAAACTCAAGCCTTTTCTTTAGGAGCAGCATCAAGTTTGAAATTTCATCATGACACCACAAATTTAACAGTTAGGGCCATTTCAGAAACATTTAAATAAAAGAAAATACAGAAGACTTACAATATACTCTTTGTCTAGGAGTGTTTTTAAAAGCTGAAATCTATTTCAGTGCAAAACGATATTATCCCATTCCTTCCTGAGCTAGTCCCAATTATAATGTAATCAATAATCTGTGTGGCTGTTTTTTTTCCCCGATCATAGATATTATGTTTGTAAATGGATCCACAGCCCAAAGACACTTGACGTCTGTGTGCCGCTCGGGTTTCCTCAAAAGAACGAGATGTCTGCCAACTGTTTAACTGGCAGAAGTCACCGTGCCAGATCCAGAGGTCAAAGGTCAGTCTAACCCCCGCTCTGTGTCAGGATTACGAGGTTTGATCTGAGCCTGTTTAGAACCACCAGGAGAGCGGGAGGTTACTCTACAGCCTTTACATGTACAAGGATACATGGCACTTTTATAGTGTTGTATGTTTTGTAATCCAAATCCACTTTATTTATACAGCATGTTTTACAAGCAGGTTCCAAAGTGCTGCACAGAGATCAAAAAATTAAGACAGCAAAAGGTATTACTGCTAAAAATGTGATCATACCAGTCCTAAAACAGTATAAAATCAAATAAAAGCAAATAAAAGCAAAGGTAAATACAAAAGTAATACAAGTGTATTCTGGGCTAATTCACAGTTTAGAAGCTGATTTATGCGAAAAGAAAGAAAGAAAGAAAGAAAGGAAGGAAGGAAGGAAGGAAGGAAGAGTATTTTGAAACAAGATTAGGCAATTAGAAGTTACTGTAATAAATTGGCCTGAATACTTCTACTCTAAAATGGAGTAGAAGTATGATGCTAAATGACGAGAGAAAAATGTCTCAAACTTCAGTAGCCGGACATACAATTCAAACCTGATCCATACACCTAGCCCCGCCCCCGGAGAGCCTGAAATCTGCTGAAATCCTACGAGACACTGACATGATACAAGACAGGACAGCGGCTCTTTCTGCAGGAGACATGAGAAATGACGTAGTCTGATAATCCCGCTATATATTTTTAGTATATTTATATTCTGAAGTGTGTACGGGGTCATTGCACAAGACTAAAGACCAGGACTAAAGACCAGGACCTAAGACCAGGACCTAAGACCAGGACTAAAGACCAGGACCTAAGACCAGGACCTAAGACCAGGACCTAAGACCAGGACTTAAGACCAGGACTTAAGACCAGGACTTAAGACCAGGACTTAAGACCAAGACTACAGCGGGACTAAAGACCAGGACTAAAGATCAGGATTAAAGACCAGGACTACACCAAGACTACACCAAGACTAAAGACCAGGACTAAACCAAGATTACACCAAGACTAAAGACCAGGACTAAAGACCAGGACTAAAGACCAGGACTAAACCAAGAGTACACCAGGACTACACCAAGACTACACCAGGACTAAAGACCAGGACTAAAGACCAGGACTAAAGACCAAGACTACACAAAGACGTAGTCATGATTAAACCAGGACTAGACCAGGATTAGACTAGGATTAGACCAGGATCAACCCAGGATCAAACCAGGACCAAATCAGAACTACACCAGGACTAAACCAGGACTAGAACAGGAACAGGACCAAACCAAGTATAAATCAGGACTAAACTACTGTAGTCTCAAACCAGGATGAAGACAAGTGTGAACACAACCAAAACAACGCAGGTATTTCCAAAGAATGTGAAAAAATGGTTCTGTTCTGTATGGAATATAGATCACTCAAGCTGAAGGAAGGAGAAGGGAGTGTGAAAATTACTCATAGAAGCACACAGGAAATAACAAAACCAAACACAGGTATAAAAGTCTTAGAAAGGCTTGACAAGGCTCTCAGGTTTTTAAACCTAGAGTAAAAAGCGGAAAAAGAGGAAGAAGAGGGCGTAATAATGAGACGCCCGTTTGGAACCCACAAAATCCATGTAATCCAGCGCCTCCAGCCACAGCAATACAACTAACACTGGAGAGCGTTATTAAACCTTTCCATCTTCACCGAAATATCATCAAAAACTCTATATAATAATATCGGTTAAGGTTAGGTTTTTCCCTTAAAAGTATTAAAAAAGAGGGAATTGCATAGGTACTTATACTTTACTTCATTTACTGCATAATAAAATAACTGTTATTAAGCACTTTTAAATCTCTCTGGAACATGACGGTAATGATTCACACTGAAGACTGGTCAAGGTATTTAAAAAAGAAAAATTAGCATATGTACAATTCCCTATACGTCCCTAATGGAGACTAAACCAGACCAAGTTACAGGTCAGAGCTGTGGAGAGGCAACTCCGCTCACAGTCAGAATGTTGTTTTTTTTTTCTTCTTCTTCTTCTTTTACGTATTTTTGAGCTATAAAACCACCTGTAACTGAATGAATGCAAGTTAGAGCTGTTTAATGTCATACTGTGGAACATTCCAGACAGAGCAATGACATCTCCATGGAAACAAGCGGGTGACGGACCCCCAACCGAAAAGTTACACAGCGCCTTTAAATTAAGAGCATTTTACTTTATTTGAGCAGATTCAACTTGACAAGTAAAATTATCTAACAATCGAATAAGTGTTTTTTTATTTTTATTTTAATTCAAGCAACATTAGATTTCGTTTCTTATTTTAAGTGCAAAGAGTTGTTGTTTTTCTTATCTTTAGTGAAGCAAGATGTATTTTCATATTTTAAGTTGAGAAAGTTTTCATGCATTGGTAGATAATTTAGTTTCTCAAGTGAAATTTACCAAAATAATGATAAAACTTTCTTAATTCAAGTAATATTAACATGGCTGGATTGTATGAGCTCGTTCATAGAAGGAAGTGGAGCTGAACACGTTTTTCTGACAAGCATTGAAATTGCGATTTGATTTGCGGTTTATGTTTTGAAAGTGGGATTCTGTTCAAAGTTTAAATTTTCAACACAATTTGAGAGAAGACGAAAATCTGAACAAGAACGAATAAGATATATTATAATAGAGGAGCCCATTAATACTTTGAAATACAGGCAGTGTTTTAAATAATGACTTGAGTTCAGTTTGATTTAGTTAATTCATATGAGGATAATTAGACATGAACCAGGACTAAACCAGGACTAAACCAGGACTAAACCAGGACTAAACCAGGACTATGACAGGACTAAACCAGGACTAAACCAGGGCTAAACCAGGGCTAAACCAGGACTAAACCAGGACTAAACCAGGGCTAAACCAGGGCTAAACCAGGGCTATGACAGGACTAAGATAGGACTAAGACAGGACTAGACCAGGACTAGACCAGGACTAGACCAGGACTAAACCAGGACTAAACCAGGGCTAAACCAGGGCTAAACCAGGGCTAAACCAGGGCTATGACAGGACTAAGATAGGACTAAGACAGGACTAAGACAGGACTAAGACAGGACTAAGACAGGACTAGACCAGGACTAGACCAGGACTAGACCAGGACTAGACCAGGACGAAGACAGGACTAGACCAGGACTATACCAGGACTATACCAGGACTAAGACAGGACTAGACCAGGACTATACCAGGACTAAGACAGGACTAAGACAGGACTAGACCAGTACTATACCAGGACTAAGACAGGACTAGACCAGGACTAAGACAGGACGGACTAGACCAGGACTAAGATAGGACTATACCAGGACTAAAACAGGATTAGACCAGGACTAGACCAGGACTAAGACAGGACGGACTAGACCAGGACTAAGATAGGACTATACCAGGACTATACCAGGACTAAGACAGGACTAGACCAGTACTATACCAGGACTAAGACAGGACTAGACCAGGACTAGACCAGGACTAGACCAGGACTAAGACAGGACGGACTAGACCAAGACTAAGACAGGACTATACCAGGACTATACCAGGACTAAAACAGGATTAGACCAGGACTAGACCAGGACTAAGACAGGACGGACTAGACCAGGACTAAGACAGGACTATACCAGGACTAAGACAGGACTATACCAGGACTAGACCAGGACTAAGACAGGACTAGACCAGGACTAGACCAGGACTAGACCAGGACTAAGACAGGACGGACTAGACCAAGACTAAGACAGGACTATACCAGGACTATACCAGGACTAAAACAGGATTAGACCAGGACTAGACCAGGACTAAGACAGGACGGACTAGACCAGGACTAAGACAGGACTATACCAGGACTAAGACAGGACTAGACCAGGACTAGACCAGGACTAGACCAGGACTAAGACAGGACGGACTAGGCCAAGACTAAGACAGGACTATACCAGGACTATACCAGGACTAAAACAGGATTAGACCAGGACTAGACTTGGACTACTAATACAACGATTAATACAAGAAGGACTAAGACTAATACAAGAACAAATACTTATAAGAATTTGGGGTGGTCTACACTACAGCGTTAGCAGTTTGTTTGTTTGTTTTTTTCATTATAGGATAAAGATAATTTGTTGTTTTGTTTGCAAAGGAAATGATGTTATCTAAATAAATGACATCTTTGCAAATTGTCAAATTACATTTTTGATTAAATTGCAATCTATCTTGTAGCCCAAGTGGAAAGTAAACTCATGTCATCGGGCCTGATGCAACATTTTGGATTTATCCAGACTTTACCAGCATGACTCCGGTCCGGTCAGTAGAGATGGATTTGTTTTATCCTACACAGTGAAGTATTTTATCCAAAGTGTTGTCACGATACCAATTTCAAACTTGATTTTGGTAACACAAAGATGAAAGAAAGATTTAGATGATAAAATTTAGTTTTCAGCACAAAATAATTTGGGGTCTGTCACCTTCTTGTTTCTATGGCTCACTGCTCTGCTTTGAATGTTCCACAGTGTGACATTAAACAGCTCTACCTTTGACTACTGACTATACTCAAAAATACCTGTGAGCGGGGTCGCCTCTCCACAGATCTGACCTGTAACTTGATCTGCTTTGGTCTTCATGAAGATTGAAAGCACCAGATTACCAAATTACTCCAAAAATGTCAAATTTTGTCATGTTTAGGAGATTTTCCAGTATCGATACTTGTTAAATTGCGTATCTATTTTCAATACCGGCTTTAATATCACTTAGTATCATATTTTTTAATACTTTGACAACCCAAATCCAAAGCAACAAATTTCCATGGCAACAGGCAGGCAGGTGGGGGCTTTAAATGAGCCATAACACTTTTCTTTCAAGATAAAAAGGAAAGGGACTTCTCCCAGCTCCCTTTGAGTCCGATGTGCCATGTTTCTCATTACTGTTGCTTTTGCATTTATGCATTTAACCCTTTATTAGTTTGGTTATCAGTTATGATTTCAATCTTCTCTCAAAAGTGAATGCATTTAAAAGGTGCACTGACGGACTGCCAGCTTTTTGGTTGAGGGTCCATCACCTGCTTGTTTCTATGGATATGTCATTGTTCTGCCTGAAATGTTCCACAGTATAACATTAAACAGCTCTACCTTACATTTATTCAATTACACGTGGTTTTATAGCTCAAAAATACAGAAAAAAAAAAAAAAACACTGACTGTGAGTGGGGTCACCTCTCCACAGATCCGATCTGTAAATTGGTCTGGTTTGGTCTCCATGAAGATAAAACTGTTTAATGCCATACTGTGAAACATTCCAAACAAAGCAATAACATCTCCATGGAGAAAAGCATTTGACAGACCCTCCACCAGAAAAGTTACACAATGCATCTGTAAAATTCTCATGCAAAATAAGCGAATGAACAACATTTTTTAAGTCAGGTTAACTTATCAAAGACCAGGGGCCGTGCTCTGGTTCATGAGGGCATCTTTCACCACTCAAACTAAACTTCCTCTGTTAAAGGTGGAGGGTCCGTCAAATACTTGTCTCCATGGAGATGTTATTGCTTTGTCTGGAATGTTTCACAGTCTGGTATTAAACCTTTTATCGTCATGGAGACCAAACCAGACCAAGTTACAGATCAGATCTGTGGAGAGGCGACACCGCTTACAGTCAGTGATATATATATATAGATATATAAAAAGTAAAGCTGTTATAGGTCATATTGTGAAACATTCCAGGCAAAACAAAAGACATATCCAACCAAAAAGTTACACAATGCACCTTTAAGATCCTGTCTGTGCAATATAACTGAAATTCAAATTATGATTTTTCACGTTTTGCAGAAGTCACAGGATGAGACCACTCAACTGGAGAACTGTCATGTCTACCTAGAATCGTCCCAGTGAAAAAACAGATTTCTCTGGTGCTAGAATAAAACATCAAATTAAAAATACAATGGGGGATTCTACTACAAAACGCTGAAAGCTTCAATAAGATGAAAACACCTCCAAGGACAGTTATCACTCCTGACGATTAATTAAAGATCTGAAAGACGAGCCTCTTTCACAACAATATTATATTTTGAGTGGTTGAAACGGATTCCACAAATCATTCTCTAATGATCCATGTGTTTCAGAATGATAAAAAATGATTAACGTTGCTATAGCGAATGACAATTTAAAAAATATTATATCTTTTTAGAAGTCGAAAAAAATCCTCAAATGTTGCATATAACAGGAAGTTGTGCCTATGTAAAAGCAAAAAAAAGTACTAGAAAACAATGTATTTATATAAAAACAGATTAAATGTGCCTTTTTACATAAAAACACCAGAAAATACCAAATCTTTAGGAAACTCACTCACTTCTCCTTTCCGCTGTTGTCCCATATAAATCTTTATAATCAAAATAAAATTATTATTCGACTAATACAAATTTTGGTCAACTAAGAAACCATAAACCGATTAATCAATTAAATGACTAAAGGACTCCAGCCACATCAATGTGTATGTCAAACCAGGATATCTGCAGAACTGATATGGAAAGCCCTCAAATTCTTGGGATCGGCGATTCCAAGGCAGAAATTATCCAAATGATTTTAGTGAAGGTGTGTGAAGTTTAAAAACACAATGTAGCACTTCCTGTATCACCACATGACATCACAAGACTTGAGAGATGTCTAAATATGCAGGATTTGTGTGTTAAACATGTGTGAATGAAACAAATCACAACTCCAGGTATGTTTTTAATGGAAAAAAACATTATAACACTGATCAGAAAACAGGATAAAATGGTCCCTTTAATACACTATGGCCACACTTTAACGCTACAGGGAGGCGTGTTATAACTCGACTGGGCACAAGCAGTGAATAAAACTCCAGGAGCAGATCAATAGAGTACAGTGTGAAGGGTGTGACAGTCGATGACCACAATGAGAAATCTCACTCCGCCTCGTGAACTCAGCCATTTGTCCTGCTCCAGTCAAATACAGAAGTCTACGGAGACAACTCAAGCTGCTGTAAGGAAAAAAGTGCTTCACTGAGAAAACTCTATCCTAGTGAATGTTACGGCTGCTTTCTGATTTATGTTGTAATGTTGTTTTCTCATCACAAACATACCTGGAGCTGTGGTAATACAGGAAGTGCTCCATTGTGAATCATTTGGATCATTTCAGCCCTGGAATTACCACATTTTACCTACTGAACTAAAGGTAAAAGGAGCTGTTAACTTGAAAACTATCGCTTCATGACATCACAAGGTGGAACAGAGCATTCTGAGCTTTGGAGATGTAGACAGACTAATAATAAAGGATTACTCAACTCCAGGTATGTTTGTGATAAGGTAACAGCATTATAACATGATTTAAAGCTCACAAGAGAATTTAATTTTGTGTAATATAAGACCTTTAAGTAAATGTGATTGTATATTGGTCAGACAAAAATCTCACACAGGATTATTGGTTTTTGGAGGTGCTATTGCTTTGCCTGGAATGTTCCACAGTATTGCATTAAATGTATTTGTTTATTGATTAGGAACCTCGTTAGCTGTAACCGAGGGCCAGCTATTTCTGTGTTCAGCTTTTTGAAATCACCTTATGTTTTTTTTATTTTGCAATATCTATCACCATGGAGACAAGCAGGTGACGCCACCAGGCCAAGTTACAGGTCAAATCGATGGAGAGTCAAGAAAACACCTAGTGCAAAACAAATAAGCTTAATGCCAGACTGTGGAACTTTCCAGGTAAAGCAACACCATCTTTAATCTGTAAATTGTTAATAAAAATAAGGCCATAAAGTATTTTATTGATGACAAGCCTTGCACTACTTTCAGAAACCAGTTTTCAGAGTTTTGTCGTGACAGTAACAACAACTAATATGCCAACGTGCACTTCCTGATTATCCGACACTGCAATTCCTATACAGACAACACACAGCAGACGTGTTTTGATTGTTTTGAGCTGCTTATACAATATATCTGTTGCACTGGGGCGAGATTACACGGAAAAGATGAGGAGCAGAACCTACAAACACGGATATTTTGGTTTCTTTTTTTCTATGTGGCATTTCCCATTCACAGTCCTCCATGTTTTTCTCCCATTAACAACATATCAACAGCCTCTCCCCACTCTGTAACAGCTTTAGCAGTATTGTAACACAGTGGTACGAGGTGATAATGGTGCCATATAAACTTTTACTACAAGAAATCTCTTCATCTCCTCACTGTTTACACTGGAGACACCTGGAGGACACCCGGAGGACACCCGGAGGACACCCGGAGGACACCTGGAGGACGGCTGACATGTCAACACAACTCAGGATAATCTGGTCAAATACTGGCAAAATGAGTTTAGCGGGTGACGTGGTGTTTGTGCAGTGTTATATGGGATTAAAAGATACCATTAAATGAGGTGTAGGGAAGAATTGCTGGTGCGCTGTTAGCATGCTAGTTGCTAAAGCTCAGTTATGGCATCTGAAAGTTATAAAAAGCACTTAAAGGTCTTATATTATGCAAAATTGACTCTTGTGAGCTTTAAGACGTGTTATAATGCTGTTACCTCATCAAAAACATACCTGGAGTTGTGTTTTTTTTCACTCACACGTTTAAATAATCCTGCATTATTAGTCTGTCTATATCTCTGAAGCTCAAAATGCTCTGTTCCACCTTGTGATGTCATAAAGCAGTAGTTTTCAAGTTATAAATTCGAGGGCTGAAATTATCCAAATAATTCCATAAAGAAGTTGTATGGAGTTTAACAACACAGTGGAGCACTTCCTGTATTATCACATGACAAAGGAAAGTGTTGCAAACCTATAGTGTATAAGATAAGACAGTAAAAGTCAGATATATTGTCTTTAAAGGGATACAATAGGATGAGTAAGCAAAGTGAAGGTTACAGCCGTGCTGCAGCTACTTCAGAAGTCTGCAGTACGGTAAACTCAAAATGTATCTTTTAATTTAGCTTTTAATTGAAACTTTTACATGTTTTAAATTAAATTATTATTATTATATTTGTTTTAAATTATTATTATTATTATTATTATTATTATTTTACTTCATCTCCATCTAATTTTAGCTCTCTTTTTTACTATAATCCTTTATGTTTTATGTTTCTGTCTAAATTGCTGTATATGGATGAAACAGTGGGGGTGGGGTTTCAAATGGATGAAAAGTGCTATACAAATAACGTTTGATTGATTGATTGATTGATTGATTGAAATTCACATTAACTTGATGAAAAGAAAGAATATAGATTTAGATAGCCATAAATTGTGTGTAGCCTAGATTAAATTGCCACTCTAACAGTGTAGTTTTATCACATGGGCGTATTAAGTATAAATGTACAAAAATATGTTTAATAAAAAGTTTAAGCACTTGGGAGTTTGCAAAGCCATTAAGAGCTGTGCTTTGTCATTTTGATGATTTAGAACGGTTTCCCAATGTTCTTCTTAAAAACGCATAATAAGATAATATTTCAGTGAGCATTCATCAACTTGGAATATTTTCCCTACACAAAATACAATGCTTAAATTTTTAAAGAAGACATATTGCACTTGATAAACACCAGAAAAAAAGAAAAAAATTGGATTTAAAACTTGGAACTGCCCCATTTCTGTTACAGTTACGCAGTTTTACCCATCATAAACCACAACTCATCCATCCATATCTCTGTCCCCTCCTGTAGAAGTCATTATTATTCATTACAGTGGACCTTTCTTCTCATCTGAGGCTGGTCCTACAGATAACAGACTATTATGAATGACACCATGTCTCTGTACGTTTCCACACATGATCCTCTGATAAAGACACTGTCATTATGGTAAACATGGAATTACAGGATTTATGGGTTAATGGAGGTTAGGGGAGGTAAAGAGCACAGGAAATTAGGATTTGTGAATCAATTTACTGGGAAGATTAAATTAAAGCTGCACTATGTAACTTTTCTGGTGGTGAAATGATGACATTATGAAATTATGATTTGTGTTATAACGTTGTTTCCTCATCAAAAAACATACCTGGAGTTGTGTTTTGTTTAATTTAACACACAAATCCTGCATATTTAAGCTGAGTTCTTTCCTCAAACAGAAAACACTAAGAGCCACCTTGTGATGTCATGTAGTAATACAGGAAGTGCTCCACTGTGTTTTTAAACTCCATACATTTTCACTAGAATCACTTGGATGACTTTAGCCCTGGAATTGCTGATCTCTGCTGAACAAAAGGTAAAACCAGCTGTAAACTTGAAAATTACATTGGAGATGTAATAATGTAGGGTGTGAATGAAATTAAAGCTCACAAGAGTTAGTTTTGCATAATATAGGACCTTTAAACTTATTTTACATGTATACAATCCATACATTCTTAATGTGAGTGGGCCTCGACTCTCCACAGACCTGACCTCTAACTTGGCTTGGTAGTACTATCTACTTCTCTCCATGTAGAAAGATGCATTTAGTGGCAAGAAAATATATATCTCCATGGTGACCAGAAGGTATCGGACCCTCCTCCAGAAAAGTTACACAGTGCATCTGTGTAAAGTAAAGAAAATCACAAAGAATCATGACTGAACCAGGACTAAATCAGGATCAAACCAGACCCAAACCATACTAGTGTGAACACATGTAGCCTTAGTCACAAATTATAAAAAACTAAATATAGAAAACTTGTTTGCAAAAAGTGAAATTGTCAAAATTACAGAAACCAAAAAAAAAAAAAAAGTACTTGCCCACTGTCCAGACTTTCCATGAGCATATAAAGGCTTCATTGACACAACATTAAACTGGGACTAAACTCGAAACTAAAACTACACCAGGACTAGACCTAGACCAGACAAGGTTCAGACCAGGACTAGACCTGGGCTAGACCAGGACCAGAACCAAAACTGTACATCAGGACTAAACTAGAATCAAAGAAGTACCAACTCATGTGTGAATGCAGCTTTAGACAAGTAAGAACTGGAGTCGCCCTTGAATCTACAATGGAGCTTTTGTTCTAGATAATTCTCATTTACCTTAAACAAGACTAACAGTGCGTCTGTCTAAACAAAAAGGGGAATTGTTGGTCACATCATTGCTGTGTTTACTGTATTGTTTTCTTCTATAGGATATTACTCATATTGTAGCTTCATATTGTTCACACTCACATTCAGTACATTTTTTCACATACTAATATAAAGACTACAACTACCTCACAACGGTTTACATTTTTCCAAGCATATACTTATACATTCATTTATACTATATACTATCCAAAATGTTACTTACTCGAGTTGTATTTAGATTGATTCATGCATGTTTGAGTAATCCTGTATTGTCCTTGAGGTTTGAGTGCTCAGAAAAACAAGCCCAGTGTTGCATTTACCTCATTTAAAAGTATTTGCACTAGAGATCGACCAATATGTTGTTTTTAGGGCCAGTGTCAATACTAATGATAGAGAATTCAGAAAAATGATGGCCAATAAGCTCTGCCGATATTTTTGGACCGATATTTAGGGACCATTTGGATTATTTTCCTCAAATTCTGTAATTTAAATTTACTACAAAATCATCTGTGCTGTGTGGTCATGTTTTCTTATCTCTTCGCACTAAACCTTTGTGTGTATTTTTAGGCAGCTTTTCAATCAAAACAAATTATTGGCCTGTGCTGGAGATTTATGGCAAACAGCTGAGGCACTACAAAGTCAAAATATCGGCCCAATAGATCAGGTGACCGATATATCGGTTACATCTCTAATTTGCACCCTCATCTGAGGTGTGTAAAATGATGACACACCCTCAGTCAGTTTGGTCTGGACCCAGACCTGCAGTAAACTCACTTTGCAAGGTGTGAGTAACGTGGCACTGGTGAAGGGGTCCACTACCTGCTTGTCTCCAGCAGCATTAATGACTTTCTACACATCTTGCATTGTTTATATTACAAACTAATCAAACATGCATTTTTACTATGAGCATACCTCTCCACAGATCTTACCAGTAACTTGACCTGGTGGTGCGACCTATTTATAGCAAGGTAGTACATTTTAATGCCATACTGTGGAATATTCTAGGCAAAGCAATAAACATAATGAAGAGAATCAGAGTCTCCATATGGAAAGTTACATAGTGAATCTTTAAGTGTTTGTATCGTGATTTGTATTTCACAATTGTTTATATATTTGTTATTTTTATACACCAATACATGACTTGAATTTCAAATCTTTTTGCAAAATGTCCAATTGAAGCTTGGATTTGAGGGTGGCTATTAGGTTACAATTTATGTTCCTTGTATGTGTGTGCACCAAGAGGTTAATGCAATGAGTTGGTTTCCCATGGCAACCGAGCGATGCATTCGATTTAATAATTCACACCTAAATATATGTTCAGCAGACGGCCGGTACAGAGATCTCAGAGGACTTGTGCTTGACAGCGCTCCGTAAACACCAGCGTCCGCCGGGAGAGAGGGAGGGAAGGAGGGAAGGTGAGAGAGGGAGAGAGAGGGAGAGAGAGGGAGAGGGAAAGAGAGGGAAAGAGAGAGAGAGAGAGAGAGAGGGGGGGGGGGGGGGGGGACAGAGACAGCGGGACAGAGAGAGGGAGGGAGAGAGAGACAGATTGTGAGAGAGAGAGACAGGCAGAGAGAGACAGAGAGAGCGGGAGAGAAAGAGGGGGGAGAGAGAGAGAGAGGGAGAGAGGGGGAGACAGAGAGAGAGGGGGAGAGACAGGCAGAGAGAGACAGATAGGGAGAGACAGACAGACAGAGCGGGAGAGAGAGACCGAGAGAGAGAGAGAGTGAGGGAGCACAGGTTTAAAAGCTTGTCTTGTTTTTACACCAAGTTACAGCAGTGGGCATAAAACAACATGAGCTGTCCAAACTGTATTAGCGTCTGGCTGTTAGCGTCTGCTAGTGGCTAACCCTGATGTGCAGTGACAGGAGAGCGTGACTCAGGTACATCATGTTATTCTGAAGTGGGAGTTGGAATAGGAAGGAAGCATTACTGTAAGAGCTTAAATGACTGAATGTTATAACTCAAATCAAAACCCATTATTTTAACTTTTTTTATTTTAGAGTTTTAGGTCAAATTTTTATATCGCGCTTTTCCACCTTCAAAGCGTTTTACATCAAAGTAGACCAGTGTATGCAGACCCTGGGGGCGAGGGAGGTTAAGTACCTTGCCTAAGGAAACAATGACAGTATTCATATGTGGGAGCTATGAATTTCCCTTGTGGATCCATAAAGTTTGTCCAAGTCCAAGTTGGAATCGCACCTCCAACCTGTGGCTCAAAGGATCTGCCCGCTCTACTAGTGATGTTTATGTCGAGAGTGGGATTCGAACCGCCAACCTTCGGATCAGAGGACAAAAGAAAGATCACAATTTTGCAATGATTCACAATGTACACTATCTGTCACGATAATTAACTTCAATCAACTTATTGCTCAAAACGTGTCTTATCTCGTGAGGTTTTTTTTCCCCTGAATTCACCTTTGGCTTGGACTAAAAAAAAATGTTAATGGAGCTGGTGAGTTATAGAATTTGAGAAGATATAGTTCTAAAAAGCAGTTACATAAAAGGATTACATAAAATAAATAAAAATCGTGAAGCCAGAATTGTGAAATGGATTGCAATACTTATTTATTACAAATTATGTCAAAATCTTGTCTCTTTCTCGTGGACCTTATCTTGTGAAAATTGTGTCTCGTCCCACCCCTCTTAAGTAGATAAATATATTTTTGGGCTCTAAATATTTATCGTCTGTATTTTTGTAGTAATACAAAAAAAATCAGAGCTGCAGACGGTTGAAGTATTGCTTCATCTGCTGTTTATTTGTTACCACTGTCTATTTACACCTTTGTTTACTGCGATAATCCTGTTTCATTGTTATTCGATCAATAGTTTCAGTAAAATAGTGTCAATCTCACAGTATGTCTCTGTATACTGTGCTTCAAAATGTATTATCATAACAGACTTAAAGGTGCATTGTGTAACTTTTCTGGTGGAAAACAATGCTCGTCTCCATGGATATGTTATCGCTTTGTCTGGAATGTTTCACAGTATGGTATTAAACCTTTCTATCTTCATGGAGACCAAACCAGACCAAGTTACAGGTCAGATCTATGGAGAGGCGACCCCACTCACAGTCTGAATGTCTGTTTTTATAGGTATTTTTGAGCTATAAAACCACCTGTAACTGAATAAATGTAAAGTAGAGCTGTTTAATGTCATACTGTGGAACATTCCAGGCAGGACAATGACATCTCCATAGAAACTAGCAGGTGACAGACCATCCACCAGAAAAGTTACACAATGCGCCTTTATTGACACCAAAACAATTCAATTAAAACACATTTACAATAAAAAAAATATGAACTACAAAACCATTTCTTCATGTGTCAAATGTACTGCCTTAAAATTCACCATAGATACTGTACATGTTTAACAAGAATGTGACTAGTGGAATCTCCATAATTTGTAGATTGAAAATGGATCAGTGTTTCATTTTTGTAACAGTAAGTAGGTCAGAGATCTTTAGTCTAACCACACGTGCAAATGCAGCTTCATACCACAAGCACAGTCACACTTCATGTTTAATCTAACAGGGTGCATGTCAGGACTGCAAATTTAAATCGCAACCAAATCAAAATCTCAATGTGAATGACCGCAATCAGCAAAGCCATTTTGGAAGTAATTTCCCCCACAAACAAAATATCCCGTCTTATTTTGCATAAAAAAACTGCTCACCCTCTAAATCAGTCCACTTAAAGGTCCTAAATTACTGTGCTCTTGTGAGCTTTAGCCATGTTGTTACCTCCTAGAGTTGTGTTTTGTTTCATTCATATATGTTTGAGTCCTTTATTATTAGTCTGTCTACATCTCCAAAGCTCAAAATGCTCTGTTGCACCTTGTGATGTCATGTAGTGGCAGTTTTCAAGTTAACAACTCCCTTTAGTTCAGTAGCAATTGGCAATTCCAGGTCTGAAATCATCCAAATGATTCTAGTGAAGGTGTATAGAGTTTAAAAACACAGTGGCGCACTTCCTGTATCACCACATGATGTCACAAGAAAGAACTGAAAATACTCTGTTGTTAAACGTGTGTGTATGAAACAAATCACAGCTGTGACGAGGAAACAACAACAAAAAATCTGAAAATCGACAAACATGGACCTTTTCAACTCCAACCAAGACGGCGCAAACATCTTGAAACAAAATTACATAATTCCTGCGACCAGTGTAATCACTAAAAATATATATTAACATTTTTGTCAATAACGCCCACTCTGATACTGTATTTGAAAGCCCTTGATGCTCGCTCCAAACACTGGCTCCCTCCCTTCACACTGGTGCATGTAGTGCTGGTGCAGGGGTGGCCTGAAAACAGCAGTCCTAAATGTAGTAGCTCTGAACAAGTGACTCATTTTCCCCTCTCTCTGCTGAACGCTAAATCGATGCTCGCTGAAAGAGTGTGTGGAGGAAGATGTGGGAGATGTAGTACTGTAGCCTTTCTTTTATTTTACAGGTTTTGTATTTATTTATTTCTTTTTGTGGCTAATTTGAAAGCGTTGGAAAGCCACAGAGGACGCGAGCAGCTGCCAGCGGGAACAGATGAGTTTCAAGTATTGTTGACGAGCTACAAAATGTTCCTGTAAAGGTTTGTGGCTAGGTTACGGTTTGTGTCAGGTTTGTTTTACGTAAGATGAGAGATGCTGTAGCGTGAATATCAAATACACAGAAGGTTTATTTCGTGTTAAAATGGGACATAAAGGTTGAAGGTTTGCTTCCTAGACTGCAAAGCATTTCTGTGTGGAGTTTGCATGTTCTTTCCTTTCAACTTAAAAAAAATAAATAAAAATAATCCTACAATTTTAAGCACTCCTGACCAAGATCCAAGGATTAATGTGGGCATATAGAAAATACATAGAGTGTTATAACGGTCTACTGTCTTCTGTTCTAATTCCTGTTTTGGCATTTTTTTGTACCTCTTTTTTTATTTTGTTAAAAAAAAAAAAAAAAGTGTGTCTTGGCTCCAGTGGCCTCTGTAATTTCAAGTACTTGGTAACATCACGCAAGACTGTACCAGGTTTAGGTGTTTAGTCCCACTTTAAATGCAATAGCTAGCTCTAACATGCACTCTTTAAGACTTTTAGACTTTATTGATCCACAAAGGAAATTATTTGTTGTATTCCATACAACTGGACAACAACTCACCCTTATGCAACAGATAAGCCTATGTCCTGTTTATCATCATATCATCTTTGCACATTGTTTTCCTTATAACCTCTTGTATATAGCTGAGATATTTTATTACTTATTTTCCATTTTATTTTGACTTGTACATATACATTTATATAATTATGACTTATTGACACCATTTAGATTTTTTTTTTTTTTTTTTGTGTGAGCTACTGTGCCCAAGTAATTTCCCTTATGGATCAATAAAGTTTGTCTAATTTGGACACAGTAGCTCCAATGTCACAATATATTATAATAACAAAGAGCAAAACTATAAATGGTAATAATAAATTCAAAATAAGTAGAAAAAATAGCAAGAGACTGGTGCCAAATAAGGCTTTATATAAATGTATAAGTACAGGAATAAATCAAATAAATCAATAAAACTGCAGTACAATCATAGCTGGATCTGGGATGTCATTAGCTGTCATAATGAGGACACACAGATCAAGAATCCTTTTGGGTTTACTGCAAACACGTCGTGCCGTTGAAAATGAGTTGGCGAAGCTAGAATCTGAACGAGCATCTGTGCCCCCGGGCATTATGTAACTGTATATTGTCCTGTTAAATAAATACATGAAATGAAGAGTGTGGAGCTCATTCTGCTTTGACTGGAGAATCTGCCGGAGAATTAAAACACTAAATGTAAACACAAACGACTATTAAAAAATGAAAAAAAACAAAACAAAAAAAACAAACAAACAGTAAACCAGTATGTCATGAATATTTGACTATACTGCAAGTCTTTTATTTTAGAGCTGGGGCTGTATTGACTGCATGTAACATTACCAATCTATTTATCGTGTTTTTATTTTTGTATTTTTTTTTTCTCTGTGTGTTTTATTCTATTTCGATACATCCATTATTTTTTATTTTATTTTATTTCTGTCTGGGAGGGTAGGGTTCTATATTATGTCAAAATAATAACTTGTCATAATGCTTTTTTGTATAATATGAAAATCTTTATAAATAAAATTAATCAATACTGAAAATTTGACCTTTCTTAAACAGTTTTATCCTGAATTTTATGGACACCAGTATAGAACCATATGTAACTTAAAGAATGCACTAATATTTTGTGCTGAAAATTACATTCTATTGCATAAGTGTTGTTTTTTCCATCATTGTGATATCAAAATTGGTATCAAGTAACAAGCCTTCTAACAAAAATAAATAAACTTCAGACGTGTTATAAAAATGTATGCTTATTCTGAATGCTCGTACTCCATATCTGAGACAGATATGCATCGTTTTTAGAAATCAGTCAAATTCAGAGTGATTGAGAATCAGCACCGTTGCCATAGCAATTCAAAACAAAATATTATATCTTCTGAATGATAAAAAGCCCTCAAGTGTGTTATTTAAAAAGGAAACTGAAACCCAACAAACAACTTTAAAGATCCTATATTACACAAAACTGACTCCATGTTAGAATGTTGTTACCTCATCAAAAATATACCTGGTGTTGTGTTTTGTTTGTCTAAATCTCCAAATCTTAAAATGTGCACTTCCAGAGCTGAAATTATCCAAACGATTCCAATGAAGGTGTAGAGGTGTGCACTTCCTGTATTACCGCATGACATCACAAGGTGGAACAGAGTGTTTTCAGTTTGAGAGAAGAACACAACCAAATTGTGCATGATTTCTGTGTTAAACATGAATGAAACAAAACACAACTCCAGATATGTTTTCTATAAGGAACCGACATTATAACATAGATTAGAAAACAGCGCAATATGTCCCCGTTAAACTAGAGAATCCAAGCCAATTTATCCAGTCCCAAACCTGGATAAACAAAAATGAATGTTCAGACAGGAAAAACAGTGGAATATAACCCCGTGGACTTTCACTGCTCCGGTGTTTATGTGAAACTCGCTGAGTCAGGGTGATGTAAGAGAACACACAAGCTCTGTTCCACATCACCCTGTCAAATGGGCCACCTCCATCAAAACAATGTCACCTCAAAAACTATCCAGACATCTCCTCCTCTTCTCTTCTCCTCTTTTCTCTGCGTCTCCATTTCACACACTCGAGATGGATTTTATGAAGGCACTTTTTGGGGTCATTGTTCACTTCGAGCTTCCTGGTTTTGTTGAAGTAGAGCGGAGTAGAGTTTCATCTGCACATCCTCTTTCTCTGTGGCAGATTCAAAAGCAGATTGAGAGAGGAAGAGCTGACATTGTGTTTTGAGTCGAGCCATATAAGGTGAACCGTGATAGAGAACAGAGTGAAGAGAGGATTGACAAAGAGTTTATCCAATAGGGCTGAACGATTCTGGAAAAATATTTAATTGTGATTTCTCTGATGAGCGTTGTGATTAAATTTGTGATGTTTTAAAGGTCATTACGGAAAACTAACTCTTGTGAGCTTTAAGTCATGTTATAATGTTGAAACAGACCTGGAGTTGTGTTTTGTTTCATTCACACGTTTGAGTAACACTTTATTATTAGTCTGTCTACATCTCCTAAACTCAAAATACTCTGTTCCACCTTGTGATGTCATGAAGTAGTACTTTTCAAGATAACAGCTACCTTTTTACATTTTGTAGAGTAGAGATTGGCAATTCCAGGCATGAAATCATCAAAATGATTCTAATGAAGGTGTACGGAGTTAAAAAAGAAAACACAGCGGAGCACTTCCTGAGTGTTTTCAATGTGCGTGAAGATCTCAGTATGCAGGATTTGTGTGTTAAACGTGTGCGAATGAAACAAACCACCACTCCAGGTACGTGTTTGATGAGGAAACAAAATTTTAACAGCGCAATGTGGGTTTTTGTGATAAATTGCAGCATTTGTGATTTGCTAATTGCTTCCACTGCAATTATTCTTGCAACCCTATTACTCAATACAACAGAAACCTGGATATGCTTAAGTAGCTTCATGTTAATGTACTTTGGGTTTCTACAAAATCATCATTTAATGTCTTGTAAATCTTGATTAAAAATTAGGACAGTTTCCATAGCAATTAACAATTCAAAACAAAATAGCTTATCTTTCCCTTAAAATGTTGCATATAGCAGGAAATCTAGCCTAATAAATAAAGCCGGATTACTCAAACACGTATGAATGAAACAAAACACAACTCCAGGTATGTTTTTGATGAGGTAACAACATTATAAAATGGCTCAAAGCTTAATTTTGCGTAAACTAAGCCCTTTAAACTTATAATTATACACATGCTAATGACATTTCTAATCACAAACACAACACTACAAGCATTTTCTTGGCATGCACAGACCCGCCACCAGTCCCCAACATGCTGACAGACCTGCTGTGTACCACGTGACCAGGCATTACCATAGCAACCCCTTACTCCATTTCTGCCAGTATTGCGTGAAAGTGTCAAATCTTTTATATAAAAGTCTCGAGCTATGGTTGCCAGCTCAGTGGACACTCCAAACCGAAATATAAAAACTCCAGAAAGAATTTGGACCAGTTTGGTGAGGTACCCCCAGGGGTTTATGCTAATTTGTGCTGTGAACCTGATATGGGGGATCTCCACTGTCTATTCCTGTAGGGCATTGTAGCTGCTCACAAGTACGCACCAACTGTGTCACTGTGTTACGAGACAGAACGAAGACAGAAAGCTTGAAAGACTATTGCAATGTGTTACTGTAGCTGGAGTTTTAGAAGAACATTTTTCAGAGTTGCACAATTTGAGAAAAAATATGAATCAGCTGGATATTAAAGTAATGCACGAGGGTGACTACTCAAAATTCAAAACTGGAACAGACCGGCGTTGGGGCGGTTGGTAATACAAAAAAGTTGTGAAAGTAATTAAAAGTAATTATTAGGCTCTGGTCCATTCTCAACTCACTTGTTAGTCATTATGTAAAAGATCTAAGACAGGACTAAACTAGGACTAAACCAGGACTAAACCAGGTCTAACTTGGGACTAACCCAGGACTAACCCAAGAGCCAGAACTAAACAGGACTAAACTAAGTCTAACCCAGGACTAAACCAGGTCTAAACCAGGTCTAAACCAGGACCAAACCAGGTCTAAACCAGGACTAACTCAGCACTAAACCAGGACTAAACCAAGTCTAACCCAGGAATAACCCAGGACTAACTCAGGACTAAGCCATGACTAACCCAAGACTAAGCCAGAACTAAACCAGGACTAAACCAAGTCTAACCCAGGACTAAACCAGGACTAAACCAGGAGTAAACCAGGTCTAACCCAGGACTAACCCAGCACTAAATTAGGTGTAAACCAGGTCTAACCCAGGACTCAACCTGGACTAAACCAGGACTAAACCAGCACTAAACCAGGACTAAACCAGGTCTGACCAAGGACTAAACCAGGTCTAACCCAGGACTCAACCTGGACTAAACCAGTACTAAACTAGGACTAAAGCAGGCCTAAATCAGGACTAAACCATATCTAACACAGAACTAAACAAGGCCTAGCCCTTTTTGGCCTTCAAGCACAGTTTTCTGTATTTGAACAAGAACATTTGGCATTATATTAACCTCTTTATTGTTGGCAGGTATCAAATTGGTCAGAAATAGGGACACATGAGAGCATTCATTGTGTAAAATTGGGACACACTGGTTTTGGATACATCTACTGGGACAGGGGACACAGGACTCAGTATACACCCTTTTCATACTATAAGACAAATTAAAGGGGAAAAAACATTGAACTCATCTCCATGGCGCCCCCAGATGAAGTTTCAAAGTACAAGCTTGCTCATCAGTAAGAATGCAAATTTTTCAAGATATTTTTTAAGATTTGTAACTGAATAAATACAAGGTAGAGCAGTTTAATGCCATACTGCAGAACATTCCAGGCAAAACAAAACAAAATCATCCCCATGGAGACAAGAGGATAGCAGACCCATAAACAGAAAGGTTACATATACTGCAACTGACTGAAACTGGACTTTTAGAAATCTTTCAGGCAAACGCATTTTAATTTGAAGATCTGTGAGGAGAAAATTGGGTAAATGTCAGATGTAAGACCTTTGTAGA
Organism: Taenioides sp. WSHXM2023; assembly: GCA_029959045.1. Lineage (NCBI taxonomy): Eukaryota > Metazoa > Chordata > Actinopteri > Gobiiformes > Gobiidae > Taenioides > Taenioides sp. WSHXM2023. The sequence goes on along the minus strand of CM057101.1, from coordinate 7,605,969 downwards.
ACTGGACCTGCACTAAACCAGGACTAAACCAGGTCTAGTACAGGTCTAGCCTAGGTCTAAACCAGGACTAACCCAGGTCTAAACCAGGTCTAATCCAGGTCTATACAAGGACTACTAAACCAGGACTAAACCAGGTCAAATCCAGGACTAAACCAGGACTAAAACCTCTGATCCTTACTGACCACTGCAGATTAAGGCTACATGCAGACTGCAGGGTTTAATGCTCAATTTGGAATTTTTTGAGAAATCCGATTTTTTTCCAAGGTCGTTCACATTTCCAATTAAATATGCCAAAAGTGTCCCGCATGCGCATTGGAGGACACAACAACGTAAAGCTGCTGTCGTACCGGAGCCAGAACATGTACAGCTTATTTGTTTTAAGGAGGAGATTGAGAAGGAGAAGGACAATGTTTTGGGCCATGGCGTTTTGTGGTTCAGTGGCTCTCGGGGCAGGGTTCCTCTTCAGTAACGCAGCTATCCAGCAATTCTATAGGCTCAACGCTGGGAACCAAAAATACGGTCCAGTTCTGTTCAGTTTCCGCCTACTTCAGCATAGAATAGTGACGTCTGTTGCTTGTTGATGACATGTAGGTCAGATAAATGCAACCTGGCCATTCAGACTGAAGTGACATGTCAAAAGATCGGATATGTATAGTTTTAGGACCACATATCCAAGTGGCCTGGGTTGCATTTGAAAAAAATCGGATCTGTGTCATTCAGACTGTCATTAAAAGATCAGATACAGGATTTGGGTCACTTCAGACTGCAGTCTGAACATAGCCCAAGATCACCCCAAAGGTTCTGCAGTCTTTCCAGTCATCCTTCATCACAAACGCCTTCAAATTCACTTGTTTCCTGTAGTCTAGCCACTCAAGGTCCAAATGCATAAATTGTATGTTTCCAAATGCCACTCAAGACCAAATGGGATGTTTTTATAATAAATAAAACAGTCATGTGTTGATACTTGTGAGCAGACAGAGCTCAGAGCTGAAAGCCTGTCTTAGTCACTGCTAAATGTTATTTAGCAACAGACATGGCAAATAGTTTTAAGAAGTGGTGAGTAATACACATTAGAACATAGAGATAAAAGCACAGGATTATAGCTTGAGCCCAGAAAGAATTCTCCCACAGAGCGCAATGTATTTTTTGGGGAATTCAAACAGCCCGTGTTCGGCTGACAGGACATCCACAACTTTCACAAAGGTAGAATTTTGTGGATTCTTTTCTATTTTCACAACATAAACTTCTTAACGTTTTTAAATCCTCAAAGGGCCTAAAAGTTGCTTTGTAAGATTTAGCTGAGCCCCGCTCTGAGCCCGTGCTCGCTCCGCTCTAGCAGCTCTCGCTCTGATTGGTCCAAACGCTCCACGCCGTGCACGTTACAGACGTCACACAGGTGGGAGGCACTAGCCCGTACTGAGGAAGTAATGCGGAAGAGAAGAAAATTATTTTTGGCCCATGCGCCAATGAGCACAGGCTACTGAAAACAGTACGACGCCATCTTGGGTTCAGCTTCCAGATTTTATTATAGTTCTATGATAACAAGCAGGTGGGCGACTCTTCACCCCAACAGTAGCATAGTGCACCTTAAAAGCTCAATTAACGTCACTTTATTTTACATGAGGTACAGCTTTAAAGACACTTCTACAACTCGATGGGATTTAAACTGCTAACATCGTAAATCACCACATTACCATTTATCACTTTGAAAATGCTATATTTGTCTAAAGCAATGTATTACGTAACATGTTTCATAGGTTTCAATTTCATTTTTTTGCCCCCCCTCCCACCCACCACCTTTCTGCTTTCTGTGCCAAGTCACTCCCCTGTCAGAGTGCTATCGCATTACAAATGGCATGTGTCTCGCTAATGAAACTACTGCACATTGTGTCAGGTTTGTGAAGCGGTAGTGTATCGTTTTGTATATTTATGGGAAATGGCCTTGTGGGAGCATGGGTGAGGTAGGCTTGTGGGCGGAGCTTTGGACAAGGTCGTACTGCTAACCAAAAGGAGGGTTCAAATAGAGGGATTATCAGACTACGCCACTTCGCACTCTACTGTGCATGTCATCTGCAGAAAGAGCCGCTATCTTGTCTTGTATCATGTCAGTGTCTTGTAGGATTTCAGCAGATTTCAGGCTCTCTCGGGGGCTAGACTAGTTGTATCGATCAGGTATGAATTGTATGTCCGTCTACTGAAATTTGAGACATTTCTTCTCGTCATTTACGCACTCACCGGCATTTAACGCGTACGGGTCATTATGCATACGCTCTGCTGATAAACAAATAATCCATCTATAGGGCCCAAGAGAGATCGCTAAATTACTCAGACATGCATAGATGACATCTTTAGGCTTGTTTTTGATGAAGGAACAAGATTATAACCTGGTGGAAAACTCCAAAAACTCGACTTTGCATAACACCCCGTCTTTAAAAATGACCTTGCGTAGTAAAATACTTTATCAAATAACTTTGACAGTAACATTTTTCTCACTCCTCACTAAAACCTCCACATATTATAACTCAATCTGAAAGCCTGCCACATCCTTTAGCTTTTTCCCCCGGGTTCTATATTGATTTCAGCAGGTGCTATGTCTGGCTGGCCTCCCTTCTGTCAAACCTCGGCTCTGTCGCGTGTGTGATGGCTCTTCTGTTACCATAGACCCATTAGCATGAGTGTTCCAGCAGGTCAATGGATGTGTCCCTTATCGACAGAGGTCCTGACTGGAAATGAATCGAGGAAGAACGCGCTGTGTAAATGCATTATTGACGTGGGCGGGTCTACACTAAACACATAAACACATCATGTACAAGGGTGTGTGATAATATTCAAGGGCTTGTACCAGATTTGTTTTGTTTTTTTCCATGTATTTAAGCAAAATGTGTCCAAAATGTGCCCCAGAACAGATATATTAGATAATCAGGAAGTGTGTGTTAGCATGCTAGCTGTTGTTAGCTTTACAGTCACGGCAAAGCGCTTGTAAACACATAGCGGTGAATAATTAGGACGGAATGCATAAGGTAAGTTTATTTTTTTATTTTTTTTAATATATTATGGGATATATTTATGCTACAGATACTGCCAAAATGTTAATTTAGTTCATCATACTTTACAAGTGTTGAAGGGAATCGTATACATATAATAGTGATGGGAATTTTTGGCTCTTTTATGGGATCTGAATCTTTTGCATCTGTTCATTTCAAAGAGCCATTCAAAAGGCTGGCTCTTTTTAATGTTGCCTATTCAGTTTCTGTGCTGATTTTTGTGTTGGGTCTGGGTTACACTGTGTTCCAAATTATTATGCAAATAATATTTTTCTCTGATTTTGCCAAATTGTCAATATAAATGACAGTCATCATACTTTTCAAGTCATCAACCTTTAGAGTACAATTTGAATGTTATTGAACAAACCTCCCAATCCTAACAATATATTTTTCAAAAATAAAAACTTAAAATGCACTGTTCCAAATTATTATGCACAACAGAGTTTCAAACCATGTTACTGTTGTAAAGAACTGAAAATGGTCATTTGTTTATTTTTCAATTAGAAGCATTAGCATATTACTGAAATCAGAAGTTATTTCAATCAAAACATCTTAACAGGTCAAGTTCCTTTTGAACATAGGACTCCTTATTTGATAGGAGATTCACAATTCTGCATCCATTGAACTTGTGAGTTTGTGGAGAATTTCTTTGCAGGATGTCAGAATATCCTCCCAAAGCTGCTGTTTGGATGTGACCTGCCTCCGCCCTCATAGATCTTTCACTTGAGGAGCTCCAAAGGTTCTCAATAGGGTTGAGGTCAGGGGAGGATGGGGACCACACTATGAGTTTCTCTTCTTTTATGCCCACAGGAGCCCATGATGCAGAGGTATTCACTGCAGCATGAGATGGAGCATTGTCATGCATGAAGATGATTTTGCGGAAAAGCACGGTTCTTTTTTTTGTAGAGGTCATTTTCACACCTTCAGGGACACTAAAGGGGCCGACCAGCTCTCTCCCCATGATTCCAGCCCAAAACATGACTCCACCACCTCCTTGCTGACGTTGCAGCCTTGTTGGGACATGGTGGCCGCCCACCAACCATCTACCACTCCATCCATCTGGACCATCCAGGGTTGCACGGAACTCATCAGTGAATAAGACTGTTTGAAAATGAGTCTTCATGTATTTCTGGGTCCACTGGAGCCGTTTCTGCTTGTGAGCTTTGTTTAAGGGTGGGCGAACAGAAGGTTTATGCATAACTGCTGGATCCTACAACTTGATGTTCGCGGGACTCCAGAGGCATCAGCAGCTTCAAATACCTGTTTGCTGCTTTGTAATGACATTTTAGCAGCTGCTCTCTTAATCCGATGTATTTGTCTGGCAGAAACCATCCTTACTGTACCTTTATCTGCACGAATCCGTGTGTGTTCTGAATCAGCTACAAATCTCTTAATAGTACGATGATCACGCTAAAGTGTTTGTGAAATACCTAAGGTTTTCATACCTTGTCCAAGGTATTCAATTATTTCACACTTTTTTGGCACTAGAGAGATCCTTTTTCTTTCCCATGTGCTTGAAAATGGTGCTCTGCTTAATAATGTGGAATGTCCTTCTTAAGTCGTTTTTCCTTTAATTGGACGCACCGGACAAACTCATTGGCTCAGGTGTGTGAGACACAAGACCATCCATGAGTTTCACTGGAAAACTAAACATTTGACCTTCATGACACTTACAACCCTAACACAACTGCATAATAAGTTGGAATGCGGTGCAATCAGTGTAAAATGCATAAAAACTAGAAAGAAAAATAATCCTTACTTTTAAAAAATGAGATCTGATTTCATTCCAACCTTTCACGTTAAGGATCTGTTCACAAACATCTAAGATTTTCCTCAATAATGCAGTGCTCCTTTATCAATGCGAAACTATACTATAAATACTTTACTTAAAATTTTAACTTCCTACATTTTCAAAGATTATCAGACTTTGAAAAAAAAAAATAGTATGATATCTTAGAAATAAAGAGATTTTTTACACAGTAGATGTAACGCAGCCTGGTGGTTCCTCCATGTCGCATCAAGGTAATACAAAACCTCAGTGAGCCCTTTTGTCCCTTGCTCTAAAACAGGAGGTGCTTGAAGGCAGAGTTTTCTTTATAAACCGGGACAGACCCCCGCTGTGATAATACTCCAAACAAGTGAACGTTTACAGTTTAGCTCGGGCTTTTGCATTAGCCGTGTGTGTCTCAGTCTTTTCGGCGTCACCGTTTGATAAAATGAGCTGTGTAATCCTATTGCTGCTCTGATGTTATCTGCTAATTTAATGGTATCTGGCCCAGGCCTTAAGAAATGCAAGCTGTTCTCTTCTATCGCTCCATCTCTCTCCCTCTTTCTCTCTCTAGTCCTCTCTCGCTCTCCTTTTATCCTTATGTCTCTCGCCCTTTATCTGTTCCTCCCATCCTCGCACTGTGTATTTCCCCTCTCCCGTCTTCTCTCCTTCTCTACTCTTTTTTTTGTCTCTGCCTCTTGCCACCTCTCTCTCCCTTCTCTCTGCCCCATACTCCCTCCTTCTTTCTCTCACCCCTTTGTCTCTCCTCTTTCCGCCTATCTAGCCATCTGTCTCCCTTCCTCTCTCTCCTCTAATTTTCCATCCTCCTCCCTCCCTCCTTCCCTCCCCTCGGTTCATCTCTCTCTTTACTCTGTCCTTCTCCCTCCATCTTCTCTCCCTCTCTCCTTCTCTCTCTCCTTTCTCTCACCCTCCATCCCTCTTTATCTCTCCACTCTGTCCCTTTCTCTCTCCCTCCACCTCCCTTTTCCCTCTCCACTCTGTCCCTTTCTCTTTCCCTCCACCTCCCTTTTCTCTCTCCCTCCACCTCCCTTTTCCCTCTCTCCACCTCCCTTTTCCCTCTCTCCACCTCCCTTTTCCCTCTCCACTCTGTCCCTTTCTCTCTCCACTCTGTCCCTTTCTCTCTGTCCCTCTGTCCATCCCTTTGTCCCCCTCTCACTCTCCACTCTGTTCCTCTCCCTCTCTCCATCTCTACCTCTCTCTCCTCTGTCCCTGCCTCTCTCCCTTCCTCCCTCCAACCTCTCTCTACTCATTTCTCTCTCCGCTCGGTCCCCCCCTCTCTCTCCTAATCTCTCCCTCCCTCTAACCTCTCCCTCCATCCTCTCTCTCCCCTTCTCTCCATCGCTATCTCTTTTGTAAACATTCATTGCTTCCTCTCACACCACCTTGACCTTTTCCAGCTAAAAGCGCTTGTCCGTTTTGTTTTGTTGTTGATGCATTATTGAAGATTGCCTCTGCGCACTTTGATGTCTTATTTATCATTCTGCGACCAAAACACAAAACTAACCCTGAGAGTGAAAAGCAGGAGCAAAGCAGTTATTAAGTGTGGATGTCAAATGCACAGCGAGCGACACTATTTTGCTTCATTTGAATGCATTTCTACTGTTGGAATCTTGGTAATGTAATGGAAATATGAATGCTATTTTACTATATTGATTCATGGTTTATGGTGTGCAGTTTTAAAATTGTAGATTGCGATGCTGTTAAACTCCTAGATGGTGAAAAGAGCCAGATTTCCCTATTGTTACGCGGCGACATCACGCTGGAGGTGTTCTACATATCTCTACGGTGGAATGTTCAGTAGTTACCATGGTGACACAAAGCACACATTAGCAAACACGGCTGAAAAAGTTTAAAGATTGTCTGAAAACTGAAGAAAAAATACAAAATGGATTTAAACGACACATTTTCAGGAGCCTGTGATCAATACGAGCTTTCATGGTCTTGTTTAGGAGTTTGATTTTCAACAAAAAAGCTGAAAGCGGATAACTGAAAAACTGCTGCCTAAAGTAGCTCACTTGTGACTTCCAGCTAAGTCAGTTCTTTATGGTCACATGTAACGCACAGATGCTAAGGAACTGACTGCAGCCTGGGGGGCGATCAGAAGTCGGAACAGCAGAGAGTCAGAGTGAATAAACCACAGACAACGGAAAATCAGTTCAAAATTATGAGTATTAATGATATACAAGCTCAATAAATATGCTTTGAATACATATTAGTGCGATACAGATATCTATTATCTAATAAACTGTATTATTATTATATATTTTTGTATAGGTAGATATGCTTAAACACAAACAAAAACAAAAATGGCCCACAGACAGACTGCAGTATTTTTTTTGCTCAATAAATTTCAGTTCATAAGTTCAAGTAGTTTGTTTTGAGTTAGTATGTTAAAACAAAGCTTCAGACAGAGCAGTGTCTGCAGTTAGCATCAAACAACATAAACAACATTTTGAGGACTCTTCACTATTCTAAAGATATAATTGTTTTGTTTTGAATTATCAATTGCTGTGACAAAAGTCCTATTTTTTGCATCACTCTTAAACCCATGGATACACACATGTACTTTTTACTGAGTACTACATTAGCAGTGGAGTAGTATAGTACGCCAACATATGACAGGCCAAAGCGTGTGGAGACCTGCAGCCTGGAGCCAGACATTTCCTTCCAGATGGTTCTTGAACATGGAGAGTCAGAGCTGCACCAGACCGCCTGCAGTCTCGTTACTCTTTTACACATGTACTTTATACGTAGACTGTATGTCCCACTCACATCTGCAGCCAAGTCTCATGCACGACTGTGTTCACACTAATCTAGTCTCAGTTTGGTCCTGGTTTAGTCCTGTTATAGTCCTGATTAGGGCTGTGCAATTAAAGGTGCACTGTAACTTTTTGGTTGAGAAATCTAGAGCCAATCGTCAGTAAAAGTGTGTGGTTTACAGCAGAGTTCAGACCTTCCAGGACGATTATTTGGAGAAATTCTTTTGAGAAAATTTGACTATTTTTGGAGTCAAACGGCAATTAAAGTCTGTATTGTTTATGTTCAGGGAATCAAAAAAAATATAGATAAATATTGACGTATTTTGTTTCTCACATTGCCTTCCTTAGTCCTGACGTATACTTGGTTGTCTTCCGGGCTAGTCCTGGTTTAGTTCTGCTCTGATCCAGGTTTTATTACTGCCTAAGTCTCAGTTTAGTCCCAATATTGATGTGGTACGTGTGTAAATGTGAACGTACAACATAAAACTAGGCCCCGAGACTGTCAATCAATATTTCCAATTATCAAAACACAAAACCTGCAATGATTTAGGCAGTAAAATTACCTCTGCAGTCAGATAACTACTACCCATGTGTTTCCATTGGATTTCTTAATGTATGAAAACTATAAAAACTAACCTTGAAGTTCAGACATGTTTTGAAATACAAAGGTTTCTGGAGTCTTTAAAATTAAGCTGGTTATTGAAATTCTAATGCAAATTCCTACTTCATAATTAACACTCAGTACCAGTAGCAGTGTCATAAAGTGTCCAGTGGGTGTAGTAGAGACAGTCTGTGGCGATACCTGTTTTGTGGCTGCTGCTCTGTTCTAGGCTCCAGAGACCTGCTGAAACTGCCTCATGAGAATTACAGGCTTCAAAGCGCCACCACAGATACGAACAAACACATGGTCCTGTGCAGAAAACTGAGGAGGAGAGCCGGGGGAGAACAAAGACACAGGCAATGAAATATGTAGGACAAACTCATAATTAATAAAGCAGGATTAGTGATTTGGATAGTAATGAATGGCTGGTTAGGCTGTAGTAACTTTTAGCTTTGCACTATTAGTATTATTATTACTACATGAATTGCATTAGGGGGTGGCAAGCCAATTCAGTCAAGGCAAGATATGTGAAGTGATTTGCTCAAGGGCACAACAGTGTTCAGAGCTGGTACAGAACCACTGATATTTGGGTTGGTGGGTGAACGCCCTAACCTCAGAGCCCCTGCACTACCAGTATATTACCATTGTATTTGATTATCCCGTTCAGTTAAAAGGTGTAGAAAGCAACTCAAAGCTAAACTGTCACAAAAATAATTCTTGTCCCTGTACAGACATATTGTAAAAGCAACATTAGAGATTAGACAGGCAGAGTGTGTACTTGTTTTTAAATCACTCCTAAAACACAGTAGTTGAGTATTTTGACTTTGACTGCGATTGTCCTTGACTATTCTATGTTTGTGTACAGCACTTTGGCCAGCTGTAAAGTTTTTTAAAGTGCTTTATAAATAAAGTTGGTGTGGTATGGTATAGAAGTCAAATTATACATCATTTATACTTTCCACAAACCAGGTCATATAGAACTTTTAATCCTGTTCTTTTCTTAAGGTCAAACAAACGTAACAAAGTACAGTAAGCCACAAGAGAGCACTTTAATACCCGTGTTATTATCTCAGCCAGTCCCACCTGTGCGTCTGGAGCAGTAGGGGGCGTCGCAGCGTGAAGAGGCAGTGACTACAGTGAGGATGCTAATTACCCGACGAGCTGCTAATGACCGTCACTGTATCAGCTCTGACACACACCTGTACTCGGCGCATTAACATCCAACATGACAGCTGGAGGTAGAATGGCACCTCTTAGTATGTGCATAAGAGATGTTCAACCACGAAGACGTAAGAAAAGAGAAGTTCCCGGTTCAATTACTGGTAAAACACACTGCCGTTGTGTCCTTAGGTAAGACACTCCATCTAGTTTATCCATTAAATATAATAAAAGATGCTGGGTCGATTCTTAAAATAACATACTGCAGTCAGGGTGGCATAATCAATCATAATCTAGTTGAAATCAGAATTTAATCTGATACAATTTGGGATGCACCGATCTGATACTGGTGCTGGATATCGGCTTCCAAATGTCGGTTCAGCCGATATCCTGACTGGACATACAAATTGATGTAATAAAAACATTTACTGGCTGCAGTTTGCCCAAAAAGTCTCATAAAGTTTGAACTTTTATTTACACAAGGCTGTTCTGTAGTTAGCTGAGGGATAAATAACAGCTACATGATCAGTGCTGTCTTATTATATTTTTGTTTAAAGGAAATAAATGCAGTTTTCAGTCTCTGCGCTTGTATCAGTTGATATCACGTATTGGGAGATACTTAAAGACATGGAATCGGTTTAGCAACTGAAAAAAATGGATCGGTACATAGATGCAATTCTAAACGCAAAGGATGCAATTTAAAAAAAAAAAAAAAATCCCTGTCTTTTTAGAGAAAAATCTTGTTGAAACTAGTTTAAACCTCTCTAAACATGATATGAATTGAATGGATTTTTTTTTATTAGTTTATCAAGTCATAGTTCAGAATGATGTGTAAGCCCCGCCCACTTGGTCCCTTCTCTCTGATGCTGAACCCTGAACACCGACTGGGACCTTTTCCTGCACTCTGTTAATAAATTATGCAAATTGTTAAGCAACTTTGCACATCAAAAGATCTATATGTTATTATTAAAACAATTAGAAATCATTTTCATTTCATTTTACAAGAAAGATATGATATGTTAAAATGAAAAAATGTCATTCTTTTGTAATGTAATTTTCTTTTTTTCATGGGACTAAAATGTAATTGGCTCATTACACAATGATTGATGCACTGTCCTTGCTTGGCCTTCCTCTGCAGGTCTTTTAGCATCAAACATGTTCTCATTTTGAGAGACGCTTTAATGGTATTGCATAAGACTACAAAAAGACAGATGTATTGATGTGCTAAAAGTCTTTTAAAGGCCCCATGTTACGCCATTTTCTGATCTACGTTATAATGTTTCCTCATCACAAACAGACCTGGAGTTGTGTTTTGTTTCATTCACATGTTTAACACACAAAACCTGTGTATGTTGTGTATGTACATGTTTTTAAACTCCATACACACTTCTTTGTCTGTGCATTGAAGCTAATAGTGATTGAAAACCTCTCTATGGCCTATTTTAGGCCCAAATACAAACTAAAATCAACAATATTTATTCTCCATAGACTATACTCTAATTTAGTTACTTTAATTTTATTTTTTTCTACAAATAAAAAGTGAAAAACTGCGGTAAAGACATGACCAGGAAGTAGAACCCCGTTTTCAATGCAACCGAGGACCAGCAGCTTGGAGCCTCTATGGAGAAGCTTTTGGTGCAAAGTTTGTAAAGTTTGGATGGACTGACTGTATAGCTTTAACTAAAAGAGAGACTGTGGCCGTTTCATAAGAAATCTGAGGGTGTGGATGTCATTGTGATCGCCGAATGCATCACTGCGGTAAGAAACCCGGTGTTTGATGCTACAGTGCAGGTGAATTTTGCTAAAAACTATCTTAAATAAAAGCAATGTTGGCGACATGATGAATCAAGTGTCACTCTACTAATCTCCAGCGAACCACAGCCCAGCTAAACCACACCTTCAATTACCAAGAAGTATTTAGTATTTATACAGGCCTACGACAACACCGTACGTCTCCTGATTGGACAGGACTGACCACCTGAAACAGAGCCCCATCCTGAATCTTTACCCAGCCATCACATCTATCCATCGTCAATAAATATCTTTATCATTTACCACTGTTGTGATGTGGTCCTTGCTAGTGAAATGGTTCTTGTTTGGTTTCAGCGTGTTTATCAGTCCAACTTTTCTGAAATAAAGTCCGTAAAAACAGGTAGTTTACTCACATTGCTTATACTGCGAATGTACATGAAAAACTCAGACGTAAGCGGTAACTTAAATTTTACAGACATCTCTACATCTCTCTTTGATGCTACAGCGCAGGTGCATTCAGTTAAAAACAAACTTAATAATATAAAATAAATAAAAACAACATTGGTGAATCCTGAATCTTTACCCAGCCATCACATCTATTCATCGTCAATAAATATCTTTATCATTTACCATTGTTGTGATGTGGTCCTTGCTAGTGAAATGGTTCTTGTTTGGTTTCAGCGTGTTTATCAGTCCAGCATTTCTGATAAATAAAGTCTGTAAAAACAGGTAGTTTACTGACACTGCATATACCACGTGAATGTACACAAAAACTCAGAAGTCATGAGGTAATATCAGTTTTACAGAAGTCTCTAGGTAAAAGTAATCCTGTACGAATACAGCTTTATAGTTGTGCACCTGTGTCTAAACTGTAATTTAAAGAAGGCTGGACGGTGGAGAAGACTTACAGGGCTAACTAATCGGTCTTGAGTGTGTTGTAAACAGAGTGAAAATGCTGAATTAGTAAGACCGAAAAGGAGAAGTGAAATTTGGCACCAGCCGACAGCGTCTACTGGGATGTTTTTAAAAATTTAAGTGGTGCAACGCGAGAGAAAATACTGAAATAGGTGGATAAAAATGGAGCTTTGTCAATATTTAACACTGCTTTATATAATCTTGATGTAAATAGATCAGATTTGCATGGGTAATTATGCATAACTGGGCTGGTTATGTAACGTGAAGACTTGGGTTTTCTAGTGAATCGAGTGAAAACTGAAGCATTGACTTACTACAAAGACACAGAAAACACCTAAGTCCATTTTATTTTATTATCATCTACAGTCTTAATAATATAGGGCTAATGGACACCCTGGACTAGCTTCGTTTTCCAATGGTGATCCGGAACCATTTTCAGTAGTTTTTCAGGTGTATTCTTATAATCAATAAATACTGTAAAGCATTAAAGCTCTGTGGGGAAAATAATACTGTATTTTCAATGATTTATTACATTGAAATCATTCTCACAGCTACAAGAACCACTGTGCACAATCAGCAGCCAGTTGACGGCAAAGATGAGTTGAAAAGCTTTTAAGAAGAGGTATTATGCTTTTTTTCCACGCATTTAGTTATAATCTATGACACGCAGATTGATATTTTAGCTTTTATTCATTCGAAATTCTGTATTTATTTAACCACGGCACAGCGGCTAGCACTCACACCTCACAGCAGGAAGGTTACGGATCCAATTCGAGTAGTAGTAGTAGTAGTAATAGAAGAAGAAATTTCCCTATGAAGAAAATAAAGTGTATCTTAACCTTAAAATAACATAATAACAATAACAGCTGCATTGACTTGGTTTGAAACCGCAGAGTCAATTGTCAATTTTTTTATCTAAACTAATGATCCATGAATGAATGAGTGCATATGTCAAGTTTAATTGTAAATCAAGCATTTAATATATATATTTATAGATCTAGTTGATGTTTTGCCAGTTTTGTTGATGTCACTTTCCTTTGCCCTTTTCACTTGGCATCTTCAAAATCAACAGCATGTCCCTGCAGGGCCACCGTAGCAGGGGCACATATGTCTCCCAAACCTAAAAATAATCGCACATAGATAGAATAGCAAACACTGGACACGATAAAACTTTAATGTTTCGTATTTCATAATTCATAGCATTAGACAGAGCACACTCCACATACACAGAGTAGAAATGGCCTTCGCTGTACTGCATCTCTGTTATGGTGTAGTATTTTAAGTATATGTTGTATTTTCAGGGGTAACTAGTCCAAACAGTATTCTCGATTGAGTGAGTTGATGTGTGGGTTAAACCAGGACAGAGGAGAGGAAGTAGGATTAAGAATATCATCATGGTGGACGTGAACATGCAAAATGTATGCTTTGTTTCACATCTACTCCTCCCTGTTTCTCTCTTTCATTCTCTCTATCTTCCTCTCCCTCCTATTTCTCTATCTCTGTCCATCTCTCCCTCTCTGTCTCGCTCTCCAACTCTCTCCAGCTCTCCCCCATCTCTTTTTCTCTCCAGCTTTCTCTCTCCAGCCCTCTCCTCTGTCCATCTCTTGTTCTCCTGCTCTCCCACCCCCTTTCTCTCTCTCCATCTCTCTCTCCTCTTCTCTCTTTCCCTTCTCCCTCCCTCTCTCTCCCCAGCTCCCCCATCTCTGTCTCTCATCTCTCTGTCTCTCTCCCTCCCTCTCCATCTCTTTCGTCCTCTTTCTCTGTCTCATTTCCTGTGTGTTGCTGCAGTCTTCCTCTCTCAGGATCTGTTCCAGCTGTAGGTGTATCTTCACAAAGCTCTCTCATCACAACTAACACAATTAATTAAATAAAGTATTGGCAAAAGGAGAAATTCAATTTGTCGAACCAAATAAACTTTTGTCCAGTTGACAAATTGAATTTCTCCTTTTGCCATGGATTCTACCTGGACGACTGAGGGATTCTACATAAATAAAGTATTCATTTTTTGTACTTATGTTGTTTTTGTTGCATATGTTGTTACAGTTACAAGTCAGATCTGTGGAGAGGTGACTCATTCATTATATGAACGCATGTTTGTTTGTTTGTTTTCATGCCATATTGTTATTGTTTAGCCTGGAATATTCCTCCATGGAGACAAGCAGGTAGCAGACCTTCCATCAAGTGACATAGTGCACCTTTACATGTGTTTTATTCCCTCATTTAAAAGGTGCACTGTGTAACTTTTTGGTTGGGTGCCTCGTCATCTGCTTGTTTCTATGGATATGTCATTGCTCTGCCTGAAATGTTCCACAGTATGACTTTAAACAGCTCTACCTTACATTTATTCAATTACAGGTGATTTTAGAGCTCAAAAACACATATTAAAACAGACATTCTGACTGTGAGCGGGGTCGCCTCTCCACAGATCTGACCTGTAACTTGGTCTGGTTTGGTCTCCATGATGATAGGTTTACTATCATACTGTGAAACATTTTAGACAAAGTAATAACATCTCCATGGAGAAAAGCATTTGACGGACCCTCCACAAAAGTTACACAATGCACCTTTAATATTAGTTTATTATGATGATCTGATGTTGTATTTCAGAATCTCAGGTTATATTTGTATTTCTTTATAATGGAGTTTGTTGTGGTGGTTTTGACTTTGTGTCTGGCCTGGTTTCCGGTCCCGCGGTGAGGAGGATTCAGACGATCAGCGGGACCATTGATTTGTGTGTTCTTTTCCTCAACGTTACAGCGGCATGGAGCACCTCTGAGCCAGGACACGAAGAGAGAGAGGGGGGGTAGAGAGGAAAGCGACTGAGAGTGTGAGGAGGAGAAAGAGCTGGAGAAGACAGAGTGATGGAGAGGGAAGGGGGCTTAGGAGAGGAACATAGAAGAGGGAGAAATAGAAAGAAGAGACAAGAGAGACAGAAAACAGAAGAGTGAGGGAGTGAGACAGGGAGAGGGGAGAGAGAGTGAGTGTGTGTGTGTGAGAGAGAGAGATAGAGACGGAGAGGAGAGGGGACCTTAGGAGAAGGACATAGAAGAGGGTGACAGAAGAGGAGAGAGAGAAAGCATAATGGGGAACAGCAGGGGAGAGAGTGAAGAGAAAGACAGAGAGAGCGAGAGAGAGACAGAGAGAGAGAGAGAGAGAGAGAGAGAGAGAGAGGGGGGGGGGGTAATAGGAAAAAAAAATAGGAAAAGTATCTGAAAGTATGTATATGAAGTGAAATTATTATGTAGCGATTCAAAATGAGACCGCTGTGTGCTGTCTGCATTTTATCCTCCGCAAACCAGGAAGTAACACTGGTGCACTGATGACGTGCTAGTTGTCGTTAGCTTTACTGTGACTTAGGCTTTGTTTTATTCAGAGATCTCATATTACACTAGTTTCCGATCTATGTTCTAATGTTTCCTCATCACAAACACACCTGGAGTTGTGTTTTGTTTCATTCACTCATGTTTAACACACAAACTCTGCATATTTCATAGTTCTTCCCTCAAACTGAAAACATACACATACACACACAGACACATATATTGCATTAAAACATTGCAATGATGTATAAAAAAAAAAAAGAAGTGATTTAAAAACAGGACCACACTTCTTACCGCGATTACAATATCGTCCAACGCAATGGCAATTTGACGCATTTCAAAGTCGTCCTGGCCTAATGGAATACATCACCTTTGAACACTGCAATCAAAGTAATTTCTGTCGGCCATCTTGGATCGTCTATCTCTTTGCACAGTGTCAAGTGAAGGTCGCTTAGCTTAGCAGCAGTGGGACGCGCACACTAAATCCCACACAATGCTCCTTTAATTGAGATTGGAGCTTTATTTTTGATCCAGGCTCGCCGTAACTGCCACACCTCCAGTATTTGACCCTCTTCTCGCTGATTAACAAACCTGACTTGGCTGAGACATGTTGTGGATGGAGAGACTGACCTTTGTGGAGAATCGTGCAATCACGGGCTCTTAAGTTTCGTGCATGTGCTAATGGCATTATACAGCAGCCTACACAAGAGCAGATGTAATTATATTGGGATAGGGCCCACACAGTTTCCCTCTCTATGGAGATGGATTAGTACATGGGTGAATATATGGAAAACATTGTATTAGTGTGCAATGGCTTTTGAATATTGCTATTATAATACGAGTGGTGATAAGAATTCATTATTTGTAATATGCATGATGAATTTGCATTAGATAAACCTTGGTTGGCTGATATATCAGGTTGATATCTGCAATTTTTAATTTTGTTTTTGGCTGACCTGCTGCCTTAAAGGTGCAGGGTCAGTCAAATGCTTTTCTCCATGGAGATATTATTGCTTTGTCTGGAATGTTTCACAGTATGGTATTCATACCTTTGTATCATCATGGAGACCAAACCAGACCAAGTTACAGGTCAAATCTGTGGAGAGGTGATACCACTCACAGTCAGAATGCCTGTTTTGGTAGGTGTTTTTGAGCTATAAAACCACCTGTAATTGAATAAATGTAAGATAGAGCTGTTTAATGTCATACTGTGGAACATTCCAGGCAGAGCAATGGTTTATCCACAGAAACAAACAAGCGACAGACCCCCAACGAAAAAGCTACATAATGCACATTTAAAGGTTTGCAGAAAAACAGGGCTTTGGGGAAGTTTGTAATAAATTTAAATGGCATAATTTGAGGAAATATTAAAATCAGACCCACATATTGGCCATCAGTTTCTTTGGACTCTACACAATCGGCATCAGCCATGAAAAACCCATATCAGTCGACTTCTAACATCTCAATTTGAATTTTCACCACTAGAAACTTAAAAAGATTTATTATTATGTTTGTTTGTTTTTAAAGGCTACTCCTGTTGTTTTGACCTCAGTAGACTTGTGCACTGTGTAACTTTTCTGTTTGGGGGTCTGTCAGTGCAAATGTTATTGGTTTGCCTGGAATGTTCCACAGTGTAGCATTAAATTATCTGTCTCACAATGATTTAATGACTGTGTTTTTGTTGCTTAAATACCTTAAAAAGCATGCATTCTTACTCTGAGTGGGTTGCCTCTTCATAGATCTAACCTATAACTTGTCCTACATGCAGTTTAATGCCACAGTGAGGGGCACCATCATCACCATGGAAACAAGCAGTTAGCTCAAAAGAGTGAACTTGAAGAAGGGTCTCAGGTGTGGCATTAAAATCGCCCACTGCTCCCGACAGGTGGCCCCAGTGGGAGAAGCATGACTCAGAAACAGAAAATATTACAGTGAAGCTGAAGCTTAATAAAGAGATAAACGTCACCATGGAGACAAGCAGGTGGCTGACCATACACTAGAAAAAAGTTACATAGTGCACCTTTAAAGTTCCTATATTATGCAAAAGCCATGTCATAATGTTGTTACTTCCCCAAAAACATACCTGAAGTGGTGTTTTGTTTCATTTACACGTTTGAGTGACCCTTTTATTAGTAAACCTTATTATTAGTCTGTGTACATGACTAAAGCTCAAAATGCTCTGTTCCACCTTGTGATTGCACCTTTAAATCCTCATTAGTCCTAGTTGGTTCTGATCAGACAGTTCCAGGTCTAAAAACAGTTCGTGGTCACACCCCTGGGTCTGAGCTCCTGTGGTCCTCTCCTCTCTGACTCTGCAGCTCTCACGCACTCACACAGGTCTAATGAGAAAACCACATTAAATCAGCTCTTGAGCAGAACCAGGGCCCTGTTACCGGCCCACCTGGAGCTCGAGGTGCGTTTAACGCTTTAATTACAGTGACACAATCACTCATTTGGTACCATCTTCTTTCATCTTCACATGAGACTTTTTCTTGCTGGTCAGGTTGGTGAAGGTGTGAAACTCAAATGTCACTCAACAACTACTATTATATAACTACTACAACTACATCTTAAGGATGCACTGATACAGACACTGGTATCGGATATCAGTGCTCTTCCAGAAAATTAGGCTGGATCCATAGACTGTATGGACAAAGCTAACCTTCTAGTCACTGCCTTCCAAATAGGAAGTGAGCATGGGGGCGCTTTCAGTTCCATCGACTCATTGATTGCAATTGATTTTATAATGAAAAATTGTCTCTGTAACTGCTGCAGTGAGCCTTGTAATTTTGTTCTTAAAATGTTCAGGTTAACCCACTCTATATGGTCCTGGTGTTTTTATTACACTATTTTGAAATGTGACCTTTAATTCATACAAAGTTGTTCAGTAGTTACGTGAAGGATAAATAACAGCTACATAACACAACTGGATCCATTTTGAAATAAGTAAACTGTTTTTTTGGGGGGAAAAGCCGATTGTCCTTCCCTGCACTGGTATCAGTTAATATAGGCCATTGGCATAAGGTACACTGCATAACATTTCTAGAGGAGGATCCACCACCTAATGTCTCCATGGAAATGTTATTGCTTTGTCTAGAATGTTCCACAGTATAGATTAAACCTATCTATAAAAAGGGAGTCAACCAGGTTATAAGGCTAAATTACAATTCAGAGCTGTGGAGAGTCGCCCCTATTGACAAAAGAAATTGTATTTTTGAGCAATGGAAACACCTGTAATTCAAAAATGCTAGACTGAAATGTGAAAGGAAAAGTCAATACTATGGAAGATCCCAGGCTAAGCAAGAGCATCTCCATGGAGACAAGCAAGTGGCACACCCTCCACCAGAAAAGTTGCATCAGTGCATTTCTACTACATCATCTTCTACTACTAAAACTATTTTTTCTTGCACTGACCCACAGCTTTGAACTGTTCAGCTCCGGGGGTCTGGTTCATGTTAGCAGAGACTCTCTCAAGACCCCTTCACATGCATCAAAAAAACACGACACTCCAGATCCAGCACAGGGCAAAGTCACGGTGCGTTCACTGGCTCGCTCTTCCTACACAAACTGTATATGTGATAATATACAAACGGATAAACAACACATGATGAGGTCTGGTGCTGCAGAGGCCCACAGCTCCACAGAGATCCTCTTGTATTCCACTTTCTTCTGTTATTAAGATGCAAGACTGTACAGAGAATAGAACCTCGCCTGAAGGGCTCCTGAAGATACTAAAAGAGTGCTGGAAAAACGTGAAGAAACATAACCATTAGTATTTTTTTACTTAAATACTCAAGCCCATTTTCAGATCCTAAGATACTTAAATGAGTTGTGGAGTAAATGAAGCATCAAGCTGTTCCCCCTCAGCCATCTCTCTTGGTAAAAACAGAAAATTTCTCATTAAAAAAAAAAAAAGAAAGCTATAATTAAACAGTTTTTTTTCTGTGTATTTATTTCAAATGTATAAGCAAGGTTAAAAAAAAAAGTCAGCCGTGTATTGTTTGCATCTAATTATAACGCATTTTTTATTGCTGCATAATCAGGAAGTGTGTTAGCATGCTAGTTGCTGTTAGCTTTACCGTTACAGTTAAAAGTGCCTTCGACAGGTTGGTCCACTCTTTTGACTAAAACACACTTAGGATCATTATATTTAATAGTTTACTTAAGATTCAAAACACTTTTTCCCAGTCTGGTCATTTATTATACAAGTATTATTCCACCAAATTAAGTCAAAATTTGAGAATCATACGCACTTGTCAGTCGGCACGGGTCTGTGCGAGCTGAGCTGTGAAAAGTGCTTATAAAACTGAAAGTGAAAATTGCCAGGATGTTATTGCTGCGTTTTAGATTACATCACGACATTAGACAAGCCAGAAGAGGAAGGCAACATTGTATACCTGATTTTTAAATGAATTAGAATTTAAAAACAACCCAAAAAAGGAAAATGGGTCTACTTTACTTTGACACTGGTGCAAAGTGAGAGGTGGGCAATACTGATAAAAAGGAATATTGATTTTTTTATATAGATTTCTTGTATTATCTTGATCACGATATTCAGACTAAAACTGAAGAATGCATTAGGAGTTTGCTCAAATGTGTGTGTAAATGTCTTGGACGACATTCAAGTCTGGCACAAACGTGAATGGAGAATAAAATTAACCACAAAAGGGGAGAAATATCATTGTATTTCCTTGTTTGGGAGATTACACTAGACATTTCTGCTAATACCATTTTTACTGTGCTCTTTTTGGTGTATTTTTAATGGTTTTATGTGTAGGCGATATGCAAAATTAGAAAATCAAGTATGTAGCCAAAAAGCAATTCAGATATTATCAGTCTGGATAAATAAAGTTTGTCTAAGTCCAATATTCTAATATTCTAATATTGCTCACCCCAAGTCACGAGAATCCTGCAGGTTTGTGTGTGTCTCTGTGTGTCTCTGTGTGCTTGTGTATGTGTCTGTGCGAATGTGTGTGCGTCTGTGTGTGTGTCTATGTGTGTGTGTGTGTGTGTGTGCGTATGTGCGAGTATCTGTGCATATGTGTGTGTCTGCATGTGTATATGTATCTGTGCGTGTGTATGTGCGTATATGTATGTGTGTGTCTGTATGTGTCTCTGTGTGTTTGTGTGTGTCTCTGTATGTGTATGTGTATCTGTGTGTGCGTGTGTGTGTATGTCTCTGTGTGTGTCTCTGTATGTGTGTATGTGTGTATGTGCGTCTCGTGTGAGTATGCGCGAGTGTCTGTGAGTATGTGTGTGTATTTGCATGTGTACGTGTATCTGTGCGTGTGTCTGTGTGTGTGTCTCTGTGTGTATGTCTGTGTGTGAGTGATGGTCCGAGGCAGGTCCAGACTCGTCTTCTGAACCCTGAGGCCAAGCACATGAGGTCTGCTCCAAACAACAACAAACATCTGCACAACAGCTGAGCCCTGATCAAAGGTGTTTAAAGACGGACCATCACCGGGGAAAACATCACAGTCCAGTCTTAAAGCTGCACTGCGGAACTTTTCCGGTGATGCGTCTGCCACCTGCTTCTCTGTGGAGATGTTATTGCTTTGACTGGAATGTTCTAACTAGGGATGTAAATGTAACCAAAATATCGTAATATCATATCGTCAAAAGTCTCACAATATCGTGGACCATTACAATATATAGAATTACAAGTCTCTTTACTTAAATTCATTGTTATGGTGCAGCAATAGTAAAAAACAAACAAACAAACAAACAAAACATAATGCTTTGTTCTGTTTAAGTGCAGAGTACATGAAGAAATAACTGTTAATGTTAGTTCGTTGGATGATGACAGAACCAAAGTCTTCTCACGGCATTTAAAAAAGACAAAAGTAGCAGATTCACATGCATATATAACCTAGTGTGAGCAAGGTCAGGAAAGTTCCATAGTATGACATTAAACTTGTCTAGTCACCTGCTTGTCTCCATGGAGATAAGTGCACCATTATTAACATCAGACTCTTTTGCAACATATAAAATGGTAAGAATTTTAAAAAAGCATTGGTCTGTTGCAGCAGAATGGTAAAAAGCAAAAATAACACCGAAAAAACTCAGAGTTTACCGTCTGCCAAAGTAATATGGGTAAAGTGTCTTGCCCAAGCACAAAACAACAGCTGTAGAGAGCAGGATTTGAACTACCAACCTGCACTTTATATGCCCATCCTTTTGTTCAATGTCCCACTAAAAGTTACTGGGAAATGCTCCAACCAATTATATTTATAGATCTATTAAATTACACCAAATATAAAAATAACAGCCTGCTGCTTTATAGTGATATAAATAATTGCGATTGGCAGAGGCATTATGGGAAATGCCAAATGTTTAACACCTGACAGCTCTCCGCCGTATCCGTATGAGCCAAGTTAAAGCATAGCTCCATCTGTGCGCTAACACTAACACCGGCTAACGTTAACACCGGCTAGCGTTAACACTGGTAACGCTAACCCCGGCTAAAATAAATATCGCTGGGAAAAAAGCTCAAGTCTCAGATTAGCTGCAAAGCCGTTTATCCCATCAGCAAAACTGCCTCCCTTTAGACTTCTGAAACTTTTGAAATGCACAAAGAGAATTACTTGGATTCAAATGACAAATTAAAAACTGAATTAAAGATCTAATATGCAACCTTTTATGTGGGTTTGATATCTGTTTGTCTCCATGGAGATGTCACTGCTTTGCTTGGAGTGTTCCACAGTATCTGAATGTTTGTAGACAAGCAGAGGATGCACCAAGGCTAGTTACAAGTCAGATCTGTGGAGAGGCGACCCTGCTCATAGAAAAGCATGATTTATTTATTTATTTATTTATTTATTTTTATTTTTATTAAGAACACCTGCAAAACCCTAAACACAAGATAGAATAGTTTAATCCAAGACTTTGAAACATTCCAAAGACGTAATATCTCCATGGAGACAAGCACGTTACCAGCAAAAAGCAAAAAAATTACATCATGAACCTTTAACAAAAAACAAAATACAAAATACTCACCACACTGCATTACAGTATTGCCTATGTAACTGAATAATATTACAACTGCGATGTTATAGAATTAATTTGCAAAAGTAGATTTTTTTTTGCCTTTTTGTAACAGAAAATATCAGTGAAACTAAAGCTGAGCAGAAATGACCAACAAGGAAAGGCTTGATGTGTTATAAAAAGAGAAAACTGCAATCCCTTTGTTTTTTAATGGCATTTTTCAGTTGGTTTGACAGAAGATCATAAAAGTTGTCCCATATTTATGATTATATTTTCGCTCCATATACAGACGCTATTGTCATAAACCACAATATTGCAGCAACTGTAATTGAAATCCAGTCTGTTGTCTATTATGGCTGCGTAATTAATAATATTTTTATTGAGTCGAGATTTCATTGTTTCAAATTGACAATAATTAGCTTGGGTCTGTTTAATTGAGAGGCAAACAAAAGCATGTGGTTTGGAGCAGAATTAACACTTTGGAGGAATACATTTAACTATTTTTTTATGTTAAATGAAGATTAAAGGTTTATGTTCATGAAAAAAATAGAGAAACTTTAAAAACATTATTTTTAAAAGGCTCTATATTATACCGTTTTCTGATCTATGTTATAATGTTGTTTCTTCATCACAAACAGACCTGGAGTTGTATGTTTGTCATTCGCACATGTTTAACCCACAAACTCAAACAGAAAACACTCTGTTCCACCTTGTGATGTCATGTGGTAATACAGGAAACGCTCAACTGTGTTTTTAAACTTCAAACACCTTCTCTAGAATCATTTGAATAATTTCAGCCCTGGAATTGCCCATCTCTACTGAACTAAAGGTAAAAGCTGTTTACTTGAAAACTACCATTTCATGACATCACAAGGTGGTACAAAGCATTTTGAGCTTTGTAGATGTAGACAGACTAATAAACCAGAATTACTCAAACATGTGTGTGTGTGAATGAAACAAAACACAACTCCAGGTGTGTTTTTGACAAGATAACATTCTAACATGGCTTAAAGGCTCACAAGAGTCCATTTTGCATCAAATAGGACCTTTAAGCTCACAACATATAACAAGTGTGCGTTGTTATGTAATCTTATACGAGCACAATTTTTACAAGGCCCAAACCTTTACCACTTGTCTTTGTATATTGATGGATTTCATTTGAAATTCAAGCATTCACAGGTAGAGAGGTTTTAAAAAGCTATATAAATTCTTCACAGGGCCAGATACAAGTTGGAGTTTGCCGGAACAGATTTTATGATGTTCTGTGCCTCCTCCATAAACCGTACACCAACTGCTCTGCTGAAACAAGTTGATACACAACTCACCTTTATGAACTTTCTTTGCTCTAAAAGGTGCACTGTGCAACTTTTCAGTTAGGGGTCCGTCACCTGCTTGTTTCCATGGATATGTCATTGCTCTGCCTATAATGTTCCACAGTATGACATTAAACAGCTCTATCTTATATTTATTCAATTACAGGTTTTAGCTAAAAAAAAACTAGCAAAAAACAGACATTCTGACTGTGAGCGGGGTCGCCTCTCCAAAGATCTGACCTATAACTTGGTCTGATTTGGTCTCCATGAAGATAGAAAGGTTTAATGCCATACTGTGATTTCAAACAAAGCAATAACATCTCCATGGTGAAAAGAATATGACGGACCCCACCAGAAAAGTTACGCAATGCTTCTTTTTAAAAGGGCCTCTATTACACAATTTTCTGATCTATGTTATAATGTTATATCCTCATTAAAAACACACCTGGAGTTGTGTTTTGTTTCATTCACATGTTTAACACACAAACCCTGCAGATTTAGGCCGAGTTCTTCTCTCAAACGGAAAACACTCTGTTCCACCTTGTGATGTCATGTGGTGACACAGAAAGAGCTGCGCTGTGTTTTTAAACCCCACACACCTTCACTAGAATGATTTTGGATGATTTCAGCCCTGGGATTTCCAATCTTTACTAAACAAGATAAAATGTAGCTGTTAACTTGAAAACTATCCCTTCATGACATCACAAGGTGGAACAGATCATTTTGAGCTTTGGAGATGTAGACAGATCAATAATAAAGAGTTACTCAGACGTGTGAATGAAACAAAACACAACTCCAGGTCTGTTTCTGAGGAGGTATCAACATTATAACATGACTTGAAGCTCACAATCATCAATTTTGCGTAATATAGGACCTTTAAAACTCCACTGTGAAACCAGGACTGAACCAGAACTAAACAACTATTGTGCACCACCATTAGTCACTGTAGTTTTCAAAATTGCACTACAATTTGAGTCTGTCTTGACCACTCATCCTTTAGTGTATTTCTCTAGAGTCACGTCTGTATTGTCTCATGTGCTGTGTGCGGGGCTCTGGTGAGGCTGTGAGCTGCAGATCAGAGGAACAGAAGGCTATTAGTGAAATGAGAGGGTCCCATGGGTGGTCTTCATCAGTGCTGTCCCGCTTATACAAAGTGACAGTGGTGAAGGAGGCGTTAAATGTACAGGTCTAGTCTAGAATATCTAAGGTAGGGCACTGAATTGAATTATTTTTTCATCAAGATTCGGATTCAGTCTTTTGTATTTGTCAGTGATGTTTGGGTCATTTTAAAGGGCCAAAACACAACTCCAGATATGTTTTGCATGGCCAAAAGCTCACAAGAGTCAACTGTGTGTAATAAATTTCACCATGCCCCACTTTTCTGCCCTACTTTTACTACAATTTGAGATAGTCACCGTACATTACAACTCCAATGACCAAAGCAGCAGTGGGTGGCCATTTTGTGACCTTTTTAATATATTTTTATATCTTTACTTCAGATCAAAACCAATTTCCTGACTTCCTTTTCTTTGCAGGTCCAGACAGACGGAGGATCCGCCTTTGTGTAACAGCTGGGTCGGTATGGAGACGAGGCAAACTGCCAAAAAGTGTCAGTGTGGTGTCCAATCACATCCATTGTCCTTGTTTGGGAATCCTCTTAATAGCAGAGGTCTAATTTAGTGGTCAATTAAGGATTAAATTGTTATCTTATAATGAAGAAGATGGAGCTTGGATTAATCAACAATTTTGGACAGG
The DNA here is from genome assembly GCA_029959045.1 of Taenioides sp. WSHXM2023. Taxonomy (NCBI): domain Eukaryota; kingdom Metazoa; phylum Chordata; class Actinopteri; order Gobiiformes; family Gobiidae; genus Taenioides; species Taenioides sp. WSHXM2023. Next base: position 7,580,579 of record CM057101.1, on the reverse strand, counting down.
AACTAAAAGGTAAGGTGTGCAATGGAAAAGGGCCCATATTGTGGTATTTTCTGATCAGAACAGTGTTGTGTTTTGTTTCATTCACACATGTTTAACACAGATGTCCTGTACAGTCCTGTATATTTAGGCTCCTGGTATTTTTTTTTTTTTTGAGGAGGTAACAATATTATAACATTTTCTCACATTATCTGGTATCTTCCACACAATGGCAATAATCTTAATCTAACTCAATGTAGACAAACAGGTGACACCACCAGGCCAAGTTACAGGTCAGATCTGTGGAGAGGACAGTCTGCTGTAAGAATGCATGTTTTTCAAGGTATTTTTGAATAATAAAAACACCTATAATTGATTTGATGCAAAATTGTGAACATACGTGCTATATTGTGGAACACTGTAGGAAAAACAATATCATCTCCAAGGAAACAAGCAGGCAAATTTTGAAAAGGTTGCAAAGCCAGAAGAGTCACATGTGTACCATGTATGTTTAGTTAAATGTGAGCAAATAAAAAGCTGAAAGAGCACGTTGTGTGCAGATTTTTCAGTAATGAAATATGGAGCGTTTGTTGTAGCAAGTCAAGACAAGAACTGAAGCAATAAAAGAAAATATCTTACTACATATTTACATATCGGCAAAAGGCATAAAAATCAAATGCATTATTAAACATATGAAAGATGACAGCAAATGTGCAGTATTACGAAGAACATTTCAGTTTAGGAGGGAGCTATATGCAAAAAAAAAAAAGAAAAAAAAAAAAAAAAGGGAGCCAGATCATAATTTTGATTTGATTTTATTCATATGCACTTCTTTATATTGGCTTTAAGTAGTTCACACTTCGCTGTAATTGGTCAAATGTGTCACTCACTCAGAGAATGATGGAGGCTGGTCAGAGTTACATTAAACAGAGAATTTGTGAATCACAATTTGACAGTATCATCAAATACGTATATCATTACAGGGATCAGATCACAATTTGATTGATTTTTAAAGCCATGTTGCCCAGTCGTATTTTAGCTATATTTATTATCAATGTTGGAAATCAGAAATGAAGACAATTTAGTCTAATAACCAGAATGTGTCTAAATGTGTTGGTAGGGTCTGAGTGCCTCTCCGCTGCTGCTCCACCCTCTCGACCTCCCTCCCCAAACACAGAGACTCATCCACACTCCCCAGCTTCAAAAAATCTGTTCAAAACTGCCTTCAAATAACTGCATCTCATTTTTATCTGTTTCTTCATTTGTGTTTTGTCTGTGAAGCATCTTTGAGTGTCAAGAAAAGTGCTGTAAAAGTATTCGGTGCAGACTTTGCATGTTCTCCCCGTGTCTGGCTGGTTTTCCTCTGGGCACTCTGGTATTCCCCGTAAACCCAAAACCATGCACAATAGGTCAACGATATCTGGAGATGGGTGCCCTGCTTCTGACAGGTTTAACCCAGCGGCATTGCGGGATGGGTCAAATGCAAAGGACAAATTTCACTATAGGGACAATAAAGTATACCTTAATCTTAAAAAATCAAGTTGGTTTAAAACAGCAAAACAAAAAGGACCATGTCAAAGTTCAGTCTAGTTATGGGTTGCCTATAACTGAGTGTTAAAAACTGCAAAATCTATGCCAATTTTTCAACCATTTGTCAGCATCATTTTCACACACAAAAAAGTTTAAATAGCTAAAATTTTAATAGCAGTTTTCCTTTGCCATGGTTCTGTTTTGTAAGTGGGTCCTGGTCTCTCAGAAAAGGGGTCACCCTCTGTTGAATGTAGGCTCCACTCGCCCCTGACCTCCTGTGACAGCAGTGATGAACAGTCAGCCGCTGACCCACTTCTTCTCCGTCCTCTGTACTTCTATAATGAGACACAGCGCTCATGTTTAAACTGCACCTCTGGGCTCTGCTGTACACTCAGGGATAAATGACCTCAAACTGACTTCAACCGCATTCATGTTTGCTCTGTAAATATGCACTTATGAGAGAATGTATAATAGAAAATATGCATTCAAAACCAGATTTAATAAAAGGCCCTATAGATTTTGAACCATAAGTGAGGAAACATAAACTGATTTCTCCCCTTAATAAATCCTGCCTTATTTTTTTAATGTTACACCATGATAGAGAAACAACTGGCTGTGATAGTCCCAGGCACCTGCTTCCAGATGGTTCTCATCTACACCTTGTCTATCTTGACAAAAAACAAGATGTTACATAATGGTACTCGGCTGCTTAAAATGCCCATTAAAAAGCATGGGCAATATCCTACACTCATGTTCTTACAACACATTATACAGAGCAAAGGTAATTTTTCGTGATCTTAAAGAAATAAAAGAGATTATAGTAGATCATATAACATAGAGGTTGTGCATGTCAATTTCTATTTGAAAGGGTTGCCAATATTCTTTGAGATACAAGCTGCTAATCATTAAATCCCATTTTGAACTTACAGTCTTTACCCTTTTTTTGGACATTTTTCTACTCATTTACAACTGCATCTTTTTGGACTTACTATACATAATTTCCACAATATTTTCAAGATTCAGCTATTTATCCATGGGTTTCAGAATGATGAAAAATTAGGACCGTTGCCATAGTGATATACAGTTTAAATCTAAATCTTTTGAATGGGAAAAAATACTCAAAATATTGCATCAAACAGGACGATCAAACCCATGAAAATAAGTGACAAGGCCTATCCAACTTCAGCAACCAAACCATAACTTAACCCCCACATTAAAGGTGCACTGTGTAACTTTTTGGTTGGGGGTTCGTCACTTGCTTGTTTCTATGGACATGTCATTGCTCTGCCTGGAATGTTCCACAGTATGACATTAAACAGCTCTGCCTTACATCTATTCAATTACAGGTGGTTTTATAGCTCAAAAATACCTAGAAAAACAGACATTCTGACTGTGAACGAGGTTGACTCTCCACAGATCTGACCTGTAACTTGGTCTGGTTTGGCCTCCATGAAGATTGAAAGGTTTCATACCATACTGTGAAACATTCCAAGACAAAGCAATAACATGTCAATGGAGAAAAGCATTTGACGAACACTCCACCAGAAAAATTACACACTGCCCTTTTCCAACTCCAGTCCAACTCTGCCTTCTCCTCTGTCGGTTTTGAAATGGTGAACCCTCTGCTGTGGCACTACTCCATCACAGCATTTGAGGTGTTATTTGTAGTAAAATCGTTTGAACACGACTCAAGACTAAGAGATGATTCAGCAACACGAAATGTCTCATCGCCATCGCCTCCTGTTTAACGCACTGCACATCCAGCCACAAATATACACATATACATGTATGTGTGCTGCTCCCATCGCTATGGAAACTACTAGTGTTTTTAGAGTATTTAAAGGTCCTATATTACGCCACCTTGTGATGTCATGATGCGGCAGTTTTCAAGTTAAGCATAGAGCTACGTTCAAAAGACAATTTAAGAATTATAATACAGTGATTTTATCCAAATAGCATAGCACAATTTGTATCACCATATTGCCCAGCTCTAATTTAAAGCTACACAAGATCACTTTTCTGGTGGAGGATCTGCCACCTGATAACATCCGGAGATGTTATTACTTTGCATGGTATCTCCATTGAAACGCTAGCTGGCCAAATTACAAGTCATATCTGTGGAGAGAGGTGACCGTGCTTAGTGTAAGAATGCATGTTTTCAAGATGTTTTTGAGTAATAAAAACACCTGTAATTGAATACATGCATGATAGACTGGTTTAAAGCCATACTGTGGAACATTCCAGGCAAAGCAATAACATCTCTGAGACAAGCAAGGAGACCCTTACCAGAAAAGTTACATAATGAATCTTTAAAGTATAGATTCAATCCACATTTCAGTATTTTAGTGAGCAAATCATGAGCATATGGAGACTAAACCATAGGCAGTGAAATCATCAATATAACATCAATAAAGTAATGGAAAAATAATGGCTATTGATACTTTGGAGTGACACCACAAATGGGATGTTCTACGTGTATGTGTATTGACAGAATGTATGTCAGCAAATCTTCAGGAGCCTGTGATCCATACGAGCGTTCATGGTCCTGTTTAGGTGGTTTTCAACAAAAAGGTGAGAGTGACTGAAAAACAAACTGAAAAACTGAGTTGTTTAGCAGTACAAAATCAGCTCACCTGTTGTAATTCCAGTTTAGTCAGTTAGCTCTGGTCAGATTGTGCTAAATTAAAGCTCTGATTAAAGTTTCAAACAGAGAAGTGCATCTAGTTAGCGTCACATCCCCAGGGAATGTTGATGACATCAGCTGCAAAGGATCAATACTTGGAAAACGGACGCATCTCGACACAAAAACCAGCCCAAATACAGGTGCAGGAGGCTGTATCCGCCACAGTGATGCTAAATACAGGTGAAAATAAACTTTTAAAATGTCAAACTCCCAAAGCAAATGTCAAATAAGAGTCGCATGACAAATAGGGCCCCAACACTGACCTATATGCCCGGCTTAAAGTGCTGCTTCAGTTCAAATACAAAATCGACTGGTGGTGTTTTGCAAAGTGTGGTGTATGGGTGGTGATGTGTTTTCTCAGAGGAACATTTGTCAACAAGCATTGAAGGTCCTATATTACACAAAAAGGATACTTGTGAGCTTTTAGTTATGTTATAATGCCGTTACCTCATCAAAAACAGACCTGGAGTTGTGTTTTGAGGAATCTTTCATTATTGGTCTGTCTACATCTCCAAAGCTCAAAGTGCTCTATTCCACTTTGTGATGTCATGAAGCACTATTTTTACCTTTTACCGTTTGTTCAGCAGAGATTGGCAGTTCCAGGGCTGAAACTATCCAAATGATTCTAGTGCAACATCTAACTTTTCTGAAGGGTCTGCCACCTCTGTGTCTCTATGGTGATGTTTAACTGATTTTACTGGAATGTTCCACAGTATAGCATTTAACTGTTCCTCTCAAGCATTTATTCAATTACAGGTGTTTTTATTGCTCAAAACTTCCTTGAAATGCATGCTTTCTTACAGCGACGAAGGTGGCCTCTCCACAGATCTGTGACCTGTAACTTGATTAATGGTGCACTAAACCGTGGAACATTCCGGGCAATGCAGTAACATCTCTATGGAAACTTGTGTCTGGAAGTTAGGGCTGCGCAAATTTTAATCAATATTCTGTTATTGCTAATTGTCAATTATATGATTGAGTCTTAAATTAGACAGTTTTTTAGTTTTAATGGACAATTATCCAAAGCATGTCTCTATCCTTATATCTGTCTATATTGCCTAGCCTCACTGGAAGGGCATCTGGAGTAAAACCATGAAAAACTGAGAGGTAAACAAGTGTTCAGGGTGACCTTAATCTGACTATTTTTAGGTTTAAAAAGGACATTTATTTAAAATATTGATCTATCTATCTATCCATATATCCATCTCCTAACCCTGTAGAGGAAGGACATCTGGAGTAAAACCATGACAAACAAAGTAAAACAACTGTTCCAGGTGACTCTAATTTGACTATTTTTAGTTTTAAAAGGACAGTTATTCAAAGTATGTATCTATCCATACATCTGGAGTAAAACCATGAAAAAGCTTAGAGTAAAACAGCTGTTTTTGGTGACCTTAACAGATTAGCTGACATTACAAAACTGTTAAACACCATTGAATCTCTGCTCCTTTTCCAGAGCAGAGCGTTTTGAATTTGAGCCGGCCTGACCCCGTGTGTTCCTCTCATATATTTGGTAACCTTATTAAGCCTGGTGGAGCACGAGGTCGTTCAGCTCAGATCTGCAGCAGGTCGTGAATGAGTCTGTACGGATGTTCAGAGCAGAGAGAGTGTGAGGACGAGGCCAGGCAAAACGCATTTCCATCGATCTGGGGTTCCATTAGAATTTCAAACTGACTGTGCTGGATCATGACGCACTTAAGTTTAAAACAACAACACAAATATATATATATATTTTTTTTTTTTTTTTGCTGTTTTGTTTATTTTTATATCAGCTTCTCATATGCCCATCAACAAATCAGGACAAAGAGATCAGTATTACTCATTTAAACTGCCTACGATTTTCCAATTTGGCAACATTTTTTTAAGGTTAAAACTTTACTTCCTGGTTGGAAATCATGACATCACACTAGGGAATTCCACTTGTTACCTAGCAACCATAATGCACACTGAGACAAAACTCCTGCTTTCACTACTGGGGAACCTTGACCATAACATAGTATAGTTGATATTTGCACTTTTTATTATATCGGCTATCGATTTTAAAATTCCAGGTTTCAGATGACATTAAACAATCTATAGGCCAATCATATTTCATACAGATGGGGGCAGCCAAAATTATTATTATTAAATTGCTGGGGGGTTTTTTATTATTAAATTGATGTTTTCTTTTATTAAATGTTTAGATATTTGTCACGAATGTACAATGTAATCAATAGGGAAATACCTATTGAAACTCTTAACTCTAAGAAAATACATGAAGTTTTGTGTGAAGACTATATTACAAAGGCATAGGACTGGGCAATCAATGAAATTTTAATAAAATTGAGATTCAGTCATTTCAAATTGTGACTAAAACAATTCTTTGTTACTAAAAGCATGTGGTTTAAAGCTGAAATCAAGAGTTAGGAAAGGAAATTTGACTAATTTTTGTGTTTTGTTAGTGTTGGTGATATTAATATTCAAAGTCATTCTAAAAAACAATTGAAAAATAAGATTAATATGGGCATTTTTTTTCCCATGACACCTAGCCCTACAATGGGGCACTTCAGAAAATACATACACTGATAGGTCACACACACACACAAACAAACACAAAGACAACAGATTATAGAACAAATAACCACTTGTGACATCTCCTGGGTTTAAACATGCCCTTTGACCAAAGAACGGTCAAAAACAGGTCCAGAAATGCAGCGTGCGGCGGGTGAGAGCAGCGGGGTCGGCCTCACAGCTGTCCCAGGACCATTACATAACAAAACCCCTCCAGCTCTATGTACCCCATCACAGGACAAGACACTACACAGGAACTACAAAAAACATGGAGACTGGACAAAGATTAGTATTTAGAAAGGACGGGACAATGTGTAAAACGAACAGCTGTAAGTCAGAAAAAGTTGTTGACCCACTGACTGCAGACTGATTGCTAGTTTAAATCCCTGCTGCTTCAGAGTGCACGCTGACATTTAGGTGGGACAAGAGTCAAGACATAATTTCCACAAGACGAGACACGTGGCTGAGTGGCTAGCTCTCTCAAAACACTGTAAGAAGTTTCTGGGTTCAACTCCCTGGCTGCCTGGTCCTTTCTATGCAGAGTTTGCATGTTCTCCCTGTGTCTGGGTGGGTTTCCAAGTAATTTCCTCCAATTCCCCATCACTCCCATCAACCCAAAGCATGCACCATGGGTAAGGTAGTCCAGACCAAGCCTAGATCAAGATCTGGAGACGGGTTCCTGGACACTCACTGCTCCTGACAGGTTACCCGAGCAACAAGATCAGAATTCGACATAATGGCCTTAATTATTTTTTAACTGTTAAACTCCACACACCTTCACTAAAATCATTTGGATCATTTCAGCTCTGGAACTTCCAATCTCTACTACTACAGATCACAACTCCAGGTCTGTTTTTGATGAGGTAACATCATTATAACATGGCTTAAAGCTCACAAGAGTCAGTTTTGTGTAATAATGGACCTTTAATCTGACACTGATAAGAGTAAATGAATAAAGTTGCAGTACCTGTAAAATAAATTTGTGTGTGTGGAAAAATCCTAAGGCATATATAACTCTCACTTATTATAACTAAGAAGAAAAGAAGAAGGACAGAATCATGTCTTTATAACACAGAACACAGTGTCTCTCTTGAAGCGCACTGGTCGGGGGCTGTTTTAATGGAGAACATGGGGTCTGTAATTGCTGACTTTTCACCTGCTCTTCACAGACACATGTGGAGAGCCACTCGAGAAGACACACGGCAGAACTGTGAATACTGACCTAGACTGGAGCTCTTGAACGCACCGTCTCCTGCTCGCACTGGTGTGAAGACAGACCCAGGTACAGAATATATGGGACACCTCACCTTCACACCTGCTCCACCAAAATAACTATTTGTTATTAACTGGAAATAGACAATACGTTCTGCAAGGTTAAAGGAAAAAAAGTTGTTAACGTGAAAATTACCGCTTCATGACATCACAAGTTGGAACAGAGCATTTTGAGCTTTGGAGATGTAGACAGACTAATAATAAAGGATTACTCAAACATGTGTGAATGAAACAAAACACAACTCCAGGTCCGTTTTAATCATAATGTGAATACCTTATACAAGCAACAATTGGGCTCAACATGGATATCTTAAAGCCACAGTATGTAACTTTTTCAGCCAAAAATAGACTAAAATAAAAGCCTTTTGTTCATACTGGTTGAAAAGACATGTGTCCTTACTGTGAGTGGGCTTGCATCTCCACAAACCTCTTCCTTTCCTTTCCATCCATCCATCCATCCATCTTCTCCCGCTTAATCCGTCTGGGTCGCGGGGGCAGCACGCTGCCCATTACTCTGTGCACCAGACCCAGACCCCTATGAACCCCTCTGCAGGTGGTGAGTCCACAGGAGGGAGGAATTCCTTGACGGTCCTTGATGGTAACTGTTCAACTGTTCATAGGGGTGTTGCATGTTTTTTGGTTTTTTCCTTTCCTTTCCTTTGGTGGTAATCTTCCACACTATGGCATAAAATGTATCTATGTCCATGGAGAATATTCCAAAGTATGGTTTTAATTTTCAGTTTCCACACGCACTCATACAGGTGACGTGCCATCTCCAGACTCTACCTTTAAGTTTTTCTAAAAAGTAGGCCAATCCTCCAGCTATGTACTATGGACCAAAATCCAGGATCTACAGAGGGGAGCTGCACTGTTTAAAGATTTACTATGCAACTTTTCTATTGCTTTGCCTAGAATGTTTTTTGTCATTAAACAGCTTTATTTTGTATGTATTCAATTGTAGTTTTATATCTAATTATATAATTATAGTTAAATATAGTTTTCTCAGGGTAGAGCACTTTGAAAAACATACATACATTCGTACTGTGAGCGGTGTTGCCTCTCCACAGATGTGACCTGTAACTTAACTAGCGTCCCGTATTTTGTTTTGTTTTTTTCCAGATTAGGCAAACATATCTCCATGGAGACAAGCAGGTGATCCTTGATATAAAGTAATGAGCAATAATACAAGTAACTGATTAATAGTATCTTTAAAGGTGCATTGTGTAACTTTTCTGGTGGAGGGTCTGTCAAATGCTTTTCTCCATGGAGATGTTATTGCTTTGTTTGGAATGTTTCACAGTATGGCATTAAGCCTTTTAATCTTCATGCAGACCAAACCAAACTAAGTTATGGGTCAGATCTGTGGAGAGGTGACCCTGCTCAGTCAGAATGCCTGTTTTTCTAGGTATTTTTGAGCTATAAAAACATCTGTAATTTAAAAAAATGCAAGGTAGACGTGTTTAATGTCATACTGTGGAACATTCCAGGCATGTAATGACATCTCCATAGAAACAAGCAGGTGACGGACACCCAACCAAAAAGTTATATAGTGCAGCTTTAAATTACAACATGCATTCAGCCATTTGTTGCATCAGTTTTGTTTTCATTAATAAGTAAAAAAAACAAAACACAAAACATAATTAGATTGGACAAGGTTTCAGAGTTAGTCAGCATTCTACTTCATTAAACTGGAGCGGACAGAAGAGAGAAGAAGGGCTTCCAAAAACGTCAATAGTCTTTTCAGAAAAGGCCGATCCCTTACGGCTGGGTCCACTGCAAAAACACACGTCCAACCCAATAACGTTACACTATGGGACAGAGCTGATGACATTATTACACTGTTCTATACCATTTCAGGGTAACATCGACTGACTGAGTGCTACTGATCTATAACCAATAATGAAATCTATGACCTCCTGTATTTACGAGAACTGACCAATGTGAGTTTTAAGTCATGTTATAAGGTTGTTACCGCCTCAAAAACATACCTGGAGTTGTGTTTCATTCACACATGTTTGAGTAATTAGTTTGTTTGCATGCTCCGATCCACTTTGTGATGTCATGAAGCGGTACTTTTCAGGTTAACAGCCATCTTTTAACTTTTGTTCAAGGGATAGGCAATTCTAGGACTGAAATTATCCAAATGATTCTACTTTAAAACCACAGTAGAGCACTTCCTTTATTACCACATGACATGAGTGTTTCCTGTTTGAGAGAAGAACTCAGCCTTAATATGCAGGATTTGTGTGAATCAAACAAGCAGTTTTAGATGAATATTGTCAGAGATTATAACTATAACGCAGACACATCTTCTTTAAACACAGACCCTGTAGTGTATATTGCTTTTTTACCATCAAAACATGGCAACAATCACACTCTAAGCTTATCTCTGGGATCCAGCTATGTTTACTAATATTGCTTTGTGTACGTCTGTATATTAGAGACTTAGCATTGTCCCGTATTGAATCACAGTGTAAAGCTAATCTGGCATCCTCCCTGTTTTCATGTTATTCAAAGAGAATCCTTTCAATATTTGTGTTATCAGGTACACATCAGCGGCAGCACCCAGACTGTAGGGGGCAGCGCAGGGATTTAAGGCTTCTGAAAATGTCATCTATATGTATGAACTTTACATAGAGTATTTGCTTTGAGAGGTGCAGCAGAAAAGCACCAAAAACACAGCGAGAGGCACGATTTGTAGTTATTTATTTATGAAAACCACCTGGACTCTCCTAAAATGTTGCCAGAACTAAACCTGGATTAAACTAAAACTAAAAATACTTGGTACCATCATGTGCATGACTATGGGACCAGAACTGACACTGGAATAATATTTTTAATAATATAACGGGAAAATGGTCTTTATTTGTTTATAGATCATTAAAAGAGGGGGGATTTTACTTCTATGGGGTATTAACTGCTAACACATAACCTATTTAGATCACCATGTTACCTTTTATTGTTTTGAAAATGCTATAGTCACCTTGTTGACTTTATCTCGAGACTCCTCTCCCTTTGCTCCCTGTGTTAAGTCACTCCCCCTTCAGAGCGCTATCACAACACAATCAGCGTCCATCCCACTAATGAAACTACTACACATCGCATCAGGTTTGTGAAGTTGTGTATTGTTTTGCATCATGTTTTTGTATATTTGTAGAGAATTGTCGTGCGGGAGCTTGGGTGACGTGGGCTTGTGGGAGGAGCAGAATCTGAAAGCTAATGAGGAGGGTTCGAACAGGGCCCAGGAGAGATCACTAAAATACTAAACCAGGTATAAAACTGGACTAAACTAGAACTATAACAAAAATGTCTTCAGCTCTCAAACAGGTAAGAACTAATCTCCAAATAAGGATCAAATCAGAACTAAACCAGGACTACACCAGGTCAACACCTAGGCCTATAACTGGAGCAAAAAAAAAACAGAACAAAGCAATAACTAAACCAGGTCTAAAAAGGACTAAATGTACTAAATTAACAGGCAAGTATATACGCTTTGTTTCCAGCTGACAACCACTGAACACGGCATAAAAATGTGGCTTGAGTGAGTGAGTCCATATCCCGAGTCCAATTATTTACGCTGACAAAGAATTAGAATTATTTTGTGTCAGTTGCTAAGCAGGGTTAGTCGGAGCAGTCAGAACGCACTGGCAGCCTGTAATGCCCACGCGGTGCTCGTATCTGCCCCAGCGACCCCACAACCTGCCAGACATGAAGAGAGCACAGGAGAGGAGGAAGAGGAGGAAGAGGGGGAAGAGCAGCAGGAGGAGGAAGAGGAGAGCTAACAGTATAACACAGACCTGCTCAACATAGACCTATGGCAATATAAGTTAATGTAAAAATCCATATTGTAAAGATTTGTATACAAAGAACTTTTATTTTATTTGCGCTTTTTTGAAAATTAAATGCAAAACAAAAAAAGATTTTAGTCATTTTTCCTTATCAAGTCCTGCTTTCGTCACATTATATATACCATATATTGCTTTGAGTATAGCTGGTTGTGTACTTATTGTGTATAAAAGTATATTAAAATACTGCAAGATGTAGCATTGTTGAATCATGTTGACCAATTCCACCTGACTAATCTTATGCCAGTAACAGATATAAATACAGATAAAATACAATGCAATTAATATTAGTAATGCTCCGATACGATACTGGTATCAGATATCGAATCCCAAATGTCAGTTCAATCGATATCCTGGTAGGACAAATAAATTGATGTCATGAGACTAAATATTGGTCATAATTGCCCCAGAAAGTCTCTTAATGTTCGAACTTGTTATACAAATTTCTTCCTAGAGATAAATATAAGATACATAACACATATGGATCAGTTCTGTCTTATTTATCTTAGGAAATAAGAGCTGTTTTCAGTCTCTGCCCTGGTACTGGTTGATATCGGTATCGGCAGATCCTTAAAGCTATAGTATCATAATTGGTATCGGAACTGAAAAAGCTGGATCTCTAATTACATTTCATTTAGACAACCCTTACTTTATCCCGTGCAGTAATAACCAATCGCCCACAGTAAGAAGGTTATCAACCCCATACACCAGAAGAAATGGTAAACAGTCACATTTTTATATAACACTTTTCCACCTTCAAGGCACTCAAAGCGTTTTACATCAAGGAACCACTCACCCATTCACACACACATTCATACACCAATGTAAACAGACACTGGGGGCGAGGTAGGTTAAGTGTTTTGCCCAAGGACACAACAGCATTCATCCATGGGAGCTGGAATCACACCGCTGACCTGTGGGTCAGCTACTGTTGTAAAGTAAAGGGGAATGCCACAGGTTTACATTTACCCACCAGATGAGAAGTGCACACTTCATTAACGTTTACAGTCTGAGCACAAGCCTTGATCACAGCCACCAAGGCATCTGTCAAGGGCAAAGTGGAAGAAGTCATTTGTGCACAAAAAGGTACTCCTCCAGCGAGGTACGCCACTTCACATCAGCAGATCAGTAGCAGCTAGAAAACCCATTCACCACATGTATTAAATAATGCACTACATTTATAGGGCCCCTCTGATCATCTGACAGTTGTTGTGGAAATGTCTGTTTTGTCAAATTTGTGATATAGTATATAGTAGAGGTGCGCGATATATCGATTAAATCAATTAATTCGAATTTACAGTTCAGAACGATGTGTTTTTATGAAAATCGATTTTTTTTATTATTAGTATTATTTTTTACACGCGAGCGTCGAAAGCGGAACTAATGCGCTGCAGCGCTCTACACGGGTACGTTAGCGGGGCGCGGAGCGGAGGAGGTGTCGTATTTTTCTACTACGACTGACCTGTGGTCCAGCCGAACGATGCAGCCCTACTTGAGTTTAACGGTACATTTTGTTAATAGTAGCTGGGCGATGCGAAGCGTTTGTCTGCAAACAGTGTATTTTCCCGAGGATCACAAGGAGGGATTAATCGCGCAAGGATTGAAAGATGCTTTCACTTTGTGGAAACTTGCAGAAGACCGACTCATCTGCATGACAACAGACAGCGGCAGCAATATGATCAAAACTTTCTAAAAGTAGCAAAAGGAGAAATTGATTTGTCAACTGGACAGAGTTTATTTGGTCGAATACGTTTCTCAGCTCATCCAAGCTGCTTCCTCAGTTCTGGTCAGATGCTGGCGGACACTGCTTATATCTGCTTGAAGGGAGGAGCTTAATTACAATGAAAATTACTCTGAGACACACATATTTATTTACAGTTTCTGTTAGTCAGGTGAGTCTATTCAATATGGAGTGGGAGTGGGGGAGTAGTTAGCATATCCATTCAGGGCCATGATGGTGTTTTCACACCTCTGGACATGTCCTTTCTAAAAGTGTCCTTTCTAAAAGTGTTTACAATGGCCTGGTCTGCCATTTCACTTACAAGTATGTTTTTTGCTTGTCAGATTGCACTTTAATCCTAAAGTTAAAAAAAGAATAAAGTTAAAACTTGTTTTGAGCCATTTATTTGTCATCTGTTATTTGTTTTTGAGTAGGGCAGAGAAAAATCGATTAAAATCGGAAATCAGATTTTTTGTAAAAAAATCGGAGATTTTATTTTTAGGCCATATCGCCCAGCTCTAGTATATAGTATAGTATAAGTTAAAGTCACAGTATGTGATGTTTTTGCCAAAAAAATAGACTAAAACAAAAGCAATTTAGTGGTGTTTATTGCACTGAAAACATATGTCTTTACTGTGAGCAGGCTTGCCTCTCCACAAACCTGACTCTTATCGTGGTGAAGGGCCTCCTCCTGCTTGTTTCCATGGAAATTAGAGATGCTACTGGTATCGGATATCGGCACCGATACTGATTTTGATGGATCTGATATTGGTTCCAAGACAGATCTCATGTTGGTCTATATATTGGTGTAATAAGATGATTTATGTTGGCCCAAAACACTTTGGATTATTGAACTTGTATTTTTTTTCAAACCTTTAGTTACTTTAAATGATAAACAACAGTTACAAAACATATTTTGGTAATATTTACCCATACACCATTTGTGTTCAAAGAAAATAATATTTTCAGTCAAGTCCCTAATATCGGTTGATAATATTGATAATATCGGGTATTGGCAGATACTTAAAGCAAAGTATCAACATTAGTATCGGAACAGAAAAAGCTGGATTAGTGGTTTCCTAATGTAAATGGCTATACTATTCTACAGTATGGCATAAAATGTATCTCCATGGAGAATGTTCTGTATGTTTTAACTTAATATTTTCCATAGAAAAGCCACCTTCAGAAAGTTACATACTGTAGCTATCACTTTAAAGTAAATCAGAAATGTGGAGTGCATTTATTACTGTGGGTGTACAAGGCTTTTATAGTATTACTATAGCATTCTTCTATGTGTGCAGCATTAAAAAGCAATAATAGGCTCTGTAGGAGTCTATGCAAACTTGCTTGCGGTGATGTTTGACCTCCAAAAGTAAAGCAACAATGGGGAACATGACTGCATAATGGCCCATAGAGCGACAATGGTTAAGTTCAGTGACAATGCGTGGCTGGTGCACAGTTTACTCCCTATTGTACCACTGACCTTCAAACGTTACTTCAGGTGACTTCTTTATACACAACAGAGCTTGTCTTCAAGTTGCCATGAATGAATAGATACTTTGCAGCTGATGTCATCAACATTCCCTGGGGGGTGTGATGCTAGCTGTAGGCACTGCTCTGTCTGAGACTTGTTGGACTTTAATCCAAGCTTTATTTTAACACAATCTGACCAGAAAGAGATGGTTTAGTTGGATCTACAACAGATGAGATGATTTGTCTTTAACAAGTCTCTTGCACATAAAATTACAGTCACAAGCCAGCTAGCATTAGTCAACAGTTTTTCAGTTAGTCGCTCTCACCTTTTTTGTTGAAAATCACACTCCTAAACAGGACCATGACAGAGCACAGGCTCCTGAAAATGTATTCTTTAAATCCATTTTGTATTTCTTCTTGACTTTTCAGACGATCTAAAAACGTTTTTTGGCGCTGTTTGCTAATGTGTGCATTGTGTCACCATGGTAACTGCTGAACATTCCACCATATAGGTACATGTAGAACACCCCCAGCGTGATGTCATTGCAAAGTATCAATATAAGCCTAGGCATTCCAACTATAGCCTACACGAACTCAGGGCTTCAACAAACTTTTGAGGCAGGACCCCGAAGCCAACTATGCAAACTCTGTGGGACGCCAATAGAAAACACAATTGGTACTTGTAATCATTTCAAATGAGAAAAAATCATGTAAAATCAGGTTTAATCATGTTAAATTGAATCGTTTATTGGGTGCCTGGATCCAATTTCATCAGATGACTGTTTTCAATTTAAAAATGGACAATATGCAGTGTCATTTTTTTAATTTTTTTAATTATATCTGGAAATGGTCTTGCCTCATGACCTTCAATTTGGGAACCACTGCACTAAATCAAAATTAAAACATAAATTTAGAGATAAGACACTTAGCTTATCGGCTATTGGTCTTAAATCTCCAGCAGACACTAATATTATGTTTGGCCAAGCAGCTGCCTCAATATGTGCATAAAGAATGTACGCATAAAGCTTTATTTGAACACTTACGTCCAGAGAGGGTACTATGAAAAAGTGACTACACTGATCTTTTATCCAGTTTGTAGTAAAACAAGGCTGAGGATGAAAAATAAAATGACCAAATCAGCCATTCATAATTGGCCCAAAAATATTGGTTTAATGGCCATCAGTTTGTCTGTATCCTAAGCAATCAGTATCAGTATCGGCCATGGAAAACCCCGAACTCAAATACATGTTTATTTATATTTAGAAATGGTCTTGCCTCGTGACCCCAGTTTTGGAACCAGTGCACTAAATGACAGGGCATTTGGTAGCTAAAGATTTTGCATGAAGTCAAAACTGTGATAAAATAGTCCTAACTCACTGTTTCTCCAAGTCTTATGTCATACTGTTGTTAATATTACATGGAGCAAGTCAACTGATCCCTGAAGCAGCTCTTCGATAATGTGTGAGGGAAAATGCGTGCACTTTTACAATTCAACCAATGTCAACAAGTCCCAAAAGCTTATAATTTTAGCTACACCGTCAGTTATTAAAGATCCAGTTTCTTGCAGCAGCAATTTAAAACACAAGCCATGCAAACACAGATCCAGATCAAGTTTACATAAAGAGAGATTTCAAAACCACAAAGCAGAAACGAAAAGCCTACGGTGGTATTAAAGGGCCCGTATTACACTACTTTCTGATCCTTGTTATAATGTTGTTTCCTAATCACAAACATACCTACAGTTTTGTTGTTTGTTTTGTGTTTCGTTTAATTTCATTCATGCATGTTTAACACAAAAACCCTGTATATTTAAGTTCTTCTCTCAAACTGAAAACGCGCTGATGTCATGTGGCAATACAGGAGGTGCACCACTGTCTTTTTAAACTCCATACACCTTCACTAGAATCATTTGGATAATTTCAGCCCAGGAGTTACATGTCTTCACTGATGTTAAAGATAAAAGGAGCTGTTAACTTGAAAACTACCACTAAATGACATCACAAGGTGGATCAGAGCATTTTGAGCTTTGCAGATGCAGACAGACTAATAAAGCCTCACTCTAACGTGTGAATGAAACAAAACGCAACTCCAGGTATGTTTTTGAGGAGGTACCAGCATAATAACATGACTCAAAGCTCACAATAATCCATTTTTGCGTAATATAGGTCCTTTAAATCACCTTTAAACTGTTACTTTCCAGTGCAGTGAGTTTACGCGCAGCCCAGATTCAAAGTAGCATTTCCCTCGTGTCACCTTGAGATCGGGGTGATCCGTCTCAATCAAACCCACCTTCATGATGCCGCAGGGTACGTTCCCAGCAGCCGTGGTGGAGGTGCCTCTTTCGGCGGAGCTCTCTCGGCTGCCCCTCTCCCGGTAGCGGCCGTTGGTGAACACTCCTTGCCCGGTTCCGTAGCCTTGCGCAGCGGATGAAGCGTCCAGATAAACCCGGGCTCCGGTGAGAGGGATCGGGGCCGTCTCTGCTGCTGCCATCGCCGCCGTGGCAGTCCCTACACTCGTCGCACCCTGAGCAAAAGGATCTGAAACGTGCCCCGTTGGTGAGAAGACGTCCGAAGCGTGTACCCCTGCCATGCTATGCCCGTTACAACACAGGGAAACAAAACGAGCCTCGCATTTCTGTCAAAGCCGAAGCGCGGTGGTGGTAGTGGAGAAGTAGGAGTCTGCAACGCTCAAGCACCCAATGCCCATCTCAAAACGAACCACGTATCGTCCCAAAACACTTCTCCGGGGCGTGGAACTAAAAACGAGAGAAACGCGTCTTGTTGCTTCGTGATTTCGTGTATTTGAGTCTCGCTTTTTTCGTTTTCAGCCTCGCGCGCAGGAGATCCGGAGAGAGTCGCTTTGTCTGGACACTTTTGGCACGGTTCGCCTGTGTGTGGTTCCCCTCTCGCTCTGAAAACGAAGAGGAGGCATCCGCGGGACAAATTCAAGACTGAGCCGAGTGCGCGGTCACGTTGAGGCATACGCACGCACACACACGAGCACGCACGCCGAATTCAAGCAATAGGACGAGACGCACGCGCAATCCCGGTTCGGCTCTTCGTGTGTGGACGACCGAGCTGCACTTTGAAATCTTATTCATGCTACAAATTTCCAAATACGATTCCGTTTTATTGACAGGTTTTCAAAGTAATCTAATGGCACAGGAATTAGTTTATTTTTAAAGAAATGTGACCAAAATGTACCTTAATAATGCTGATTTGTCTCTGGTGCACTGTGTATTTTTGTGGCGGGGGAATGTCTCACAATATGGCATTAAACTGATTCATTTTTACATTTTGTCAGTGTTTTTATGACTAAAAAATACACTTAAAAACATGCATTCTTGCAGCCTCTCCACAGATCAGAGCTGTAACATGGCCTTATGCCTGTATCATGGAGAGAGATGAACATTTTCGTGCAAGCAGGTCGCAAACCCTCCACAAGAAAAGTTATATAGTGCATCTTTAAAGAGCCTATTATAACAGGCTATATATATATATTTTTTTTTTTTCACAATTCAGAAATTCAGTCCTTTACTGATTGGTCATAGCTATTACATAACCACAGACCAAAACATAAGAAAATGCAATTAAAAAAACAAAAACCACTTGAGTTATATATGGATCTCCTTGTTAGGTCAACCCGACCTGCTGTGCTCCAACATCACCACTAACAAAATTTGGAAGATAGATGACAAGAAACATCAACAGTCTGGTTATTTTCAAATTGTTGGAAGAAAAAGCCACCTAGAGGCCAAAGAGTGAACTGCACAATGTTCTTGGTACACTCCAGTCAAAACTGCAGTCTTTTTCATCCTCTGTACAGCAGTTCTTAGCTTTAAATGTTGTTGCCTGATCTTGGTCTAGTTCTTGGTCTAATCGGCTACTTTTCTCTATTGTCTATGCCAAGCTGTAAATAAAACTATAGGAGTAAACAGGTATAATGTTGACGTATAAAACAATTTGGCTCAAACTAAAATATTCTTTCATTCACTGAACCTAATCTGACATTAACGGGAACACATTCCCTTTTACACGCACACCAGAAATCGGATCATTATCTCAATTCTGGAATTATCACATCACTGAAATGTCATAGTTATATCTGATATGCGTAATCTGATTTCTTTCTGATTTTTCACACCCGATCAGGTTTTGACAAGGAAAATTACTTTCTAAAGGGCAAACTATTGTGGCAAAGACAAAAATGAAAAATAAAACGGTGATAAAAGATAAAATGCTGAGCTCTTCTCTCAAACGGAAAACACTTTGTTCTGCCTTGTGATGTCATGTGGTGATACAGGACGTGCTCCACTGTGTTTTTAAACTCCACACACCTTCACTAGAGACATTTGGATAGTTTTAGGCTACTGAAGGTACTAAACTAAAGGTAAAATGTAGCTGTTAACTTGAAAACTACAGCTTCATGACATCACAAGGTGAAACAGAGCATTTTGAGCTTTGGAGATTTAGACAGACTAATAATAAAGTGTTACTCAAACATGTGTGAATGAAACAAAACACAACTTCAGGTATGTTTTTGATAAGGTAACAACATTATAACATGAGTCCATTTTGCATAATATAAGACCTTTAAATATTGGAAGCGTTATTTAAAACTTTATTGTACTTTGTCTTTAAAATACAACACTTATTCTAAAAATGTACTGATTAACGGACACACGTCACTAGATGTTTTTCATGATCAGATTTCTCAAAACACACAAAAAATCTGATCTAATTCTTGGGTTACGTGATCACTCCAGTTTTCTGATTCGCACTGGTCTATGTAAATGGACCCAGTGAATGTTATTGTGTTCCATTAGCGAAACCGGGACCACATATTGAGAATGTCTGCTATAAGAACTTTAAGTGCCGCTAGGTGCCATAGAAATGCATTAAACACATTAAGCTCGCCATCTCTCCTCCATCTCTCCTCCATCTCTCTTCCATCTCTCCTCCGTCTCTCTTCCATCTCTGGCTCCAAGTCATCAGGAGTCCATTTTGTTAAACAGCCCCTTTATAACAGTGTGGAAAAGTTCACTATGGGTCAAATGCAGATAGACAGATACGGGTTAAAGGTCCTATATTACGCAAGATTGACTCATGTGAGATTTAAACCATGTTATAACATCAAAAACAGACCTGGAGTTGTGTTTTGTTTCATTCACACATGTTTGAGTAACACTTTATTATTAGTCTATTTCTCTAAAGCTCAAAATACTCTGTTCCACCTTGTGATGTCATGAAGCTACAATTTACCTTTTGTTCAGTAGAGATTGGAAATTCCAGGGCTGAAATTATCCAAGTGATTCTAGTCAAGGTGTATGGAGTTTAAAAACACAGTGGAGCACTTCCTGTATTACCTCATGACATCACAAGGTGGCGCAGAGGGCTTTCAGTTTGAGAGAAGCACACACCCTAAATGAACAGGATTTGTGTGTTAAATATGTATGAATGAAACAAAACAAAACTCCAGGTCTGTTTTTTTATGAGGAAACATTATAAAGTAGATCAGAAAATAACGTAATATGGGCCCGTTAAAGACGCTGTACCTGATTTTTACATCTTAAAAACATGAAAAACAGAACTAGTTCATTTTAAAGAGTTTGCAATGGTCCAAAGTTATTTCGCCTTTACCTTACGTATTCAGAGCATCCAGATTATTCACCGTAATAAGTTTATAAGAGCTTTTCACAACACTCTGAAACCAGTGTAATAACGCTAACAACAACTAGCATGCTAACGTGCACTTTAATAAAATGCTTTCTAATTACATGCAGACAGCACACAGCAAACTTATTCTGACCTCAAGAGCTGCTTATACAATATATCTGTACTGGGGCGAGGTAAATTTTGCTCAGATACATGGGGAAAAATGGGGCACACGGCCTTTAACATTGACATAGTATTGGTGCTCAGGGCTTGCCCGGTGAAACAGGGAGAGCGCGTCCTTGTTTTGTCAAGGTGATTTGTTGCCGTGGCGAAAAAGTGCAGAGAAAGGAGTTAACTTTACTTAGTCTTTTTGGATTTGCACAACTTAATATGAATGAGGCTGCACAGGGACACAGGCGGCTGCATAGATCAACGTTCAAGGGCCCATGTTACGCTATTTTCTGATCTGAAAATGTGAGAATGTTGTTTTCTCATCACAAACACACCTGGAGTTGTGTTTTGTGGGGGGCGTAAGTGGTAAAAAAAAACTCTTGTTGTGTCCTTAGGCAAGACACTTCACCCACATTGCCTAGTATGAAAGCGTTGGAGTGTTGATGGAATGGAATGAATGAATAATATACCAAATTGTAAAGCGTCTTTGAGCGTCTGGAAAAGCGCTATATAAGACTAATGCATTATTATTATTATATTATATCTCCAAAGCTCAAAATGCTCTGTTCCACCTTGTGATGTCATGAAGCAGTAGTTTTCAAGTTAACAGCTACCTTCAGAAAATAGTTAGATCAGAAAATAGCGTAACATGGGCCCTTTAAATGCAGAGTCATTATAACATGACTTAAAGCTCACAAGGGTCAATTTTGCATAATAAAGGACCATAAAAATATATCAGAATAAATGAAAAGGTAATTTACAAACATATTAATCAGATAATTAGACTTTGTGTTGCCATAGCAAACAAACTATTCAAATATTAAACAAACTTATTCTGTATTAACTACAATAACTACAATAACATCCTGCTGTTGTGTACTTTGGCAAGACACTACTCACACCTTGTCTGCACAGTGAAGGCAGTTGTGTCATTAGATTATCGCAACAAAGAGTGAATGAATAAAGTAGGCAGAGAGGCAGTGAGCTAGAGAAGCATTTTCAAAAGTTTTATTTAGATAATATTGCTGTAATGAACCAAAATCCTTTCCCTTTTGTTGACACGGCGATGTTGAAACGAGAATTCATTTTTAAAACTCAAAAAGCAGCACTGTCTGTCATTTAAACATGTATGACACAGGCTGTTCATTTCAGAGACGGGCTCTTCTCTTTCTCTTCTTTTTGTTCTCACTCTTTCTTTCTCTCCTCCCTCCCTCCATCTCTCATCTCTCTCTCCCTTTCTCTTCATTCTCTCTTTTTTATGAATCCATGTATGTAAGCAGAAGGGAGCACACTTATGTCACAGCTCCCTCTCTTCTCGCTATCTCTCTATTTCTGCTCTTTTCTCCCTCCTTCTATCTCTCTCCCCCTCTCTCCACCTTGCATCAGTCTGTCCTCTGTATCTCTTTTTTTCTTTGTTCTCTCTTTTTTTTTAATCAATGTATGTATGCAGATGGGAGTGTGCTTATGTCACTGTCTCTCTCTCTTCTTTTTGTGTTCTCTCTCTCTTTCTATCTCTCGCTTTCTTTCTCTCCTCCCTTACTTCATGTCTCATCTCTCTCCTTGTCTCTTTCTCTCTATTTCTGCTTTTTTTCTCCCTCCCTCCACTCCCTCTCTCCACCGTCCATCGCTCTTATATATACTGTATATATATCTTAGTTCTCTCTTTTTTATGAATGTATGTTTCTCTCTTCCTTTCTGTCCTCCCTTAGTGAATCTCTCTCCTCTTCCTATCTTTCTCTCCTCTCCTCCCTTCATCTCCCATCTCTCTCCCACCCTCTCTCCACTCTCCAACACTGATCTCTCTCTCACTCCAATCATCTCTTTTTCTCTCTCCTACCTCTTTTCCTCTCCCCTCTCTATGCGATCCATGTGATCTCTCTCCCTTCCCTTATCTTTCTTTCTTTCTTTCTTTCTTTCTCCTCCATCTCTCGCCCTCTGTCTCACCTCCTTCCACTCTCTCTCCTTCCTCCTGCCTCTTTCACTCTCTCTCTCCATCCTCTCTCCATCATGTTTAATGCATCTTGAGAAATTATTTAGAAAAAGTAGTCCCTTTTAAACCCTGTCCCTTTTACACCCTTGTTGGGCTGTGACGTGGAGAGGAGCGGCCAAACTTAAAACGTATTAAACTTTCACAGTGGTAAAAGGCGCCACACATGCACAGATGTAATTTAAGTTATATTTTCTTTGCATATTGAGCTTAATTAGACCAGGTGCCCTCCCTGTTGCTCACTCCTAAAAACATGCACATATGTTTTTAAATGTAGAAATACGTTTGGAAAAACACCATGAAAAATAGTTTGATTATTTCCAATCAAAACATGTTAACAATTTTTTGTGGTAATGACAGCAAACTCAGTACCAGACACAGAGAGAACATGCAAATCTCACAGAAAGATGAGGGGACCTTCTTGCTGTGAGGTGTGAGTGTTGAGTACCATGAGTTGAGTTTTGTGGAGTGTGGTTTAGAAATCCTGTAGCTCACACACAGGCGTGAGTTCATTCACTCTATTTGTGCAACAATACTGACCTCTGCTGGTCACAATGTTGTAAGGTGCACTATGTAACTTTTTGGTTGGGGGTCCATCACCTGCTTTTTTCTGTGGATATGTCCCTGCTCTGCCTGGAATGTTCCACAGTGTGACATTAAACAGCTCTAACTTACATTTATTAAATTACAGGCGGTTCTATAGCTCAAAAATACCTAAAAATAAATAAAAAATTAAACGTGCACCATGTACGTTTTTGGATGTGGGGCGTTCGCCACTTGGTTGTCTCTATGGTGATGTTATTCCATTGCCTGGAAGGTTCCACAGTATGGCTTTATTATACAGCAAGTGTTTTGAATGTTCTGAAAAACCTTGTAAATATCAATATAAACCACACTGTCTGTCTGAAGATCCAGCCTTGTGCTGCCTCCATAGACTTATATTTACACCGCTATGATTCATGAAAGTATCAACATTTCCTGTTATCATTCCAATAGTAAATGCTGTAAGTAAATCTGTTAAATTGGCTGATTGATGCAAAGCTTTTTCTCGTATCCAGGTAACAGCCAAAGGGAAAGGTACTTCTCTCATTGAAACAGTCACAGATATAAGGCTATATACAAACCCTTAAATGAATCAACTATTCTCAATTATCTATTCAGTTCAGAACCCACTTCAAATATAGTACGTGTAGAGCCAAAACAAGGCTAAAATATGTTTTGCTAATAATGTCGTTATAATCAGTTCTATAAAATGTTGTTTGAATGCAGAGAAATAAGTAAAAAAGGGAAAAAATAAGAAGTTGGTAGATGGCAGGAGTGAAGTACTGCGAAAGGGACTGAGCAGTTGTATTAATACTAAAGATTCAGAATGGAAAGGAAAATGGTAGTGTTTGTCTTCTGATAAGAAGGTTGCTGGTTCGAATCCTGCCCTTGACATAAACCTCACTGATAGAACAGGCAGATCCACTGGCCCACGGGTTGGTGGTGTGATTCCAGCTCCCACAGATGAATGCTGTCGTTGTGTGTGAATGTGTGAGTGGTTCCTTGATGTAAAACACTCTAAAGTGCCTTCAAGGTGGAAAAATAATGTATAAATAATAATAATAATAATAATAATAATAATAATAATAATAATAATAATAATGATCATCTATAAATAGTTCAGTGTTTCTTTCTTTGGGGAGGGTATCTGACTTTCAAGCTACACTATGTAACTTTTTCGGTGGAGACATGTTTTTTATGGATATATTATTGTTCCATAGTACATCAAACTACTACTAACTACTGCTACTACTACCAACTACTACCATTACTACCTACTACTACTACCATCTATTACTACTTCTACTACTACCTACTGTTACTACCTACTACTACTACTACTACTACTACTAACACCTACTAGTTCCTACTTCCAACTTCCTACTATCACTATTACTGCTACTACCACTACTACTTACTACTACTATAAATGTTTTTGTTGATAAAGTCATTCTTTGAAAATACCTGTGAGCGGGGTCGCCTCTCCACAGATCTGACCTGTAACTTGGTCTTTTGGTGTCTGCTGGTCTCCATGGAGATAGGTAATGCTTAGGCCCATACTGTGGAACATTCTAGGCAAAGCAATAATATCTCTACTGAACAGCTAAGCCAGTCCACCCACTAGAAAAGTTCCACAGTGATTCTTTTAAAAATGTATTATTATTATTATTATTATTATTATTATTATTATTAAAAAAACAAAAACAAAAAAAACAAATCCATTCGTTATTTATAAAACTTTATTTCTCACCCTTCATTTCAACAAAATTATTCTCTTGGAAAAACTCATCCAAGTGACAATTTTCCAACGCACAAGAAATACATACACTGAACAGCACACAGCACCAACTACATCAGAAAAAAATACACGAAAATATTCTGTGAAGGTAACACGAAACCGCCAGCGACAAACTCCCAAAGACACAGGAAAAAAAGAAGAAAAAGAAAGAAGAAATGCAGGGCTGTCAAATCTGAGGAGAATCTGACGAAAAACACAAAAAAGGACATTTGAAAAAAATATTTTGAAATCGCAAGTGCCTTCTGGCAATCCCCGAAAATCACAAAACATGCTATAAGGTTACTTGCATTAGTCAGTGTCAAGTGATGCAATATTAAAATACAATTATGATAGCCAAAATAATTCCATATATTTTACGTAGATCGTTAGATATTTTTTCTATTTGGCTTCTTAAGTACAGCAGCAAAGCAAAGCGGCTGGTTCCTGAGATGCAAGACGGCAATTATAATAATATCTTTTTGTGCTTATCTGTGGCAAATTCAAGCTGGTGAATATATAGACCACATATATTACAAGTATCACGTAGGCCCTTGCAGAAAAGGTCAAAATACTGTGTAAAATGGAAATAGTATTTGAACATTGTGTAACTTTTCTGGTGGAGGGTCCGTCAAATTCTTTTTACCATGGAGATGTTATCCCTTTGTCTGGAATGTTTCACAGTATGCATGGTATGAAACCTTTCTATCTTCATGGAAACCAAACCAGACAAAGTTACAGGTCAGATCTGTGGAGAGGCGGCCCCGCTCACAGTCAGAATGTCTGTTTTTCTAGATATTTTTGAGCTATGTAATAGAGTAAATGCAAGGCAGAGCTGTTTAACGTCATACTGTGGAACATTCTGGGCAGAGCAATGACGTATCCATAGAAACAAGCAGGTGAGGAACCCCCAACCAAAAAGTTACAAAGTGAAGCTTTAAAATAACCTTAATAAACTATGAACATTGCAGATTTGATTCATATGAGGAAATGGTTGATTAGAGATGATTCAGGCTTTGTAACTAGTCCATCAAAGAAGACCTGTTGTGCTTGTGTTTGCTCTGTAGTTATAATCTATGACACCCGTGGATCTTTATGTTATAATATGGACATTTTAAATCACAATATTCATCTAAAACAACTTCCGCTGATTTCCGCATTAGAAAACTGTGGTGCCCAACGGGAGCTGACGTCGCCTTAAACGTCATCACAACAAAGAGTCAGTATCTCCTATGGATAGCTGCACATCAAACTCACAAGAAGCAGATAAAAAAAAAAAAAAAAAAGCTTGTACCAAAATTACTACGCGACGCTCCTGAATCTGGGTATCACAGATTAAGAAAATAAAACTGGAAAACAAAGTAAGAAAACAAAAGTTGATCTGCAAATTATCATCTTGAAAATAAGCAATTAAAGATGACTCAAATATGCACGAATCACTCCAAATACAACTTCGGGTGAGTAAATGGTGAGAGGAAGCAACTGTAACATGGGTAAAAGCTCTGAAAAGTCAATTTTGAATAATTTTGGTCTGCTTTAATTAACTTTTAACCCCTTAATTAAGTAGTTACTGAGCCTGAATCACGCTAGTTTTTACAAATTGGGCCTTTTAAAATACAAATATCTCATTAGAGAACATGAGCAGATAATGACTGAAATGGTGTGATTTGGGGCTAAGCAAATACTGTGAATTTCAGAACATGTTTGTAGAGTAAAAACTACAGAATTAGCAGGTTTTTGCACATTTGAATTTGAATTTAAAATCTTAAAAATATTCTGAATCTCATCTCTAAAAGTCCCTCATGTTTCTCAAGCTTGTCTTTGCATTTTGTCTCATCCATCACTAGCTCTACAAACAACTCTCTCGTATCTGGAGAAGATGCACTATGTAACTTTTCTGGTGGGGGGTTCGCTCTGATACTACTGCTCGTTTCCATGGAGATGTTATGACTTTTACCTGGAATGTCAGTGCAGTGTTAAACTTAGCAACGAAAACTGCAATTGAATAACAATGCAAGATAGAAAAGGTTAAAGCCATACTGTGTAACCTTTCAGGCAAAGCAATAACATCTCCATGGAGACAAACAGGTAGTGGACCTTGCGCCAGAAAAGTTACATAGTGCACCTTTAAGACTTAAACTTCTGAAGGAGTAGATTGTCAATGATTAAAACAATATTAAAAGATATCCACTCATAAGAAGAACATCTCTAAACTGCTATTGTATTGGGAATTGAACCTGAAACCCTCTGGCTATGAGGCTGAAGACTTTACCGTTGTACCATCCAGCTGTTTTAATGCAAAGATGTCATAGAAAATGTATTGAGAATCACAAAATCTCTTGTTACTACTACTTGTTGCCATAGTTTGAAGATTTTAAAATGTGTTTCTTTCACCTAATTCAAACTGAACCAGTAACTTAAAGGTTTATTGTGTAAGTTTTCTGGTTGGAGTGTCCGTCATCTGCTTGTTTCTATGGATATGTCACTGCTCTGCCTGGACTGTTCCACAGTAGGACATTAAAAAGATCTACTTTACACTTATTAAATTACAGGTGGTTTTAAAGCTCAAAAATACCTTAAAAAAAACAAACAAAAGAAAAACAGGCATTCTGACTGTGAGCGGGGTTGCCGCTTCACAGATCTGACCTGTAACTTGGTTATCTTGGAGGATAAAAAGGTTTAACACTATACTGTGAAACATCCCAGACAAAGGAATATTAATAACTTCCATGGAGAACAGCATTAGACGGACCTTCCACCAGAAAAACTACACAATGCAACTTTAACCTTCTACATTTGTAATCTTTTATTTTCATTTTACACAGCATATTTTAAGAGCAAGGCCTGCAGATCATCATCAACTCATTTTTTTTAATTTTTTATTTTTTTCCTGCAAAAATCCAGCACTTTTTTCTATATTTAAAGGTAATTTCTCATTCACATAAAGTGAAGCTACAAAGAACGGAGAGGCCAGTGGTCGTCTATAGTCAAAATTAACTTCATTTCAAGCGTAAAAATAAGCCTGTTGACTTTATACATTAGGTAGCAAGCATATTTCTTCATTACTTTACACGAAAATACAAGGATCTCGATGCGACGTACCGTACTGTGAGGAGAGCGGACGATAGAGACCAGGCTACAAAACGGTAAATAATTTTAACTTTTGGTTATGGATGAGAGGTAGCGTTAATGACTGGGACCCAATGGAACCTGAGTAGAAGCAGGCAGCTGTGCAGTAGAGTCTGTGTACAAAAATAAAACTAAACGGAGCATTTCTAGCTGTGTACAAAGCAGAAGAAGACCACTGCTTTTTGATTGTTTGCGTTCACGTGGCAATAAAAGATTCTAAAGTATTTGTAGTTTAAAACTGTTACCCTGGTTTATGGTTAAAGGTCCCATATTATGCAAAATTGACTCCTGTGAGCTTTAAGTCATGTTATAATGTTGTTACCTCCTCAAAAACAAACCTGGAAATCAACTCCAGGTCTGTTTTTGATGAGGAAACAACATTATAACATGGATCAGAAAACAGCGTAATATGAGCCCTTTAGTATCTCTGTAATTACTGGGCCTATCCACACACACACACACACACACACACACACACACACACACACAAAAAAAAAAACTGGTTCAAAGTTCACCATCTTCTCTTTCAATAAATAAATAAAAGTGAAGTTATATTTTCACAATAGTTTTAGAAAATGGTGCAAAGATGCGATTAGGGTCAGTTGAAAATGACTTTAACCCATAAGAATAACATGGCAAGTTTGTATAGCCAATCCCAAACAAATTATGATAAAATTTAATATTTAAGAATCATATGTTTGGATATTTCCTTCAAAAACAGTAACTCTCCCATAAAGTTATACAGGCCCGTGCCCTCCATCTGAAATTATGACATCGAACTGTAGAAAGTGTAGAAAGACTTTAAAAGTACCGTATATATAAAAAAATAAATACATAAAAAAAATAAAATCTCGCATTTCTTTGTGGTTTGGTTCAAAACTCACAATATTAACCTGACGGTTTAGAATCTGTTTTTAAATCCTGCCCATGTGGATAGACCCAGTATTTACAGAGATATTAACCATAAACCAGCTCAAAATGGTCATTTTCACAGTTTAAAAGTAAAAGAATTTGAGCTCTTTACATCAATTTGAAGACCAGCAAATCTTTAAAGGTGCATTGTGTAACTTCTCGGGTGGAGGGTCCGTCAAAGGCTTTTCTCCATGGAGATATTGTAGCTTTGTCTGGAATGTTTCACAGTATGGCATTAAACCTTTCTATCTTCATGGAGACCAAACCAGACCAAGTTACAGGTCAGATCTGTGGAGAGGCGACCCTGCTCACAGTCAGAATGAAGTATTTTTGAGCTATAAAACCACCTGTAATTGAATAAATGTACGGTAGAAGAGTTTAATGTCATACTGTGGAACATTCCAGGCAAAGCAATAACATATCCATAGAAACAAGCAGGTGACGGACCCCCAACCAAAAAGTCACATAATACACCTTTAAAAAACAACTGAATTTGAGCAGTTTTAAAAATTCTGATCCCACAAGAACGCAACATCATATTTTAACTTTACAACAATCTGAAGACGAGCAAAACTTAAAAGTGAACTTCACAGAGATAAAAGAAGCAGTGGTCTTGTTTTGCCACAGCTGCATATGGACAGCAAGCCCAATGAGAGTGCATCGGCTCCCTCTGGTGGTGCTGGTGAATTACTGCATGAGAAAAATGTGCAGAGTACGGTATTGTACAGGGACACAGTGGCTTTACAAGAATGAGGACTTATATTTTGAGAAGAAGGCTTAAAAAAATACAAGTTGTTGCATAGGAAGGCTCTTTTGTCTTTACTGATAGGAGTTATGGATCAGTTACGTGTAAAAAAAAAAAAGAAAATGTACGCAGAGACTGTGGTGCAGTGGGTTAAGCGCTTGCCCATTAAGCAGGGGTTCATAGTTCAACGCTCTCTTGTAACTCTTCTGCTGACATGTCACTGAGCAAGACACTTCACCCACCTCCATTTACAAGTATCTAGGCAGTGTAAAAAACTGCTAACCACAATATTGTAAGAAAAACCAATATATAAAAAATGAGGTTAATTATTGCAAATATAGCAAAAGTTCTTCTCAAAATACAATGGCATAATTGTAATTCTTCTGACCCTAATACATGACGCACAGATGTGTATTTTTACTTCTTTGTTAGTGTACATAGAGTATTAACAGTACTTCATAATGGCCATTTTAGAGCAAAAGCGTGTTTATGTCAGTGGGTAAGTTCATTGTTAAAAGTCTTTATTACGCCAAAGTGACTTTTGTGAGCCTTAAAACATGTTATAATGTTGTTATCTCATCAAAAACACACCTGGAGTTGTGTTTTGTTCCATTTACACACGTTTGACTAATCCTGGTTTATTAGTTTGTCTAAATCTCCAAAGCTCAAAAGGCTCTGTTCCACCTTGTGATGTCATGCAGTGCTAGTTTTCAAGTTAACAGCTACATTTATCATTTTGTTCAGTAGAAATGGGCAGTTCCAGGGCTGAAATCATCCGAATGATTCTAGTGAAGGTGTGTGGAGTTTAAAAACACAGTGGAGCACTTCCTGTATTACCATATGACATCACAAGGTAGAACAGAGTTTTCAGTTTGAGAGAAGAACTCTGAAGCCTAAATATGTGTGTGTTAAACCTGTGTGAATGAAACAAAACACAACTCCACGTCTGTTTGTGATGAGGAAACAACATTTGAACAAAGATCAGAAAACAGCGTAATATGGACCCTTTAAAGTTGCACTATGTAACTTTTCTGGAGGAGGGTCCACCACCTGTTTCCATGGTTTCCATGTTATTGCTTTGCCTTGAATGTTCCATTCAACTTATTACTTAAACAGGTGATGCCATGCCAACAAGCTGAGTTACAGGTCACATCTGTGGAGAGGCGACCACGCTAGATGCATGTTGTTTTTTTTTGCTTGTTTTTTTTTTTTTTTGCAATAACACCAACTGTAATTGAACACATGCAAGATTGATAAATATATACTGCCAGGCAAAGAAAGCGCTTAAGTCTCCATGGTGACAATAGAGTGGCAGACCCTCCATCTGAAAAGTTACGTAGTGAACCTTTAAGCTAGTGAAAAACAAACAAGGAAATAAATGTTTTTAAATGACTTGTATAGTTGCATATTTTCCAGTCAAAATACATGCATGTGTGATGTAACATTGCGGGATCTTTGAGTTTTGTCCGCGTCGGTCTGACCACAAATTCTTGTCAAAACAAACAAACAAAAAAAATTACAACCATTATTAACATTTCACATTATAACTATCTGAAATAAAAATGGACATTGCAATTAAACAGTGTGGGATGGGAGGGTGGATGGGTGGAAGGGTGGACAGGTTTTTGATGGGGTTGTAAAGAAGGAAGGGTGAGGGTGGGGTTTGGGGGTAGGTGTGGTTGCTGCGGGTTACGATGTCAAAGGTCACGATTGCTGGCCGCCCCATTGGCTGTCCACCGGTCGCCGTAGCAACTCCTCCACGTGGCGAGCGACGTCCATGGTGTCATCCAGATTGAAATCGCCATCTGCGTCCAAGACAGGGTCACTCCTGAGAAATAAAAGAAGAATCGTAAAAAATTTTAATATTGTGGATATTTTTAAAAGCAAAGCAAAAATCACAAAGTCACTGTAATTTAAAGGTGCTATATTACACAAAATTGACTTGTGTGAGCTTTAAAACAAGTTATAATGTTGTTACCTCCTCAAAAACATACCTGGAGTTGTGTTTCATTTCATTCACACATTTTGAGTTTGAATAATCCTGGTTTATTAGTCTGTTTACATCTCAAAAGCTCAAAATGCTCTGCTCCACCTTGTGATGTCATGTGGTAATAGGTTTCAAGTTAACAGCTCCCTTTGACCTTTTGTTTAGCAGAGATTGGCAATTCCAGGGCTGGACGTATCCAAATGATTCTAGGGAAGGAGGAGGGATTTTAAAAACACAGTGGAGCACGTCCTGTATTACCACATGACATTACAAGGTGAAGTGTTTTCAGTTTGAGAGAATAACTTAAATATGCAGGATTTGTGTGTTAAACATGTGGGAAACAAAACACAGCTCTAGGTGTGTTTGTGATGAGAAAATATTAGAACATAGACTATGAGCACTTTTAGCTCAAATGATACTGTTCTGTTTTATCTCTTTTCTAATGTTTTACAATTGTCTTCTGTGTTATTTGCTTAGAGACAACAAATTAGCATAATCATTCATATCCATTGTCCTATTCAAATAAATAAATAAATAAAGTGGCGAACCTACATGTAAAGTGTTTTTTATCTGGCTGTTTAGATCACATTTCAGATATGCAGTGAGTAACATTTCTGGTGGAGGATCCCCCCCACCTGCTCGTCTCCATAGAGATGTCACTGCTTTCCCTGGAAAGTTACACAATTTGGCATTAAACGTATCCATCTCCAGGGTCCACCAAAAAAAAAAAAAAAAAAAAAAAAAAAAAATACACCACCACACCACATTACAGGTCAGATCTGTGGAAAGGCGAGCCAGCTCACATTAAGAGTGCATGTTGTTCAAGGTATTTCTAAGCAATGAAAACACAGATAATTGAATAAATGCGAGATGGCTAGGCTAAGTGCCATACACACTAGTACTCAGCACTCACAAAGCACATTGCACTATTCATTCACACTCAGTGCTGGTAAGCTGCTATTGTAGCCACAGCTGCCCTGGGGCAGACTGACAGAAGTGAGGCCTTCCACCCACCACCAATCACCACATTTACACTAGGCAAGGTGAGTGAAGTGTTTTGCCAAAGGACACAATGACAGTATATACTAGAGCCAAAGCTGCCCCAGTGATTAAAAGTTTATCTTAGCTGTCCAGAACATTGGTGTGTTCCAGTCATCCGCGGAGGTCGAATTTTCCAAGTTCTGACTGAAAGCATTTCAGAGTCTGAGTTAGAAAATCCAAGATGGTGATGCGTTTGGCTAAAGCTTGATAATGGAACAGTTAAAATACTGATAGTCCTTGTGGTATATAGCTGCTCCCTACTGTCTGTGAACCTCCTCCTGCACAGTGAGCCTCTGCACTTAGAAATGTGCTGCTATGCTAATGTCAGCAAAAGCAGAAATTCAAACTCAAACGATACTTTACTAACTGTCTATTATGCAAAATTGACTCATATTATAATGTTGTTACCTCATCAAAAACATACCTGGAGTTTGTTTTGTTTCAGTCACTCATGTTTGGGTAATAATTTAGTATTAATCTATACATCTCCAAAGCTCAAAATGCTCTGGTCCACCTTGTGATGTCATGCAGTGGTAGTTTTCAAGTGAACAGCCATATTTTACCTTTAGTTCTGTAGAGTTTGGCAACTCCAGGGCTGAAATCATCCAAAAACACAGTATGGAGCACTTCCTGTATTACTATGACATCACAAGTGTTTTCTGTCTGAGAGAAGAACTCAGCCTAAATCTGCAGGGTTTGTGTGTTCAACATGTGTGAATGAAACAAAACACGACTCCAGGTGTGTGTGTGATGAGGAAACAACATTAGAACGTGGATCTGAAACCTGACCTGGGACCTGACCTGGGACCAGTGATAGGATGTACAGTATTATTTGCCTGACCAGCCAGTCCCTTCTACATTCATCTCTTCTCAAAAATTCTAACATTTAGAACAAAATATATAACTTCTTTTACCTGAAATAGGTAATAGTTGGGTGCTTCGAAAATCGTGTCACAGTCCTTTATGTAGATTTTTTATGTGCAAGCAGCCGTGTTTGTTTTTGACGTGAATGGAGCAGCCTCCGTCTGATTGGTTAATTCGCCTGTCAATCACACCCTCTGAAATCAGGGAGACAGGATATGGCTCCTAACTTGGCTCACACCAGATTGACATGTGTATCACTCTGAATTGAGCTGTACACATTATCCATCTGGAACGGGTCTTCCTGAAAGCGTTTAGAAAAAGGAGGGACTTGCAGCAGAATGCCTCGAGCTGATTAAAGTGCCCACCCACCAATTTCTTTTAAGCCAATCACGACAAACCTGTCAAAATGACGTATCCAACTTGTGCCAGGTAAAACAAAAACAAGTGTCATGCTGGAGAGGGAAGCTGTTAAAAGTCCTCCCCCTGCCATAGAAGCCCCGTAATTGAGCCAAACACTGCTCGGGTCGAGTTTAAACCATCCAGCAGGAGCACCACTTCTCGTGAATATGTGAACTCTCAAATATCGTGAGAACCCATCTTGCTGTACAGCTCCAGATTAACTCGTCTTTGTAAAGTATTCTAAAAGCGTAGGTCAGGTAAAAGTATTGTTCCAATTTTTTGTCATGTGAAAAGGCCTAGCAGACTGAGATACATCCATAAACAAAGACAGAAGAAAACTAAATAATTGGCTAAAGGTTAGCACTTCTGACCAACTTGTGTAGCTACGAAAATACCTGCAAGTCACAGAAGTTTTATTCACCTTTCACACAACAGCCCGCACACTTTTCTGAATAAAAAATAATTGGGAGGTTGGACGACCTCTCCTAGTCATTATCTCTAGCAGTCAGATTTTAATAATAACGTGCCATATGCTGTGGTTTAGACATAGCTCGAAGACAAAGAACTAGAATAACATTTGAATATTAAGTTAAAATCTATGGAAATGATGGTGACTTTATGGTCTTGTTTTGGAGGTTTTCTGATTCGCAAACTCAAGTGCAAAACCTAACCTAGAATTACCCTGATGTGCCAAATACATAATTATAGGACTTGAAGTTTCGCACAAAAGGTGAAAGGACTGTAAACGGATAACACAATTACAACACAATCACATGAAACCCGGTTTTGAAATTGTGTTTGTTTTTCATTTGCAAGTTTTTCTAGATTTTTGCAAAGTTTAAAAAATATATATGTTATTATTATTATTATTATTATACAAGATGGAAAGATGGCCTGTAACTTAAAGTGGACGCCTGCTTGTATCCATGGAAACAGCTATGGAAAGCTAAATAGCATACGGTGGAACATTACAGGCAAACGACATAGACAGATACATAGATACATACATACCTGGTTTAGTTCCAGTTTATTCCAGATTTAGGCCAGGTTTAGTCTTGATTTAGTCCTGGTTTAGTGCATGTTTAGATCAGATTTATTCCAGGCTTATTCCAGGTTTATTCCAGGTTTAGACCAGGTTTAGACCAGGTTTAGACTAGGTTTAGACCAAGTTTAGACCAGGTTTAGTCTTGAATTAGTCCTGGTTTAGTCCTGCTTAGTGCAGGTTTAGTGCAGGTTTAGACCAGGTTTATTCCAGGTTTAGTCTTGATTTAGTCTTGATTTAGTCCTGGTTATCCCTAGTTTAGTACTGGTTCAGTTCTGGTTTGGTTCAGGTTTAATCCAGGTTTAGAAAAAGTTTAGACCCGGTTTAGTCCTGGTTTAGGCCAGGTTTAGACCAGGTTTAGTCCTGGTTTAGTCCAGGTTTAGTCCAGGTTTAGACCAGGTTTAGACAAGGTTTAGACCAGGTTTAGTCCAGGTTTAGACCAGGGTTAATCCTGAATAAATGTACAACTTTATTTGTTTAGATGTAGAACTTCTTTGTTCTTATTTCAGACAGTTTTTATTCTGGTGCCAATGACAAAGTTATAGGACTATTATAGAAGTTCTGCACAAAAGAATAAAGGAGCGTAAAATCAAGAAAATGAACTAATTACTTGATAAGCTGTTTTAAGATAGTTTGCTTTTCATCACCTTTACAAGTTTTTCTGGATTTCTGCAAAGTTTAAAAATATATAATAATAATAATGGTAATAAAACCATAATGGAAAGCTAAACATCATCCTGTGGACCAAACAACAGAAAGATGGGTAGATGGATAGGTAGATAGATAGACTGACAGATAGACTGACAGATAGATAGATAGATAGATAGATAGACTATCATCTATTCTTACTGTAAGCGGGATTTCCTCTCCACAGATCTGACCTGTACCTTGACCCAGAGTCGTCGCTTGTTTGTATCCATGGAAACAGGTAAGTTAAATTCCATACTGTGGAACATTACAGGCAAATAATAACATCTCCATGGAGACAAACAGATGGCATACCAGAAAAGTTACTTGGAGCACCTACAAAAGTTTTCACACACTTTCAGTACCACCACCAAAGAAAAGATTAGGTTTCCAGAGTACTATCAGATCTAAACCAGGTCTAAACTATTACAGGTCTAATCTAGGGCTAAACCAGGTCTAAAAGTGGACTACATCAAGAAATTACCCAACGTGGATAAAAATGGATGGATGAAAATATATCATCCATCTCTACTCGTGTGTGAGAGAAAAGCACGTCCAAAGCAGTGAAATGAGTGTGAATGTTGTGTGTTAGTAGTAAAAGACTCACATAGGTGGGTAGATTCCATAGGCGTGCTGGTGACTGACAGGAGCTGGGGACGCGCCGTGCTCCATGTAAGTCTGGTTCAGTCCGGATGGGTCTGGGTTAGCAGTGGCAAAGCTGTGAAAACACACGAAAAATTTATATGTTTTAGAATTGAACGAACATAGATTACTCAAACATGCATGAATCAATTGAAATACATTAGTAAGCAATACGTTAAAGATCCCGTATTACACAAAACTGACTCTTGTGAGCTTTAAACCAAGTTGTGATGTTGTTACCTCCTCAAAAAACAGACATGGAGTTGTGTTTTGTTTCATTCACACATGTTTGAGTAATCCTGCATTATTAGTCTGTCTAAATCTCCAAAGCTCAAAATACTCTGTTCCACCTGGTAGTTTTCAATTTAATAGCTACTTTTACCTTTAGTTCAGTAGAGGTTAGTTTAGTCCAGGTTTAGTCTTGGTTTAGTCTTGGTTTAGTCTTGGTTTAGTCCTGGCTTAGTGCAGGTTTAGTCCAGGTTTAGTTTTTCATGTTTTTAACACTGTAAAATGTGGTACAGTGCCTTTAAGGTCCAAACAACCTCCTACACAGAGGCTGTAGACCGACTGCTGGGCCGGGAAGGAGACTAGACTAACTCGCTAACCAGGCTAACTCCAGTGATGTGTGCAGAGGGGGAACGCCACCAGGGAGGCGCTAATTGGCTGAGTCCAGATGTAATGGGTAATCCGAATTCAGGCACTGCTACTGTGAATTCATGTAAAGGTAATAATGAGTACAGGCTAACCACACAGAGCACAGCGGGGCCAGGAAATAATGGGATTGAGATGCTCTGAGTGGACAGAGTAGCAATATGGTAGGTTTAGTCCTGGTTTAGTCCTGGTTTAGTCCTGGTAAAATGTCTAGTTTAGATCTGGTGAAGATTTGGGTTTAGGCCTGGGTCAGTTTAGCATAAATCCTGATTTGAATTTATTTAGTCCAGGTTTAGTTCTGGTTTAGTTTTGGTTTAGTCCCGGTTTAGTGCCAGTTTAGTCCCGGTTTAGTCCAAGTTTAGTCCCACTTTAGCCCCGCTTTAGTCCTGGTGAAATGTCTAGTTTAGATCTAGTGAAGATTTGGGTTTAGGCCTGGGTTAGTCATCATAAATCATGATTTGTCTTTATTTAGTCCTGGTTTAGTCCTGGTTTAGTCCCGGCTTAGTCCTGGTTTAATCCCGAATAAATTTACAGTCTTTTTTGAAGGTCTGGATTTGTTTAGATGTGTGATCCTAACTTCCGAAAATCAAGATCTGAATACAGGATTGTGTAATAAAAATTTAAATAAAGAACATAACTGGAAAACAAACAAAAAAAGTCACTTACTCTGGCACAACTTGTTTGATTTGTGGTTTCACGTAGCCATCCACCGCTTTGGCTTTTAGAGGTAAAACACACAGAAATAAATCAGCCATCACTGTAAGCTCTTATTTTGAAAGTTAAAAGTAGTAGTTTATTTTGAAAAGTGTGATGGAGGTCTTACAGAGGGGCGGGGTGTAGTACTTGGAGAACACCTCATCTTTGGAGCGGTCGGGGTAGAGGAACAGCAGATGGTTGAGGTCGCTGATGCGGTCGGCCAGAGATCGAATAGTGAAGTCTTTGGTTGTGAACGGCATAAGGTTCCACACTGTCCTCTCTCCTGTCAGAACAATACCACACAATACAGGATTTAAGGTTGAACTATGTAACCTTCCTGGTGGTGTGCCTGATACCTGCTTTTTTTAACTTGGCCTAGTGGAGTAACTGTTTTTCTCCATGAAGATGGATAAATTCAACTGACAAAAACATGCCTGTGAAACTGCGGCGCCATCTTCTTTGACCACCACTAATCACTCACAACACACAACTGATACATACAAAGGCAAAGTGTTTTCTCCAAGGACATAATGCATGCAGCATTGAGTCACGTTCTGATTGGCATTGGCTCGGCAGCACCGAGAGAGCTTAAACAGGTGGTCCACTTGCACTTTATGTAAAAGTAAAACGGTTTGGAATTGGATAAAATAAAAAGTGCTGGGATCACATATATTTGTGTGAACGGGCGCTGCAGAGCTGCTGTTTGACACGTTTATCTGGCATCATCTGGATTAACTTCAGTGAGACATGTCTCCTCCTGCCTCTGTGCAGGTGAGTCTGGGTCTGTCTGAACCTGGGTTTGCCTGAGCCTGGGTCTGTCTGTGCAGGTAAATCTGTGTGTGTCTGTGTGTCATACAGTCCTCACGGTGTATTCAGCCATATAAGTTTGGTGATCAGCTGATGGACTCATGGTGCATGTTTGGGGTGAATCATGAAGTAAACTGAACTAAATCCACAGAGAGCACGAACATGTGAGAAAACGACACAAAACTCAATAACAAAAGCAAACAAAATGTTGTACCTATATTAGATCAGATGTGTTGAGTGCATACCTGGTTTTTCGGCGAGCCAGGCGATGGTTATTCCTCCGATCTCAGAGTCACTGAAGCGCAGCAGGAAGGTGCCGTTGGGTTTGGACATGAGCATGTCCTGAGCCTGCTGCTTGTTCACAAAGCCTAGAATCGCTCTAAAGGACACACATGCAGGATTATCATGTTTTTAATCACAGCTTTATAATATTTCATGTTTTTAATGATGAGGTCATTGTAAACACCACCGCATCCAACATGAAAAGTATATTCGAGATCAATATTATTTTTTGTATCTTATCACATTTACTTGTCCCACAATGGGGAAACTGCCAGGTTGAAACAGCAAAAAGAAAAAGAAAAAACCAAACTGTAACACAAAACAAATGTAGAACAGATTTTTTTTTTACTGATATAAAAAAGCCTGATCCTTTTCACAGTCTTAATGAGTACATGAATTTTAATTAAAAAATCGGGCCAATGGAAATTATGTAATCACTAAGTCTGCAAAACAAATCCACCAAGGTCTTACTGAGTCTCATCGGGTTATGTTAAAAGATGTATAGATAAATAAATGCATATATAATTTAGGCTGACAGAAAACACTCCATACACCTTCACTAAGATCATTTGGATAATTTTAGCCCTGGAATTGACAATCGCTACTAAACAAAAGGTAAAAGGTAGATGTTAACGTGAAATCTACCGCTTCATGACATCACAAGGTGAAACAGAGCATTTTGAGCTTTGTAGACGGTGTGAATGAAACAAAACACAACTCTGGGTATGTTTTTGATGTGTTTTTGATAGATAAACAGATGGAAACTATTTAAATCCTGTATGATCTCACCCGTCGTTCCAGTGGGGCTTGAGATGTTTTTTGGTGAGCTCCATGACTCCATCAAACCACTGCCAGAATGTGAAGTTTCTGCCTGGTAAACTCTCCTGCATAAAACACAGATTTAAATATAGATTAAAAATAAGTGCTATACATCTGTCGTGGTCCAAAAGTCAAATTTCCATTACGGCGTTTGGTGTGTTTGAAGGCTTAAAGGTGTATGTGTATGTATATGTGTGTGTATATGTGTAAATGTGTGTGTGCTCTGACCCTGTTGAACTGGGACCAGGTCATAGTCATGCTGCGGTAGTCCTCGGGGTTGTTGCTGGAGCTGCTGAAGGCTTTTTGGGCCAGAAACACCAGGTTCTCCTCAGACAGGCCGCGGTTGGACTGGACCTCAGACTTGTACTTGATGTTGATGGCTTCACACAACTGCGGCCACAGGACTTTATCAGGGACTAAGAAAGGCACACGGCCCTGAAGATGGAGAAAGAGGAGAACAGGATGAGAGTTAACGGACCCATATTACACCATTTTCTGATCTCTCACTATCAGATTATTTACTTAATTTAATTGCAAAACAAAACCATCAAGGTCTTACTGAGTCTCATCAGGCCTTGGTTAAAGATGAATGGATAAATGGAGAGATAGAAAGATAAATGCATATATCATTTAGGCTGAGTTCTTCTCTCAAAAGGAAAACACTCTGTTCTAGCTTGTGGTGATACAGGAAATGCTCCACTTTGTTTTTAAACTCCATACACCTTCACCAGAGTCTTTTGGATAATTTTACCCCTGGAATT
Source organism: Taenioides sp. WSHXM2023 (assembly GCA_029959045.1). NCBI lineage: Eukaryota > Metazoa > Chordata > Actinopteri > Gobiiformes > Gobiidae > Taenioides > Taenioides sp. WSHXM2023. The sequence continues at coordinate 7,539,937 of CM057101.1, read as the reverse complement.
ACCAATCTCTACTGAACTAAAGGTAAAAAGTAGCTGTTAACTTGAAAACTACCTCTTCATGACATCACAAGGTGGAACAGGAGCATTTTGAGCTTTGGAGATGTAGACAGACTAAACGGTTAGTCAAACACATGTGAATGAAACAAAACACAACTCCAGGTATGTTTTTGATGTAGTTTTCATGAACATTCTAGCATGACTTAAAGCTAACAGGAGGTAATTAGTAGTACTACTAGAGGTAAGTGATCTGTAATATTACTAAAGCTGAAAAAAGTGTTTAAAGGAATGACTTTTTTTAGTATAGATACTAGTTTTGATACCAGTTTTAGAATCGAAAAGTATCAGATTTTTAATACTTTTGACAGCCCTGATGGCAAGTGGTGAATGATTCTTTAAAGTAACAAAGCGGGGAGCTATTTTCAGCCCGATTGAAAACGCGACCAAAGAAGTGCAAGCTTATGAGTAAAAGTCTTTATTTGTACAAAGCTACTACAGAGGCTGTATTTTCAGAGTGTGTATTGTGCTTTTGAGCTCTTTGTCTGCGTTTTCCATTTAGTTGAGAATGAACCTACCAAGTGAAAAATTGATGTATTTTACTATTATCTTAAATCAGGTCTATTCAAAATGTGATAGGACGATAAAATCACTTTTTTATTTATTTATTTATTTATTTATTTATTTATTTAAAGGTGTATTGAGTAACTTTTTTGGTGGAGGGTCTGTCAAATGCTTTTCTCCATGGAGATGTTATTGCTTCGTCTGAAATATTTCACAGTATGGTATTAAACCTTTCTATCTCCATGGAGACCAAACCGGACCAAACAGGTCAGATCTGTGGAGAGGCGACCCTGCTCACAGTCAGAATGCCTGTTTTTTCTAGGTGTTTTTGAGCTATAAAACCGCTTGTAATTGAATAAATGTAAAGTAGAGCTGTGTAATGTCATACTGTGGAACATTCCAGCCAGAGCAATGACGTATCCATAGAAACAAGCAGGTGAGGGACCCCCAACCAAAAAGTTGCACCTTTAAATATCTCTTTTTTCAAGTTCTAATCTGGTAGTGCAAAAGCAAATGGTTGAACTGAATGATTGTCATATTTTTAGGGCTGTAATCAACTAAAGGAATTCTTTACAGCAAAAACTGTTCACAAACTCACGAGAATCCAGGTCTGATTGACAGCGATGCCACTTCTTTATACAGTCAATTATTTAAAAACAGCTTGTGCAAAGACTAGTAAACACGTTATAAAAACGATGTGTGGATGGTTTAAAGGGTCCATGTTAAGCTATTTTCTGATCTATGTTTTAATGTTTTTTCCTCATCACAAACACACCTGGAGTGTGGATTTAGACATAGTTTTTCTTTCAAAATGAAAACTCAACCCCCTTGTGATGTCATGTGGTAATACACAATGTGCTCCACTGTGTTTTTAAAATCTGTACACCTTCACTAGAATGATTTGGATGATTTCACATCTGGAATTGCCCATCACTACTGTACTAAAGGTAAAAGGTAGCTGCTGACTTGAAAACTGCCACTACGTGACATCACAAGGTGGAACGGAGCATTTTGAGCTTTGGAGATGTAGACAGACTAATAAACCAGGAATACTCAAACATGTGTGAATGATTTTTGATGAGGTAACAACATTATAACATGAATCCATGTTGTGTAATATAGGTCCTTTAAAAGTAGCTGGACTGAGTTACTGCAGAGTTATTGCAATTTCCATAATATGGTGACATGCCACAGTGAGTCTTTGAGGTCAGTAATTTCATTTAATGGTTGTGATACGATGGTCAGCAAGACTTATTTCTGATTGGCTGAGCAACTATTTATAGACATATTGGAGCAGATGAGTAGTGTAGTTCAGTTGTGTGTGTTCAAATCTGTTTAAACTACATTAACTTTATACAATTGTCTTTAAAAAAAAAACACCTCTAAATTATCTCTATTGTTAAAGGTCCTATATTACACAAAATTGATTCTTGTGAACTTCAAGTCATGTTAGAATGTTGTTATCTCCTCAAAAACATACACATTCACACATGTTTGAGTAAACCTTTATTATTAGTCAATTCTGTCAGGTTATTTATTGTAAAACGCTTGTAACTTCTCAAACAATGGGTCTTTCCTAAACTCAATTACACAAATTCTGAAACATGTGTTGGCATGATCTTTTTTTATCTTTTCAACAGTGAAGAATGATTCCACTGAAGCTATCTTTCTCTCAAAGTGATTGCTATTCTAATGTGCTGCTGACAAACAACAAACAACAACAAAAGAAAAAAGCTCAAATCTAGACAAGACTAAATCACAGATTAAACTGATGAGATCTGTAGAATTTCTGAGATTGAAAAGATAAATTTGTAAAAAGAGTTATAAAAAGAGTAAAAACAAACTTGTGAGGGTAAAGCTGTTGTTTTGTCCAGCTTCTTAAAGGCGCATTGTGTAACTTTTCTGGTTACTTTTCTGGTTCTGCTTGTTTCTGTGGATATGTCATTGCTCTGTCTAGAATGTTCCACAGTATGACATTAAACTGTTCTACTTTATATTTATTCAATTGCAGGTGGTTTTATAGCTCAAAAATACCCAAAAACGTTTCTGGTGGAGGGTCAGTCAAATGCTTTTCTCCATGGAGATGTTATTGCTTTGTCTAGAATGTTTCACAGTATGGCATTAAACCTTTCTACCTTAGTTACAGGTCAGATCTGTGGAGAGGCGACCCCGCTCACAGTCAGAATGTCTGTTTTTCTAGGTATTTTTGAGCTATAAAACCACCTGTAACTGAATAAATGTAAGGTAGATCGGTTTAATGTCATACTGTGGAACATTCCAGGCAGTAAAACGATATATACATATTAACAAGCAGGTGACGGACCCCCAACCAAAAAGTTACAGAATGCATCTTTAAGACAACACTACCTGTACGTAATAGATTTCTAATATAAGTTACATTAACCTGTCGTATCCATCTAGTAAACATGGCTGTATATTAACGCACACTTTACAGTTGCAGGTACACAAACAGCATCTTACCGGCTCGGCAAAGGCATTGTCCCAGAGCACTGTTGCCGTGGCGTTGTTGTCTTGGCTACCATGAACTATCACCACCACAGGCAGAGAAAGCGTCTATGGAAAAGAACAAAAAAAAAAAAAAAGAGGAGGATGTAAAGGAGAGGGACAGTGCATGTGGATCAAACTGTAAAATACAATATAAAATAAGATCACATTTATAGGACTGGGACGAGATCATTTCCACGAGACGAGACGAGACACGAGATTGGGACACGAGACAAGATTTTGACATAATTTGTTGTAAATAATTTATTTATTTTATTTCATATTTTGTTGTCTTTGTAGCACTGCTTTTTGAATCTAAGAATTAACCCCCTTTTTGTTCAATCCAAATGTAAAGAAATAGAAAAAATCATCTCACAAGATCATTTTACTCGTGTGTAATTTTGTCTTTCGAGAACTTGTCGCGTAAGATCTTGTCCCATCCCTACAAATTTGACAATTCAATGCATCCTTTCCTAATTTCAGATTATTTACACTACACAGGCCTTAAATTAATATTGGTAGAAATTTATAAAGATGTAGCTAATTTGATTTAGCAATTTTTGTCTAATTTCTGAAGTGCCCCAGCAGTAATTCATAGACATTTTTAGAACCATTTTCAAAACTTTGTGAATTTGGATTGGAGAGTCTCTTTTCCAAACTGATATCCGGTTCATGTAAAACTCAAATTTGAAAAACATTAAAGCTGCATTGCGTAACTTTTCTGGTGGAGGTTCCGTCAAGTGTTTTTCTCCATGAAGATATTATCGCTTTGTCTGAAATGTTTCACAGTATGGCATTAAACCTTTCTATAATCATGAATACCAATCTAGACCAGTTTATAGGTCATATCTGTGGAGAGGCGACCCTGCTCACTGTCAGAATGCCTGTTTTTCTAGGTATTTTTGAGCTATAAAACCACCTGTAGTTGAATAAATGTAAGGTAGAGCTATTTAATATCATACTGTGGATTCCAAGCAGAGAAAATTACATTTCCATAGAAACAAGAATGCGATGGAACAGGGGCAACTCCACAGATCTGAGCTGTAATGCTATACCCTGCTTATCTCCCTCATGGTAGACAGGTTTAATCTACAGTATATTGTGAAACATTCTAGACAAAGCAATAACATTTCCATGGAGACAAGCTGGTGGCGGACTCTCCACTAGAAATATTACGCAGTGCACCTTTAAAGATAAAATACACAGAATAAGTAGATGTGTGTGTGTTTGACTGGTAGTGTATGTTATGGTCAACAATAGTAAAGGTGAACAAAAAACAACAAAATAGACAATACACACTTTCAAATACAAAAACACTCACATTTCCACTTTATTATTCCCAGATGTCGTGTATTATCTTAAGTGAACTATTACCTTGACCTGAAACACCAGCTCGTTTCCGCCGATACTGAACTGAGACTCGAACAAAATGGTGAATTTCTCTTCTGTCACAGACTCTGCCCCCCGTCGATCCGAGCGCTTAATCCTCTTCAAGGACTAAGACAGACACAAGAGCAGCCTTAAGAGCCCTGCATACCATCTATTATTCAGTGTGTCAGATGTGATGTGAATAAACCACGGGAGAGCCTGAGGGGAGAGTCGTTAACATGGGATGGATACAAGCAAATTACTGCATAGTGGTAATATAGATTAAGACTTATGTGTGTATATACTAGTGATGTAACAATAATCAAAATATTGTGATATCGTACAGTCAGTGTTCTGTATATTATCGTGGGCTGTGACAGTATATCGAATTATAAGCTTCTGTGTTTAAATGCATTGTTTTATTGCAGCAAGAGCTAAAAAAATTGAGGAAACTATATAAACAGTGATCCGTGATGAAGAAATAACGGTTATAAAGAGATTCTTATTGAAGACATAAAAAAAAAAAAAAGTTTCTATCTCAATTCTTTGGACTATGACATTAATATAGCCCAAAGTCTAGGCTTTTAAAAAGAAAAAAGTAGCATTTCTTCAATTCTGTTAGCATCTCCACAATATCGCAATAATATCGCTATTGTATCATACCGTGTGACGTACATATCATTACATCTCTAGTGTATATACAAGCAAAGACTGTCTTTAGCTCCTGTTACCTGTATTGATGTAAACACAACCTGCTTCCTGAATATTTAGGCAAGACAAATTCAAATTAAAGCAGACTCATTATGCAAAAGCGACATTTTTGGAGCTTTTGACCTGCTGTTTCTGCTTCTCATCTAGCCTCTTAAAGGTGCACTGTGTAACTTTTTAGTTGGGGGACCGTCACCTGCTTGTTTCTATGGAGATGTCATTGCGCTGCCTGGAATGTTCCACAGTATGACATTAAACAGCTCTAATTTACATTTACTCAATTACAGGTGGTTTAATAGCTCAGAAATACCTATAAAAACAGGCATTCCGGCTGCCTCTCCACAGATCTGACCTGTAACTTGGTCTGGTTTGGTCTTGAAAATAGAAATGTTTAACGCCATACTGTGAAACATTCCAGACGATGTAATAATATCTTTATGGAGAAAAGCGTTTGACGGACCCTCCACCGGAAAAGTTACATAATGCACCGTAAACTGGGAACAAGCTCTACACAGAGGAAAGTCAGATTTCAAATTCCACTTGAATTATTTGAGGTAAATGTAAGAATAGATACAGCTGGCGTCCCTGGGGATGATCTGACAGACAGCAGACTGACCATTTGTTGTTTTCTTGCCAATTTCCATGTCAAATTTGAAGCATATCTAACTAAAAATGAAACTTACAATTAGGAAAAAGAAGTCCAGGCAGAATTCATATAAAAGTCCTATGAAATATTTGTGAGTCATTTGTGCATGTTGGCGTAAACTTTATACTCCTGTATTCAAGATCTCACTGCTCCCTTGTTTTCACTGTCACTGGTATAAGCCCACTGCTCTGTACTTAAATCACCCATATTAGGCTATTTTCCGATCTATGTTATAATGTTGTTTCCTCATCACAAACACACCTGGAGTTGTGTTTTGTTTCATTCACACGTTTAACACACAAATCCTGCATATTTAAGCTTGAGTTCTTCTCTCAAACAGAAAACACTGTGTTCCACCTTGTGATGTCATATGATAATACGGGAAATGCCCCACTGGTGTTTTTAAGCTCCACACACCTTCACTAGAATCATTTAGATGAATTCAGCCAATCTCCACTGAACAAAAGGTCAAAGGTTTGATTGATTGATTTGTTTTTATTTCGTACCAAGAGAGAAAGAATAATCATATACATACTATATATACACTGTAAACAACAGAAAAGCACATTTCTCGATAAGGTAACTGTTAACTAAAACTACAGCTTGATGACATCACAAGGTGGAACGGAGCATTTTGAGCTTTGGAGATGTAGACAGACTAATAATAAAGGATTACTCAGACATGTGTAAATGAAACAAAACACAACTCCAGGTCTGTTTTTGAAGAGGTAACAGCATTACAACATGGCTTAAAGCTCACAAACATATTATAGGACCTTTAATCTACAGCTATCCATAAACGGTGCTGCCAGCTGCGCATCTCTTTTTTTCAGCGACATAAACTCCCTCTGGGCACCACCGTTTTCCAATGTGGAAGCCAGTGCAGATGTTTCTTTAATTAAGTTGTTTTAGAAGAATATGCAAATTATAACACAGTGATTCACGTCATAGATTATAACTGTATGGCAGGCTCGAGCATAGTATGTGTTATTTAAGGCTGGATGATTTGAGAGCATTTGTAATATATTTTCTGACAAGTTCTGCAATTATAATTTGATTTCATTTAGCAATCAAGATTCAGTTCACTGTGTAAATGAAGGGACATTAAAGGTCCTATATTACACACGCATGACTCTTGTGAGCTTTAAGTCATGTTATAATGACTTCAAGCTCAAAAACATACATGGATTTGTGTTTTGTTTCATTCACACATGTTTGAGAAACCCTTTATTATAAGTCTGTCTACATCGTCAAAGCTCAAAATGCTCTGTTCCACCTTGTGATGTCATGAAGTGGTAGTTTTCAAGTGAACAGTTACGGTTTATCTTCAGTTCAGTAGAGACCACCAGTTCCAGGGCTGAAATAACCCAAATGATTCTAGTGAAGATGTATGGAGTTTAAAAACACAGTGGAGCACTCCCTGTATTACCGTATGACATCACAAGGTGGAACAGCGGGTTTTCAGTTTGAGAGAAGAACTCAGCCTAAATATGCAGGATTTGTGTGTTAAACATGTGTGAATGAAACAACAAAACTCCATGTATGTTTGAAGAGGAAACAACATCATAACATAGATCAGAAAATAGTGTAATATGGGCCCTTTAACTTCACTTAGAAAAATCGTGCCCATTTGTACTCACCATGTTCCTGAAGTGGGCGCTGAGCGTGCCCGTCGTCTGGTGGTACTCCATCACACAGTTATTGTTGAGAATCTCCCCACTGCTTTCACTGGAGGGCAAAAGAAAACAGGTTTGACATCATCATATTCTCCTTAGAGTCCTTATAGTTTACTGAGCTGGAGGACAGGTCAGAAGTCTGTGGTGAAAGCTGCTGTTTAAAGGTGCACTATGTAACTTTTTGGTTAGGGGTGACCGAGGGGGTGCCTCTCCACAGATCTGACCTGCAACTTGGCCTGGGTTGGTCTCCATGAAGATAGAAAGGTTTAATACCATACTGTGAAACTAACATCTCCACAGAGAAAAGCATTCAACAGACCCTCCATCAAAAAAGTTACACAATGCATCTTTAACTGTCAGATTGCAGATTTGTTGACCTGGTTTATGGTTAATATCTCTGTAATTACTGAGCCTATCAACATGAAACAAAAACTGGTACAAAGTTAAATGTCTTCTTTGTCAGTATAAAAAGTTTGTGGAGCTAATAATGACAAAATTCAACATTTGTGGATCATAAGTTTGGATATTTCTTTCAAAAACAGTAAATCTCCCATAGAGTTACAGTATATAGGCGCCTATTCAAGACCAAGAGGAGGACATGGAACAGTATTTTTACTGGGAACAAAGAGTACTCCAATGATAAATTCAGTTTTAATCTGTATAATTGCTAACTGTGATTGCCTTTTTCCCTTTTTAGACACAAGATGATGTTAAGGTTAGGAAATTGCATTTACCAAAAAACAAACACAAAAGTTGAGACAGCAAAATTAGCATTTTGTTTGACTATAATGAAACTCGGAAGTGGTTTCAATGACTGCTCTAACTGAATTATTGAATTACATTGTTCTGTCCAATTATATAAATGTTATATTCAAAAATACAATTAATTACCTTTTGATTAAATGTGTTTTTGGGTTGAAAATTATAGCGTCATGCATATGAGTTTGCACAGAGCCTTTTAACTCTTTATATTTGATTTTAAAAAAAGTCTATGGGGAAAAAAATGAATGAGAAATTTACTTCCAAACCAATGGTGGTCTTTGGGTGGTACTGTTCAGCTCCATAAGGAACCTTTAATAATAATGGACTATAATAAGTATATAATCCTGCATTTTATTTATTATTATTATTATTTTTTTAACCTTTATTTAACCAGGTAAAATGTTTGAAAACTATTTCTTATTTCCAGATGTGACCATAAGGAAATGAGAAGGCTAGTCAATGTAGTCTGGTTACCTTGTAGAATTCAAATAATAACTTTTTTTTTTTAATCTCCATGGAGACAAGCAGGTCTCACCACCAGGGCAAGCTACACAATATGGCACCTCAAAAATTAGAAACCGTTGCCATAGCAATTGACAGTGGTGTTTTTTCCCTTGAGTTTTAAGACGATCTTTAAACTTATTAACTTAAATTTTAGCTGTAATACGCCAATGTGTGCATTGTGTGACCACGGTAACTGACGAAGATTCCGTCATATAGGTAAATGTAGAACCCCCCCAGTGACATCACACTGGGGGGGTTCTACATTTACCTATATGACGGAATCTATTGATACTCAAAGTATCAATACTGAATCTAAAAACAGCATGATAAAAGATAGTATTGAAATTATTTTATGCCACTTTCGCAATAACCTTAAAGGTGCACTATGTAACTTTTTGGTTGGGGGTCTGTCACCTGCTTGTTTCTATGGATATGTCATTGCTCTGCCTGGAATGTTCCACAGTATGACATTAAACAGCTCTACTTTACATTTATTCAATTACAGGTGATTTTATAGCTCAAAAATACCTAGAAAAACAGACATTCTGACTGTGAGCAGGGTTGCCTCTACACAGATCTGACCTGTAAGTTGATCTGGTTTGGTCTCCATGAAGATAAATAGACTTAATACCATACTGTGAAACATTCCAGACAAAGGAGAAAAGCATCTGACAAACCCTCCACCAGAAAAGTTACACAATGCACGTTTAAGTGAAGTACAGATATTTAAAAATTGTATTGTACTTTTTCAAACACTGACTTGAAGTTGATATAGTAATTACCATGGTGTACATATAGTATATTCAGTATGTATCCACTTACTTCCTGGTGTTCTCATTCTTTAGCAGGGCTTTGGCTTGTTGTTCACTGATGATGGTGGCTTTGACCTGTGGAGGATTCATGTGCACGTTCAGCTTCCCGCCCACCAGGAGGCGCACTGTGGCCGCAAACTTGGTCTGCGTTTTCAGCACCTGTGGAGGCTGCTTCTCAATGATGAAGGTGCTGCAAAAGAAATATTGAAGAAATAAATGAATAAATAGAAAGACAAAATGTGGTGAGTAAGACATCTCATGGTTTTTGGGGTATTTAGAATTGACCTATAGCAAACTACCAGTCAAACGTTTGGACATGCCTTATTATTCAATGTTTTTTTTGTTTTGTTTCTTTGTTTACCACTTTCTACAAGACATCACATATACAAAGCTAAATATATGGAATTATGTAGTAAAGAAGAAAAGTGAAATAACTCAACTATTTATATACATTTTGCTTTGTTTATTTTCAGATTTCAAATTTAAATGTAATTAGCCCATAATGTAATAACTATGATGAGTCAGTAACTTAATAACATCTTAAAAATGTATTGTGTAACTTTTCTGGTGGAGGGGTCTGTCAAATGCTTTTCTCCATGGTGACGTGATTGCTTTGTCTGGAATGTTTCACAGTATGGCATTAAACCTTTCTATCTTCATGGAGATCAACTCAGACCAAGTTACAGGTCAGATCTGTGGAGAGGCGACCCCGCTCACAGTCAGAATGTCTGTTTTTCTAGGCTATAAAACCACATGTAATTGAATAAATGTAAAGTAGAGCTGTTTAATGTCATACTGTGGAACATTCCAGGCAGAGCAATGACATATCCATAGAAACAAGCAGGTGACAGACCCCCAACCAAAAAGTTACATAGTGCACCTTTAACAATAATTACGACATTATTGGTTGCAGTTATTACATTACCAGAAAAAAAAAATTTGTCAGGCCAAAAATAATAACCAGCCAATAATGTAATTTAGAGTTTCTCTAAGTGGCTCTTCAGTTTGGGGGATTGTCTATTTAAGAGTTCATTTTTTCATTTCTTTCTTTCTTTCATTTCTTAGATCTACAGAGGAAATGTTGTACTCCACTTGGATTAGCCCTAGATTAGATTAGATCTGGAATAAACCTGGGACAGACCTGTACTTGGAAAACCAAATCCTTCCTTTGGTGATACTTGGTGTGAAAAGTTTGAGAACCACTGACTTACTACATTATTGTCAAGATGTTACTAAAGGTGAAGTTATGGCTTTGTCTAAAATGTTCCACGGTAGAGATTAAACCTGTCTAACTCAACTGAGACAACTATAGGCTACATTACTGGTCAGATCTGTGGAGAGACGACCCTGTTAACAGAGAGAATTACTGTATTTTTGAGCAACAGAAATGCCCATTATGAATAAATGCTAGATAGATGTGTTTAATGTCATACTATGGAACATTGCAGGCAAAGCAATAACATCTCCATGGAGACAAGCAGATGACGGACCCTTCACTAAAAAAGTTGCGCAATGCACCTTTAAGTTATAGGCTCACCATAGTTATTACATTAGTGACCTGTTATTACATTATGGGGCTGTTATTACATTATCAGTTGCTACAGCCGTTCTCTCAGTAAGGTTTTCACTTCACTTATTTATTTATTTTTTATATATTATTAAGTTAGTTTGAGTTATTTTGGGTTTATTTTTTATTTACTACATTCCGTATGTGTTCATTCATAGTTTTGAGGCCTTCAGTGAGACTCTACAGTGTAAATAATCATGAAAATAAAGAAGAAACATAAATGAAACGTTTGACTGGCAGTGTATGATGCAAGATATATAGAATTATGTAGTAAAGAAAAAACATCGACTAAATATTGATTTTATATCTTTATATTCATATCCTCAAAGTACGCACCCTTTGCTTTGTTGACAATGGCTGTGATTACATGCGTACATGAAGTTATAACACTATTAAAACCATTGTAAACAGCAAAATCATGTGATCTCTGTGTGATCATGGTCCCTCAGATCACTCACATCAGATTTTGTGGTTTGCATGTCATTTACTTAATCTTAAAGGTCCAAAAATAAGATCGTAACCAGTGATTAAAGTAAAGGGTGGGTTCAGCCCTGGAATTGTCAATCTCTACTGAACTAAAGGTAAAACGTAGCTGTTAACTTGAAAACTACTGCTTCATGACATCACATGATGGAAGATTAATTATAGATTAATAATTAATAATAAAGGGTTACTCAAAAATGTGTGAATGAAACAAAACACAAACACAAAAATAACAAACAAAATGTCACAGTAGTTCAAAGATGTCCACACAATAAATACTGACCCCAAAATTATGTTGTTCCAGTTTTCATATACTGAATGATACAATGACACTGGGGATGTTCTACATGTATCTCTATGGTGGAATGTTCAGAAGTTACCATGGTGACATAAAGCGCACGTTGGCAAACACTGTCAAAAAAGTTTAGATTGTCTGAAAATTCAAGAAAAAATACAAAATGGATTTAAACAGCATGTTTTCAGGAGCCTGTCATAAATACGAGCGTTCATGGTCCTGTTGAGGCGTTTGTTTTTCCACAGAAAGGCGAGAGCGACTAACTGAAAAACTGTTGGCTAATACTAGCTAGTTTGTGACGGTAATTTTATGTGTGAGAGACTTGTTCAACCACACAAATCATCTCACCTGTTGTAGTTCCAACAAAGTTAGCTCTTTCTGGCCAGACTGTGTTAAAACAAAGATTAAAGTCTAACAGAGCTTCTGACAGAGCAGTGCCTCGAGTTAGCATCACGCCCCTAAGAAATGTTGATGACGTCAGCTGTAAAGTATCAACTAATTGCCTAATTGTCAAAGCTTCAAGTAACACAAAACAAATTAAAAGTCCTTTTATCTTTTTACATCCTGTTTCTTACACACAAAGTGCATGAATAGACTTCACTGAATCGATGCAGTGAATCGGAGGTTGCTTAAAAATACCACATGAAAAAAAAACAGCCATTATAATAGGAGCGGTACATTAGGCTTTGGGAATAACCTTAACCCATAACTGCACCGTAATAAAGAGGACATAAAAACAATTTGTGCCCATTCAACCGTTAAGGACCTCAATCACTATTGGTTTTTCCATTAGCTGCATTTTTCTCATGTTTCATATTAACAGGAGTGCATCAAAGTACTTGGCCGCTACCTACCAACTACTACCTCCCTCTCTCTCCCCCTACTGTTTACAATGATTAAACTGCCCTCCAGGCTCCAAACAGGGACTCAGAACATGGGCCACAGCAGCTCAGGGGCTACCGGTTTAGAATTGATCTGGTGTTTAATGATGTTCAGGTTTAGAGCGGATTTAGTCCTGGTTTGGTCCTGGGCTCGGTCTGTTTTTTGTTTTTTTTTTAACCCTAGATTAGATCTGGTTTAGTACTGGCTTAGTCCTAGTTTATACCTGGTTTTGATCTGGTTTAGACCTGGGTAGGTCCTGGGTTAGACCTGGTTTGGTTCTAGTTTAGACCTGGTTTAGATCTGGTGTAGTCTTGGTTAGGTCCTGGGTTAGACCTGGGTTAGACCTGATTTAGACCTGGTTTAGACCTAGGTTAGACCTGGTTTAGATTTGGTTTAGACCCAGTTTAGATCTGCTTTAGTCTTTGTTCACTTGGACTGATTAAGATCTGGGTTTGCCCTGGTTTAGAACTGGTTTGAAGAATCTGAATAATAATGTTATTGTCTGGTGGAAATACTGCTTTATCGTGATTTGAATAAATTTCACTTGACAAGTAAAACGATATACCAATGGAACAAGACTTTTTGTACTTAAATTAAGAAACAAAATGTTGTTTTGCTTGAATTAAGAAGAAACACACTTATTTCATTGGTAGATATTTTTACTGGTCAAGTCGAATCTACTCAAATAAAATAAAATGGTCTTAATTTAAGTCTTTTGATACAGATATTGATTACAGTGTTTTGCAGTGTGGGTTTAGATCTGGTTAAATCCTGCAAAATGAAACACTGGTCCAGTTTTAAAGGTCCTATATTACGCAACATTGACTCTTGTGAGCTTTAAGTCATGTTATAATGTTACTTCATCAAAAACATACCTGGAGTTGGGTTTAGTTTCTTTCAGACTGGCTAATCCTGCATTATTAGTCTGTCAACATCTCCTTATCTCTAAAGTGCTTTGTTCCAACTTTTGATGCCATGAAGCAGCAGATTTCAAGTTAACGGCTACCATTCACCTTTTGTTTAGCAGAGATCTGCAATTCCAGTGCTGAAATCATCCACATGATTCTAGTGAAGGTGTATGGAGTTTAAAAACACAGTGGAGCACTCCCTGTATTACCACATGGCATCGCAAGGAGGAGTGTGAGAGTGTTTTCTGTTTGAGACAAGAACTCAGCCTAAATATACTGGAATTGTGTGTTAAAGTATAGAGGTAGTACAAATGTTATTATTTATTTACCTATTCATCCATCCTTCTATTGTCTCCATTGATTCTATTATAGTCTGGTTATAATCCTGGTTTAGTCCTGGTAATACATTGGACTGGCCTTGGTTTGGATCACGTGGAACAAAGTGCTTAAAGCCCTAAAGCGAAACACAAACTGGGTAGATGAGAGAAAACCCACTGCAAACAGACACGGACAGCTCCACCGCACTCGGCCAATCGGAGAAGGCCGTGGCAGTGACATCATCATCTTATGTGGCCAGTTCTTAGAAAGCAGGTAAGGTTATTATGTAGACTCCAGTGAATATCAGGTCATGGGCCCATTTTAGCAAACCGGAACATTGTCTATGGGTGAACAAGCATCATGCATTCAATACTGGCCTGTATTAATAACTATTTTCTATAATGAATTAATTGAGATCAAGCAGTTGCCATAGAAACTAACGGCTAAATAGCTAAAGAGCTACAGATAGGCAAATAGTACATACATGGAATAAGTAAGAAATCAGTAGCTATAACCCTCCCATACAATACGCTTTAATAAAATAATAAAGTGCAATAACTGATAGACTTTAAAGGTACTTCATAGACATTTAAGTGACTGTAATATTACATATTTTTTAATTCACTGGTGCAGGAGTTGAACCACTGATCTCTGGGTTTGTGGGAAAACAATCTGACCAGGGCTGAAACAAGTTAATATGTAAATTCCAGCAAAAAAATAAAAATAAAAAATGAAATAATCGCCAATTTTTATTTTATTTTTTTCCGATATCTGTGTTTTAAGAGCTGTCTTAAATTGTGCATTGTGTAACTTTTCTGGTGGAGGGTTTGTCAAATGCTTTTCTCTGAGATTTTATCACTTTGTCTGGAATGTTTCACAGTATGGTATTAAAGCTTTCAGTCTTCATGGAGACAAAACCTGACGTTACAGGTCAGACCTGTGGAGAGGCAACCCCGCTCACAGTCAGAATGCCTGTTTTTCTAGGTGTTTTTGAGCTATAAAAGCACCTGTAATTGCATAAATGTAAGGTAAAGCTGTTTAATTAAGCGCCTCACAAAAACTGTTCATTTTAACTTAAAACATTTTAAAGTGAATTTTAGACAGGCAAGATCCTTTATGACTCTATATGCTGCACAAATGTTTTTACATTCAGGATTTTATTAAAACAAACACTGTTAGTGGGATGGGAACTAGGGCCATGGCCCGGGGGAACTGTGAGGTCCCAGACAGATGCACAACATTCGGACAAAGTGTGCTCTCAAGTCAGAGGCACTACGTTCTGGAACTCTCTCCCATTATTAATAAGAGACTCCAACACTGGCCACTGTCAAATCACACTTGAAGTAGTGGCTAAAGGAAAACCAGACTTATGGACAATTTTAATGTTTAACTGTTGCTATTGTCACTTGTTGTTTTTGCTGTGGTGTCACCTGCCTAGAGACTACAGATGGAAATGAGCATTTTTGCTATAATCTGGCATATTTACACTGCAGTGTTGTAGATGTTCATCAGTATGCATTGTCCCTATTAAATAAAAGCATAAAATAAATAAAAAATAATGCCATACTGTGGAACATTCCAGACAGAGCAATGACATATCCACAGAAACAAGCAGATGAAGGACCCCCAACCAAAAAGTTACACAGTGCACCTTTTCTGTTTGCTTTTTCTAAAAACGGATTTAATTTATTTACTGATGATTTATGGTCTACTCTTATTTGATCTGACTGGTTTTATAGTTTTAGTCACTTCAAGTAACACTGATGTGAGCACTGTTTGAACGCTTGCACTATAAGTACTATGCAAATAAAGTGGATTGCATTGGAACTCAAAGCTTCATTAACTGGTGTTGAAGCAGACCTATTATGCAAAATCGACTTTACGTAGCTTTTACCCATGTTAACGTTGTCTCCCTTTCTCATTTCCCCTCTCGACGTTGTATTTGGAGTGATTTGTGCATGTTTGAGTCATCTGTAATCACTTATTTTTGCAGATCAACCCGTTTTCACTGTCACCGGTACAGGCCGACTGCTCTGTACTAATTTCGTTCTCAAATTTTATTGTCTTAATCAGTGATAGTCGTAGTGACTCTCAGTGAGAGTCGTGTAGTCATTTTGGTACAACATTTTAAAATCTGCTTCTTACTAGTTTGATGTGCAGCTATCCATAGGCGATTCCGATCTTTGTTGTGATGATGTTTACGACGATTTCAGCTCTCACTGGGCACCACAGTTTTGTAACGCGGAACTCAGTGGACTTGTTTCTTTTATTAAGTCTTTTTAGACGAATATTTAAAATGTCCAAATTATAATACAATGATGATATGTCATAGATTAACCCCTTACAGTGGAGGGCCTTTTTTGAGCAATTGTCCCTAAAAAGACCTCTCCAAATTAAAATCATACCTGTTATTGAAGCATATGGATTATATACAAATGTTTGGTCTCTGTGTAAAGGTAACATTCTCTAGTTTTACCCTCAGCATTTACATTCACTCCAAATGTGATTGGAAAAAAGTTACACACCTTGGAACACCAAATAAAAAGTGTTTTTTTTATCCTCGCCTAATTTTTTTGTAAATATAAAAGGTGTCTATAGCTGCTGTTCATAGCTGAGGCCTAAAATACATTATCTTTCAATACAATAAGTTGTTGACCACTCAAATTTCAAATTGGGAATCAATAGCTGTAAAAATAAACTTTTTACTCCACTTTTTGTTATACTTTGTCCAGGCGTTTTATACAGGGACATGCTTTTATCCAAACCTATCCAAACCTATCCAAATTGGAAACATTTAGAAAACGTTTAATAACTTTTGACTCATTCAACCTACAGACATCATTGAGGGCTCTACTGAAAGCTTACAACTAGAGGAATCCATTTCTGCACACAAGGTCACTATATTATGTCCCTGAGAATTACAGTCTATAAAAAAAGTGTTTTTTTCAGTCAAAAATAGACCAAACAAGTGTTGAAAATGAAAATATGTATTGAAAAATTCAAAAACACTGCACACTGTATACATTTTCAAAAAACTATGCACACTAAAAGTTACACACATATTAACAGGTATTTACATACTAAGAGACTGGCGGCTGGTTGTCAGTGTGCCACTGATTGTAGCAGTCCCTTGTTTGAATAAAGCAGAGTGGAATGTCACAGGTAGAACATTTTACAGCTGCCTTTGCCTGACATTTCCTACACTTCAGCCTGCCATGTGTGCGGTCACCACTGCTGCAAATGTATTGCAGCCGATGCTACCCATCCATTCTTTGTTGCTCCAGTCGTGGTAGAGCTCCTTTATCTGCAAGCTCCAGGACTAGAGTCTCTCTGAAAATTTTATACCACTTCTTGGTTTTATGGAGCACTTCGTAGTACCCAATCAGCGCATCTGAAAGGTCAACTCCTCCTAAAAAGAAAAAATAAATTAGTAACAGGCAAATCAAACATTAGCTGAAATAAAGTCATGCTTTCTAAAATTTTATTTCTTATTTATCTAAACACCCAATAAATAGGCCTATTTTACAAACGTTACAAACTCTAACGTTTGTTTATTCAAATACTTTTGTATTTTGTATTGTTTTATTCAAATACTACAGCAAAAACATAATAAAATGATACTTACACATCCAGAAGGACATCCATCCCCTCGATAAACAATGCCTCCTCCACCGAGTCCCCCCCCCCCCAGATCTGAAATGTCACTGTCGCGACTTGTGCATATTTCCACAGCCTCCAAACTTGAATATTCTTTCTTTTCAGCCCATTTAGACATATTTTCAATCAGTAAAAGCACTCCAAACAAACAAGAAAGGCACAGGACGCATGACGCACCGTTTACGCACGGACAATAACTTCGCTTTACGCAGCTGTCTCTCGGCGAACTTATTGCGAAAGGCCTAGCAAACTATATGTCTCCGTGCTCGTCTCCCCATTGGCTGTTCGCCTGTACCGTCACTCATAGTGTGTAACCAAACTTGTTGACACAGCAAGGGCGGACCTCGGAGTTGATGTTTACCTGTGCGTCACACTTGATTGGCCTTTTACAGAGCTAGAGCAGCCCAAACCTCTCCTTACTGGCCAATCTAACTGTCAATCTGAAGTTTCCCCTTCTGTTGAGCTGCTGCCGCGCGGATTTTGCGGGGAAAGATATATTTTGTTTGATTTAGGCAAAAGAAGCGGAAAAAAACCGCCGACGCTTATGTAAGTTGGGAAGACTTTCGCTGCCTTCATGGATCTAACACATGTTTTGGACTAAATTGTTTTACTGGATTTTATTCGCTGGATCCTTACGGACAGATCGAGACCAAGTTTATGGGGAAATGCTTATGTTTGACCTGTCCAGAGCCTTCAAAGGTAAGCAAAGTAAAAAACCGTGTTTTGTGCTTTTCCGTATAAAAGCCCCGTGTGCTCGGGGAGTGATTGTTGCACCGGGAAATGAATTGCATAGTCAAAAAGATGAGACTGTAAGGTTTCATTTGATGTGTAGATTGTCATGGTACACGATGGGGGTGTGTGCGCACATGCGAAAATGTTGTAAAAGAGTGAGCCGGGTACCGTGCACGGGCCATCCACAGTGTAAGGGGTTAAAACACTGCTGACAAACAGAAGATGGTAAGCCTTTTCTATTCTTTTATGCATGCAACAATGTACAACAATACATTTTGTTAGCATGTTTGCAAGTTGTACACGTTTCAGATGTTGGCTAGCAACATCTCAAGGTCAATATGTCAACAAGATGTCTGCCTAAAAAAAAAGATCTACTGACACTTTGCAGCTGGGGTGTATTTCTATGTAATCTCTATGGTGGAACGTTACCATGGCGACACAATGCATACATTAGCAATAACTACCAAAAACTTTTCTAGATTGTCTGAAAACTGAAGAAAAAATACAAAATGGATTTAAACAGCACATTTTCAGGAGCCTGTGATCAATACGAGTGTTCATGGTCCGGTTTAGGTGTTTGATTTTCAACAAAAAGGTGAGAGTGACTAACTGAAAATGGTTGGCTAATGCTAGCTAGCTTGTGACTGTAATTTTATGTGTGAGAGAGTTGTTTAATAATAATAATAATAATAATAATAATAATAATAATAATAATAATAATAATAATAATAATATAGCGCTTTTCTGGACACTCAAAGATGCTTTACAGATCATTGTTCATTCACTCCACACTCAGTGGTGGCAAGCTACAGCTGTAGCCACAGCTGCCCTGGGGCAGACTGATGGAAACTCCCACATGCACTACTTTCATACTAGGCAATGTGGGTGAAGTGCCTTGCCTAAGGACACAACAACAGTTTTGTTTTGTTTTTTCTATTTTTGCCACTGGTACCCCACTGTGGCACCTGATTTTCCCAGTGTCTCCCATCCAAGTCCTACCCAGGCCCGGCCCTGCTGAGCTTCTGAGATCTGACGGATCAGGCTTTGACAAGCCAGTATGGCCAGTTTAACAGCACAAATAATCTCACCTATTGTAGTTAAATCTATGTCAACTCTTTCTGGTCATATTGTGTTAAAATGAAGCTCAGGTTGAAGTCTAACTTGAGTAACAGAGCTTTAGACAATGCAGTGCCTACAGTTACACCCCTAGGGAATGTTGCCGATCAGCTGCAGATCAACATAACCAAAACACTCACTTTAGCCTCATCACATTCTGGGCCCTTATGTGATCTATTTAAGGTGCACTGTGTAACTTTTCTGGGGGGGTCAGCGGCCTGTTTGTCTCCATGGAGATGTTAATGCTTTGGTTTAAATTGTCGACAGTATGGCTGATCTGTCTGGCATTTATTCAACTAGGTGTCATTTATTGCTCAAAAATATCTTTAAAAACATCCATTCTTACTGTGAACGGTGTCGTCTCTTCACAGATCTAACCTATAATTTGGCTCCATGGAGATTCATATGTTTATGGCCATACTGTGGAACATTCTAGGCACATCTCCACAGACCCTCCAGCAGACAAGTTACACGGTGCACCTTTAACTAACCAATGAATCAAATAATAATAATAATCACTAGATAAACTGATTTGTGAAATAGTTCTTAGAGTAATTGTAGCCCTGAATCTGACCATGACCTGAGCCACATGATAGAAATGACAGTAAATGACTTAGAGAGTCTCACTTTGCTCCTCTGAAATAATGGAAGTCATTATGTTGTCCACTGTTCATCAAAGACTATTGTAGAACAGCATGTCCTTTATATGAGAAGAATGAAATATAAAGGGACATACAGACTACTGTGTGATTGTATGTGGGTATATGACCATAAATAAATGAAGTATTACACAAACCAGACACTGGAATATTAAAGTGGGAAACTACATGAACCTTGCTTATGTACTTAAAGTGAAACTAACACTAAATAAGCTTTTTTGTTACTAAACTGTGTACATGGTGTTTAATAGCATTGTCTACAACTGTAAGTATTTTTTGTTTGATTTTTTGTGTGTGTTTTTGTTTGTTTTTTCGCTATTTTGTCCGTCAAAGAAATCCTATTCATAATATACAGCCAGGCTTCAAATTTGCCCTGTAACCGGCGCTGAAAAGTAAACAAGCATTTTTATACTTAAAATACGAAAATGCATCTTGCTACATTAAAGATAAGAAAAACAACTCTTTGCAATTAGCATATTATTTGCACTGTAGTTCTTGTCTCTTGTATATAGTGCAGTGTTAATTTTGACAAGAAATTTTAATTTAGTTTTAGTCTTTTGACTAAAATTACTTTTAATTTTAGTCTAGTTTTAGTCATCAGATTTGTTTTAGTTTTAGTCTAGTTTTAGTCGACTAAAATGAAAATAGATTTAGTCGACTAAAATTACAATAGATTTAGTCGACTAAAAGCTTTTCACACGTATCAATTTTTACCTTTTACATTGAACATAAAACTATACTTTCTTGAAATTGGGATATTAATATGCAAACATTTCACACTTTATATTTAAACACAACTGTTTTTATTGAAAATGTGTTTCAATGTTTAAATGGAAAAGCAGTAGCAAACAAAGCACAAAGACAGTATAAATTATTGCTGTCTGTCTTTATGACACCAGTGTAAACCACATCAATAACTGTCAAAATGATAATTATTATTATTATTCTTATTATTCTCTTTGTTATCAAACGTGAAGTGAGACCACAGGTCAGACCGTCTTTTTCTCCCAATCCCAGTCGCCAGCATCTTCTCTTAGCACTTGTTGCTCCTCTGTCCTCCTCATGTTTCTCGGCGGGGCGCGTGAGCTTTTCGGCACCGCGCAACAACGCGCGCTGTGATTGGCTCTTTAGCGCAGCGGCCGCTCGTTCCTCTCTCTCTTCTCCTGAGGAGTCCTGACACTTATTCGTCACCATGGATCTATTATTCGTCACAGGTTATATTTTCGTTTCGTCTTTTATTTGTTGACGAAAATGTCCGTCTATTTCGTCATCGTTTTAGTCATTTAAAAGTAATTTTTATTTAGTTTTCGTCTCGTTTTCGTCCGCAAAAAACCTTCGTTGACGAAATAATTTCATCATAGTTTTCGTCAACGAAATTAACACTGACATAGTGGTGATTTTATATTTTATTTTATTGTTTATTACTTAATTTTCTATTTTATTTTGACTTGTACATATACATTCATTTTTATTTTTATAATTATGTCTCATTTGACTCCTGTCTCTTGCTCTTTTTGCTATACCATCTATTTTTGTTACTGTCTGTTATTATATTGTGATGTGTGAGCTACTGTATCCAAATAATCTCCCTTGTGGATCAATAAAGTTTGTCTAAGTCTAAGAAACTAAATCTAATGTTGTTTGAATCATGAAAGAAATACTTATTCCACTGGTAGATAATGTTACTTGTCAAGTCAAATCTACTCAAATCAAGTTAAATGTTCTAAATTTGAGCCATTTAAACTCACCTAGATATTATGTTTTGCAGTGTAGTTACATTTACAGCTTACAAAAAAAAAAAAAAAAAAAAAAAAAATGTATATATATATATGTATGTATGTGTCCTGGCTCCATTTTAAGTACTTGGTGACATCACAAAAGACTTCTCAGATTACAGACAGGCGTTTCTCATTACAAACGCCTGTCTGGAGGGGTGGTGTTTGAAATGTTAGATCTATCACTCTTTTCACATGGTCCACCCTTCCTCTCCTCTCCCTTCCCCTCATTCTCTTCTTTAGCCCTCCAGGTACTGCCCAGTTTAGCAGCTCTGCTTGACACAAGGGGGTTAGGGTGTTTAGTTACACTTTCATTTAGTCTAATTTTCTTTTGTGGAACAGCCCGCTTTCACATAACATTACATATATTGGTTAATGTGCAGTCTCCCTTTCGAAATAAATATGAGAAATAAAAGGCTCATCTTGAAAATCTCACTTGATTTATTAAAGGTCCACTTTGTAACTTTAAAGTCAGAGCTCTGTCACCTGCTTGTTTCTATGGATATGTCATTGCTCTGCTTTAAAGGTTCCACAGTATGACATTAAACAGATCTACCTTACATTTATTCAATTACAGGTGGTTTTAGAGCTCAAAAATACCTACAAAGTAAGTATTTTGATTGTGAGCGGGGCTGCCTCTCCATAGATCTGACCAGTAACTTTTTTCTGGTCTCCATAAAAATAGAAAAATGTAATGCCATACTGTCAAATATTTCAGACAAAACATGGAGAAAAGCATATGACAGACCCTCCACCCAAAAAGTTACACAATGCACCTTTAAAGCAACACTATGCAACTTTCTGGAGGTACGTCATCTGTATGAGTCAATAAAAACAGAAAGTTAAAATCATGGCGATAGTCTTTATGCCATACTGCGGAATATTATAGCCAAAGGAAAAACATTTCCATGGAAACAGCAGGTGAAAGCCCTCCTCCAGGCCAAATAATATAGTCAGGTAAAACAACCAAATGACAAAAAACATGCGTGTAGTAGGGCTTTAAAGGTGCATTGTGTAACGTTTCTGGTGGAGGGTCCGTCAAATACTTTTCTCCATGTAGATGTTATTGCTTTGTCTGGAATGTTTCACAGTATGGTATTAAACCTTTCTACCTTCATGGAGACCAAACCAGACCAAGTTACAGGTCAGAAAAAGCAGGTGACGGACCCCCAATCTAAAAGTTACATAGGGTACTTTTAACTTTCATGCTGCTATCTAGTAACAGCTACAATGCAGTACTGTAAACTGTTCCTGAATAAACCAGTTGCCAGATTAATACTGTAATAGTGTGCCGGCTTGGTGGTACGGGCTCGGTGGTACGGGCTCGGTGGTACATACCTGGTGACGAGTGTGGAGATGATGTCTGTGATGGTGCTGTTGAGTTCACTGAGCATGTCTTCTATGGGGCCTGGGATGGGCAGCTGTTGACGGAGATGTTCGGCTCTCCGGATCTGCTGCCTGTTCTGCCAAATGGTCTCCGCCAACTTCTCACACCTGGAAATACAGTTTAAGTGAAATCAGGGCCAAAAGCAGTTTAAATGCGGGAGGCGGCTTCTCTCTCAATCATTTTTTCAGCTTTGTCTGTGTAATCACAAGGTAACCCTGACGTTCACAAACGGCACTTGTTCATCAATGCGGTGGGCTGATGTATGCAACGTCTTTAACTATTTTAATCTGTCTTCATGATCGCATGAAATATTAATGTTATTTTTATGTATAAACTACATTTTAAGAGCGTATATTTTTGGTGACACTGAATGACTTTGTTTGTATTTAACCTTGATTAATATGGAATTATAGCAATATCAACCACCACAGTACTTTTAGTAGTCTAGTTAGATTTAATAGTGCTGCTGGTACAAAATGATTTGTCCTAAAATCACAGTTGACTAAAATTTAATTTAAAAAAAGGATATATTTAGTATAAGTATAAAAAATGAATTGTTCATTCGCTGGGTGCTGATCTTCCATCTGCTGCTGTGCTTAAGGACAGTGCTGAACCAGTCCAGAGCAATGGTGAGTCAGAAGAATGCAAATTATAAAACTGCTTTTCTTGCTATATTAAAATAATAATCCATTCTAGGTTCCATCTGTTACTCACATGGACACATACATGTCCTTGTCCTCATCACTACTAAACAAGACTCTAGGATAACAAGGGGAGTAAGATCATTTGTTATTACTGATAGTATCAATACTGTCATGTTGTTTAATATTTTGAAACAATTATGAATTTACAGGAACACATTACCAAACCCACTGAAGATGCTTCTCTGATCTGTCTGTCAAGAAGAAGATGGATCTATAGTAATGCAATAATATCTAGGGCTGAACGATTTTAAGAAAAAATTGAATTGCGATTTTTCAGGCAAATATGGCGATTTCGAGTTCATCCACGATTTTTTTCAATGCACATGAACATTCGCAAGCATCACAGAAACTTACATCATACCATTCAAACACTAAATTCCATAACTGTAATGCAAGAATGAAAACTAAAGTCAAGAATTTATTTCAAATGTAGTCCTATTTATTAAAAAGAAACATGCTATACATAGGGTACACAGGGTACATTGAGCGCTTAAGCAACAGCAGTTATTACAACTGAAGAACCAAAAGAGCCGTCTGTGGCTCAACTTAAGTAGAGCAAAGAAATATGTCTCAGTCATTCTGCTTGACCACAGATCAGTAGTTGTGGCATAATACTCCACATTTTCCAGCTCTTTCACCACCTTTTCTTTACATTCTGCGTACAGCTGTGGGATGGCAACCTGACTGATGCATGTGCAGGAGGGAAGCATATACCTCTTATCCATCGTGCGGAGGAAACTTTTAAACGACTCTTTGGTCACCGTGTTTACAGGCACCATTTCCTTGGCAGTGTAATGTGTTACGGCAGTCGTTATCTCCCGGTGTGTTCGGCTACTTCTTCATACGGAGTTACACTGGCCAAAGAAGCTGTAATTGTCTGTTTGGCCCGAGTTTCACTTTCACCAGACGTTTCACTGGACTTTCTCGCCGTGCACTCGTCATGCAAATGCGCGTATGGTGGTATAAATTGGTCGTGTTTCCACTGGATGTGGCAACTTTAGCACGACGTGTTTTGCACAGCACCTGTTTCTGATGTTCGTCTGCAGCCTCAAACTCGAAATACTGCCAAATGACCGACGTGCTGTTTTTCTTTGGGTTTAAAACCCCAGACTCCGCTTCTGGTCCTGCTAAAGCCATTTCTGAAACTGATGACCAGCTACACTGATTGGAGTTGAGAACGCGTGACCTGTGCTGACGCTTCTGATTGGTGAGCTCAGCAGCGCGGCAGGGAGACGGCGTACATGTGTGAAATAGTTGACGAAACAAAACCTGGGTCAGTTAGGAGCGCTGCAAAAAACCACGGCTTTAACGAACCCAAAATCGTGTTGTCTAAGATCGCGATTTTTGGTCTAAAACGATAGATCGTTCAGCCCTAATACTATCATTGGAGTAAAAATATTACTGCCTCCACCCATCACAGCTCGACTGATTTAGTTACTGTTTATGATAGTATAAGACAAAGTAGGGCTGGGCGATTTCCCCCCCCAAAAAAATCTTCGATTTTTTAATAAAAAACTCGATTCACGATTCACGATTCGATTCGATGCCCCCCCACCCCCACCCCACCCACAGCCCAATTTAAAATGAAATACCTACTCACTGTAAATTTAAATTGGAAGCATATCCGTAGCTATATAGTAGGTAATTGCATCCGTGATTGATTTCCACCTTGCTCCGCTCTTTTCATATGGTACACAGCTTGAAAAGCGTTGTGGAAAAGTTGTTTGCTTTGCAGATGATGACGTGTTAGCATTAGCGCTAGTAAAGTTTTCTTGCCGAAGAAGGCAGCATTTCTCCCACACAGCCGGATGTTTGCGCTTTAAATGCTGAAACAAATTGGTCGTGCTGCTACCACTTACGACAACCGCTTTCAGACACCATTTGCAACGAGGTGTTGTTTGGTGTTCATCAGATGCTGCAAAACGAAACCAATTCCAAATTACGGACGTTGTGGGACCTTTTTTGGGCAGGAGCCCCTCTTTCTCGCCGTCTGTTTCTGTCGCCATGTTTGTTTGTGCATGTGATGTTACTGGGGGGCGAGAAAAACGCACTGCAGGAAGTGCAGTACGGAAAGCCTCGGGTCTTGGCGAATGTAAAAATGAAATGCATGCGCTGTGCGCTTGGAATATAAACTGTATGGGGACAGGGGATTAAAAAAATCTTTAAACTCGAGTTTCAGGGAAAATGAATCGATTTGACCTGCCAACTCGATTTTTAATTCGTATCGATTTTTTGCACAGGCCTAAGACAAAGTCATATTTGTTAAAGCATTTTTGTTTATCTTGTTTTTGTCAATATTGGGGTTTATTTCTACAGAACTGAACTACTGAAACAAGTGTAAACATGTGCATGTCACAAAATATGACACGATGTTCAAGTATAATCTATTAGCATTTTCCCATGCACCTAGTCTATTATTTTGTCACAAATACACTTGAACATAAGAGCAGACTTCAAGTAGCCAAACAATCTCTTTGAAATCAACAAAAATATCAAATGTTCAACAAATATGATATACTGTGCAGTTTCCGCCGAAAACGGGATAAGCTACCATAGTTTAAGGATCCGATATTACACAAAATTAACTCTTGTGAGCTTTAAGTCATGTTATAATGCTGTTATCTCATCGAAAAAGTAATATTTTCTTATTAGTCTGTCTACATCTCCAAAGCTCAAATGCTCTGTTCCACCTTGTGATGTCATGAAGCAGCCATTTTCAAGTTAAACCTTATGTTCAATAGAGATGGGCAGTTCCAGTGCTAATGAAGGTGTATGGAGTTTAAAAACACAGTGGAGCACTTCTTGCATTACCACATGACATCACAAGGTGGTACAGGTTTTCCTGTTTGAGACAAGAACTCAGCCTAAATATAATTTCCTCAACATTTTTTTCATGCATTGAACAATGCTAATTTTCTAGAATCCAGAGCAGCTGAAGACCAAGGAGCTGTGCAATGACATTATAGACAACTTCCCATACACTGCACTACTTTAAAAGAAAATTCTATAGCATTTCTTTGTAATCTCAGTCTCTTTTGGTGGACTTTGAGGGCCACTATGCTAAAAATAAAGCTATACATAGGCCTGTCTTCTGTTTTGTCAAGAGTTTGGCCTTACTGACTAGATGCACTGCGGGAGAACTGACTTAACTGGAACTAGGTGAGTGCATTTGTTCTGTTAAACAATCCTCACAGCACAGGCTCCTAAGTGGGTTAAATCCATTTTTCTCTTAAGTTTTCAGATTGTCCAAAAATGTACGTGGCTGTGGTTTTATTCAGTCACCATGGCAACTGCAAAATTACCCCCCATAGCAATGCCATTGAAAAGTAAGCAATCAATATGTCTCGTTCAACCGGAAAAGGCCGACAACGCTCCCAAGCATGGACCAAGATCTGACCAGGAGAAAGAGAAATGGAGGGAGTGTAACGTCATCTATTGTATTTGGCTCCAATAACAAAAAAACTAACAAACAAAAAAAACAATCGAGGCTAGTAGTTAATCGAGCGGCTAATCGTGTTTGATTGCAACCAAAGAACAAAGAGCCAATCAGAAGCAAGTGTATTGAAGGTAAGGCTGCTTAGCAACGCTGTCAATCAAACCTGTTGTTAGCGGGAGCAATCTCACAGAAAGAAGGCACCCATTTGGTCTGTTATTAATGTTCATATCTTGATTTAGGGACAAAATAACTAAATAAAAATATCAAATGTACTACTAGTATGATACACAAACTTCTTAGCTGCTCCCCAAAAAGGATAACCCATGATAAAAGGAGAAATTCAACTTGTCAACTGGACAAACGTTTATAAACGTCCTATATTATGCAAATTGACTATAAAAACTAAATAAAAAACACCAGGATAATGTAGAGCGAGTTAAAATGGACATTTAAGTTCAGAATCATAAACCTGACAGCAACAGTTACAGAGAGAGGGGTGACAGTTTTTGAATAGAAAATGGAATCAGAGCTCGAAGGAACCATTTTGTGCCCACTTCCTGTTTAGAACGCGATGTCTAGCAGGTTAGCTATGTCCATTTATATATACAGTCTGATGGGTGCGATTCCTTGGTCCTCGCACATCTCCCCAGGACACATGGACACAGGAGAGGTGAGAGGCAGAGGGTGTGATGGTGGACGAAGTACCAGGACCTGACCCCGACCATGGACACAAAGGGGTGAGAGGCAGAAGGTGTGAGAGTGAAGGGACGTACCAGGACTGCAGGATGTCCAGACCCCCCTCTGGAGGACCCCCGTTGCCGGCTAGCTGCTGCCGTCTCTTCCACTGGATCAGCTCATCGTCCAGGATCACGGTCTGCTGCTTCCTCAACAGCTGCAAGGTCTTCTGGTGCTTCTCTGCCAGGTCCTACACAACAACAGCCAATGCTCAAACATAATCGATGAAACATACTCAATGCTTTATGGAATATATAAAGATTTTTTTTTACTTTTATTTGGAAACATTACACATAATCGGCTTTCTTTAATTAAAGTTGCACTGTGTAACTTTTCTGGTGAATGGTCCATCACCTTCTTCTCTTTGTGGAGATACTGCCTGGAATGTTCCACAGTAAGGTATAACACTTACTTATCTCTGTGGTTATGTTATTGAGTAGATGCAAGATGGATACGGTTAATGCCATACTGGGACATGCTAGACAAAACAATACCATCGTCATGGAGGCAAGGAGGTGGCGAACTCTACCCCAGAAAAGTTAGACAGTGCAACTTTAATATCGAAGTTCAATTCCATTCAGTTAGAAGAATTTACAACAACCACTAGTAAGGCCACTGCTAACACATTGGTTTTATTTTATTATTGTTTTAAAGGTGTATTGTGTAACTTTTCTGATGGAGGGTCCGTTAATAGGTTTTCTCTGTGGAGATGTTATTGCTTTGTCTGGAATGTTTCACAGTATGGCATTAAACCTTTCTATCTTCATGGAGACCAATTCAGACAAAGTTACAGGTCAGATCTGTGGAGAGGCGACCCTGCTCACAGTCAGAATGCCTGTTTTTCTAGGTATTTTTGAGCTATAAAACCACCTGTAATTGAATACATGTAAGGTAGAGTGGTTTAAAGGGCCACTTAACACCATCAATCACTTTTTTCTACTGATTAACTGTGTAAATGGGTCTAAAATAGAAGTGTATATCTATCCCTGGCCTTATTTTGGCATTTTAGTGCATATTTGTTAAAAATCTGACTTTTGGGTTAAAAGACGTGTCTGTAACGGCCTCTTTAGAATCAACTTCAGCCACTACATTTGAATTTTCGGGTTGGACTAATAGCCGCCAGTGAGTCAGATGCTGTTCTGAGGTTATTACGTGACAAGCACAGCCCCTGGCGGGACGTGAGGAGCCCCTCTCAGCTCTGACCCCACCTGGCACCGCTGGGCACTGCGATGTCCCACCATGTCTGGAAAAAAAGAGAAACGGCGTGATCCGAGCACAAATGTTCGCTCTGTTTCAGCCCGGAGTGCACCGGTCCACGCCATGTTGGATTGTTGTGGCTGTCAGTCGGCTGTCGATCATCGCTCCAGAACCCACCCCACACCCGCTCCCCCCAACCTGTCCGGCACCCCCACTCTGGAGGATTGTTCAGATTTTGCTTAGGGGCAGAGTAAAGCTTCGGGAGGGTGTTTAATGGCTCTTTAATGTCATACTGTGGAACATTCCAGGCAGAGCAATGGCATATGCATAGAAACAAGCAGGTGACTGACCCTGTGCATTTTAACAATAATTAAATTAATCTGAGCTTTTTAATTATTTGTTTTGTATTAATAATATTCTTGTTACTGTGTCTGTTTATGAAATATGCTATAAAAATAACGTAGATTGGACTAGCTGATTTATTTTACTTGATTTGAGAATATTTTGACCATCTTACATGTGATTTCTCATTGGAACAAGCCTTTTCATTCTTATTTCAAGTGCAGTTGCATTTTTGTCCATGAGAAAATTATTGTCTCTTTGTTATTTTAAGTTAAACAAAACAAATAAAATGGCTCTCTTCTCAAACCATTTTTTTTTTCGAGCAGTTCACAAAAAATAAACATTCATTCTGATTTTTTCACACTATTTTTAAAGGGCCCATATTAGGCTATTTTCTTATCTATGTTATAATGTTGTTTCCTCATCACAAACAGACACAGAGTTGTGTTTTGTTGCATTCACACACATTTAACACACAAATCCTGTGTATTTAGGTTAAGTTCTTCTATCAAACAAAAAACACTCTGTTCCACCTGTGATCCAGCCATCCATTTTCTTCCGCTTATCCGGGGCAGAGTCGCGGGGGCAACAGTCTAAGCAGGGACTCCCAGACTTCCTTCACCCCGGACACTTCCTCCAGCTCCTCCGGGGGGACCCCGAGGCGTTCCCAGGCCAGCCGGGAGACATAGTCCCTCCAGTGTGTCCTGGGTCTTCCCCGGGGCCTCCTCCCGGTGGGATGTGCCCGGAACACCTCCCGAGGGAGACGTCCAGGAGGCATTCGAAACAGATGCCCGAGCCACCTCAGCTGGCTCCTCTCAATGTGGAGGAGCAGCGGCTCTACTCCGAGCTCCTCCCGTGTGACTGAGCTCCTCACCCTATCTCTAAGGGAGTGCCCAGTCACTCTGCGGAGGAAACTCATTTCAGCCGCTTGTATCCGCGATCTCGTCCTTTTGGTCATTACCCAAAGCTCATGACCATAGGTGAGGGCAGGAATGCAGACTGACGGTAAATCTAGAGCTTTGCCTTTCGGCTCAGCTCCCTCTTCGCCCCACCTTGTGATGTCATGTGGCAATACGGGAAGTGCTCCATTGTGTTTTTAAACTCATGCACCTTCACTAGAATCATTTGGATGATTTCAGCCTTGGAATTGTCATTCTTTAGTTGACAAAGGTAAAAGGTAGCCATTAACTTCAAAACTACCACTACATGACATCACAAGGTGGAACAGAGCATTTTGAGTTTTGTGGAAGCAGACAGACTAATATTCCAGGATTACTCAAACATGTGTGAACAAAACAAAACACAGTTCCAGGTCTGTTTTTGAGGAGGTAACAGCATTTTAAAATGGCGAAAAGCTCACAGGAGTCAATTTTGCGTAACATAGGACCTTTAAAAATAAATGACGTTCCTAAAATAAATGCGAAATCCACAACACCTTTGACAGTTTCGCATAGGTCACATAACACCACAAGTCTGAGAAATCTGAGAAAGGGGCACAGATTCAAACGGAGCTGTGACAAATGTCTAGCAGTGTCTGATCTCTTTGTACTAGTGTCTCTAAACTAGGTCTTTGTAAATAAGAATCTGTCCACAATCGATCACCTGGAGAAATAATTGCTTCTTCATAACATTCTACAGACCTATAAGATTTAAAGGGTCCAAACTGCACTGTTTTCTGATCTATGTTATAATGTTTTTTCCTCATCACAAACATGTTTCATTCACAGATGTTTAACACACAAACCTGCATATTTAGGCTATGGTCTTGTCTCAAACTGAAAACACTCTGTTCTAACAGATTCTAACATAGCCTAAAGCTCTTAAGAGTTGATTTTGCGTAATATAGGACCTTAGATGGATAGTAGCTAAAATATATATTGTTAAAATGCAGATTTTTGTTTTACCATTGTAAGTTCTAGGAGGGTCACTTATAGAAATGATCAGGTTCAACATTTGTCAATTTAACTTTGCGATATTTCTAACTGAAGTGAAGCAATGAAATCAAAAAATAAAATAAAGTCTGAAAACCACAAAATTAAAAATAACAAATAAATAAAAATACAAAATAACAAATAAAATACAAAATAAAATAAAGTGAATTTATCCTCCTCCTGTATATATGATCGCTGTCAACAGTGATTCAGTGACGGTTAATAATTACACCTTCTACTATTATTAATACAACAGTGCATACCAGTCTGTATTTCTGTAGTGTGTTGGCCTCCCTGGTGAGCCACGCATCCACAGTGGCTCTTTTGCTGAGCAGCCCGGGCTCTCGCAGCTGGCGATCAGCAGGGGGCAGTGTGGCCAGACTGGACAGTTGGGCTGCAGAGACACAACATCAGAGAAGAAAGAAAGAGTGGTGAGTAACGTTTTTATACCCAATATTAACCCTTGTTTCCATCAGTATTGTTTTATCCAATTCCAGCAACATTATAGGTCCCATATTATGCAAAATTGACTCTTCTGAGCTTTAAACCACGTTATAATATTGTTACCTCGTAAAAAACGTTTGATGAGTAACCTTTACTCTGTCTACATCTCCAAAACTCAAAATGTTCTGCTCCACCTTGTGATTAAATGAAGCGGTAGTTTTCAAGTTAACAGCTCCTTTTACCTTTAGCTCAATAGAGACTGACAATTCCAGGGCTGAAATTGTCCAAATGATTCTAGTGAAGGTGTATGGAGTTTAAAAACACAGTGGAGCACTTTCTGTATGACCTCAAAGGTAGAATAGAGTGTTTTCTGTTTCAGGGAAAAACTCTAAATACAACACAAACTCTGCCTAAATATGCAGAGTTTGTGTGTTAAACATGTGTGAATGAAACAAAACACAACTCCAGGTCTGTTTGTGATGAGGAAACGACATTATAACGTAGATCAGAAAATAGCGTAATATGAGCCCTTTAAGATATAACGTTTTCACAAAGTAATTTCACTTGCCCCCATCTCCATTCCATATGGTTGGTTTTAGATAGTAGGCTCGAGTGCGGTAGAAGTGATGAGGTAGTGCTGGTGATGTAAATTTCTGTTCTAATGAACTGATCTAAACTGTTTTTTGGACTGTTATACATTTTTGTTTTAAATGATTCAGTTGAGAGCATGTTTATTCATTTTGTCTTTATAGAAAAATATGCGTCCTTACTATGACAGACCTCCTCCCACGAGTCCCCACAGAAATGTTCTTTTGGCTATAATTCTGGGTTTAATTCTCTATTTCTGTGAAATTATGCAGACGATACATTAAACTTGTGTGCTGACCTTAACCAAAAAATCTTTAAAATACTTAATTCATACACCCATTAGCAGACCATCCCTCCGGAGCGTACCATTTAACACCAACCATCACATATTATGTAGGCCTTTCATGGGTTTCAGAATGATCCCATTAGGACGGTTGCCATAGCAACTAAAAAATCAAAACTGAATCTTTTGAAGCAAGCTTTTTAAAGGACCCATATTATGCTATTTTCGGACTGATGTTATATTGTTGTTTCTTCATCACACACATACCTGTATTTTGCTTCATTCACACATGTTTAACACACAAACCCTGTTCTTCTCTCAAACTGAAAACACTTGAAAACAGCGGACCAGAGCATTTTGAGCTTTGGAGATGTAGAAACTAATAATAGAGGATTACTCAAACATGTGTGAATGAAACCAAACATCACTCAAGGCATGTTTTTGATGAGATAACAGCATTATAACATGGCTTAAAGCTCACGAGAGTCACTTTGGTGTAATATTGGACCTTGTAGTAGCAGTTCTCACCCTGTATGCGCAGACTCTCCTGGTACTGGATGATGAAGTACTCCTGGTTGTGTTGGAGTTTGCGCAGGTCATTTTCCGTATCCTGGCTGAACATTCGCAGCTCTTCAAATGCCTGGTTGATCTGCTGGTACTTCTGTGACATGCTGTCCATCATAGCACCCAAAGGAGAGGCCGACTGCAGAAGAACAACAATGAATGAGAGGCTGAGTGAAGGCTGTGTCAGAAGGATCAAGGATACAGACAAAAGAGCAAGGCAGGGGTGCACGTCCAACGCACAACACTGGATTTCAAATTACATTTACAAAAGAAATGTGGTTCTGAGTAGGTTGCATGGGGTGGAAAATTTCTGAAAATCTTTTTTTCATAACTGAAATATGGCTTATAAGGCTTATAAAACATAACATTTTTGCTGATTTCTTGCCAAATATCTATTTTGTACCTTTTATAGAATAACATCTGATCTTATTTGAACAACTATTGGATTCAAGAGTTTCAGATAAATAATTACTTCGTGATTTAAAGGCGCATTGTGTCACTTTTCTAGTGGAGGGTCTGTCACCTGCTTGTTGCTATGGATATGTCATTGCTGTGTCTGGAATGTTCCACACTATGGCATTAAATGGCTCTACCTTCCCTTTATCCAAATCCAGCAAAAAGCAAAAAGTGCTGCATAGAGATCATAAAATGAAGACAACAAAAAGGTAAATTGCTAAAATTTGGTCATACTAGTCCTAAAACAATAAAACCAGTAAAATAAAATAAAAAAGCAAAACCATAAAAATCATAAAATAGCAGTAAATGAGTAAAATAAATAAGATAAATAAAATAAATAAAATACACAGAGGACCACACAACTACACGGTGTTAAAAGCCAGAGAATAAAAGTGGGTTTTAAGATGACTTAAAACACTCCACTGTGGGGGCTGTTCGGACGTGGGGGGGCAGAACGTTCCAGAGCTTAGGGCCGGCCGCAGAGAAGGCCCCGTCCCCCCCGGGTTTTAAGTCTCATCTTGGGCACCACGAGCTGGAGCTGGGCCTCGGACCTCAGAGTGCGGGTGGGGATGTAAATTTGGATGAGATCCGAGATGTAGTGTGCAGCCAGACCATTCAAAGCGTTAAAAACAAACAATAAAATCTTAAAATCAATTCTAAAACGAACTGGAACCCAGTGGTACGATGCTAAAATTGGGATAATGTGCTAACGTTTTTTGATTCCACTTAAAAGGCACGCAGCACAATTTTGGACCAACAGTAAGCGAGAAAGTGCATGGAGGCTAATGCCAGAGAAAAGTGCATTACAGTCATGTAAACAAGAGGAGATAAAAGCATGCGTGACCTGTTCAAAAGATTTAAAAGATAAAAAAGGTTTAATTTTTGATAAAAGCCACAAATGATAAAAGCCAGATTTAACAACCGTGTTCACTTGTTTGTCAAATTTAAAATCACTGTCAATAGTGATGCCAAGGTTGGTGTCACAATTACAGGTGGTTTTATTGCTCAAAAATGCTACTCAAAATCTGACTGTGAGCGGGGTCGCCTCTCCACAGAGCTGACCTGTAACTTGGTCTGGTTCGAAGATACCAGACCAAGTTACATACTGTGAAACATACCATACCATACTGTGAAACATTCCAGAAAAAGCATCCGCAAGTTCCATAAGCATCCGTAAGTTTGTGGTTATACTGTGGACCATTCTGTGCACATCTCCATGGAGACAAGGAGGTGACGAACCCTCCAGCAGACAAGCTCCACAGTGCACCTTTAAGTTTATAAATCAGCCCTAGCTCTGAAATACAGGACACTGGAAGTCGCAGTCTATGCTTTGCAGCTTTCCTGGGGGTGTGATGCTAACTGTTGGCACCACTCTGTCTGAAGATCTGTTACTCAAGTTTGATTTTAATCTGAGCTTTGTTTTAAAATTATCTAACCACAAAGAACTGACTTAACTGAAAGTACAACAAGTGATCTTATTTTGTTCTGTTACACAAGTTTTTCACACATAAAAATACAGTCATAAACTAGCTAGCCAACAGTTTTTCAGTTAGTCACTCTCACCGTTTTTGTTGAAAATTAAACACCAAAACAGGACCATGAACGCTCGTATTGATCACAGGCATTATTGTATTTTTTCATGAGTGTTCAGACAAACTTTTTTGGCTTTTTGGTTGGCTAACTTGTGTATTTGTGTCTCCATGGTAACCTTCCCCTCTCCTGCCAGCGTGATGTCACTGTGCAGAGTATGAATTAAAAAAGGTACTTTTTTTAAGGTAGGAAAAAGTACGTCGTGATCTTCAAAATCCTGACAAAAAACAAAATCCCGCTGAGTTTCAAGATCACTTTTCACTTTCAGTCACCAACCCACAGCTCAAACCCTGCTTCAGTCAGTGCATGCTTCTGCTGTGCCCTTGGGCAAGACACGGCCGCCTTTGCCACAGAAAACAGGTGTGTGAATGATACTGTAAGCATGAATGGAATGCCTAACAACAAATATGAAAAGCATGCATCTCAATTTTCTTCACAAAGGTGATCTGTCCTGGTTAAATAAACTAATAGGGAGTTTAAAGATACATTATGTAACTTTTGGGGGGCTAGCTTTGACTGAGTGTTCCACTGCATGGCATTAAACTTTTACATTTATTTACGGGTGAGTATGCCCGTAAATTAAAAAAAAAAACACCTTTAAAACCATGCATTCTTACAGTGAGTGGGCTCGTCTCGCCTCTCCACAAATCAGATTTGTTCCATTTTTGTGCTGACACCTGCTTGTTCCATGGAGATCATTTTAATTCAAAGTTTAAACGGCCTATTTTCCTGATCTATGTTATAATGTTGTTTCCTCATCCAAAAATATACCTGGAGTTGTGTTTGTTTCATACACACTTTTACGCACAAATCCTGCATATTTAGGCAAACAGAAAACGCTTGTTCCACCTTATGATGTCATGCAGCAATACAGGAAGTGCTCCACTGTTTAAGCTTTAAACTCCACACACCTTCAATAGAATCATTTGGATGATTTCAGACCTGGAATTGCCAGTCTCTACTGAACTAAAGTAAAATGTTAACTTGGAAACTACCGTTTGATGACATCACAAGGTGGGACAGAGCATTTTGAGCTTTAGAGATGTATCCTTTGTTGTTGTAGATTTAAAATGTGTTTGTTAAACTGCAGCTGCTAAAAAACATCAATACAATAAAAGTATTTCTTGGACTTTTTGCGTTGAATCTCACCGACTCATGAGACAAGAGGAAATGAAGCTGTTATCAGAGCGCTACAGACTGCACAGTCAGTTAAAGCAGCGCTGTGGTGCGTTCAGGGTCCAGACAAACTTTGGGAAACTCAGTCACTCCAAATATGAAATCTAGTAATAGAGACAGCATGATGAAACAGGAAATCGTTTCACTGCAGGAGACATGCTGCTTGGGTTTAAGAGCAGGCTGTGTTTTAAAGGTGCACTGTGGAACTTTGCCAGTGCGTTTGGTCTGAACCAGGGGTGAGCAAACCAAGGCACGGAAGAATGGGGGGCACATGCAGCAAAATCAGAAACAAATAGTCCTGCTGCGCTCATTGACGCGTGAACAGTGCGCTCTCTACCACGGCTCACAGCAGAGATGATTGACAGCTGCTAGAGACTCCGTCCAAACTCATTCAACCTTTTCCCCCTCACTGGCCTTTGGGGTCTCTCCTCTGGTTTGTGTGAGGGTGGAGCACTGTGTGGACTCCCTATCCTTTCACCATGACCGGTGCAAAATGTAGGGATGTAATGATGTCCAAATCTCTCTTTACGACATTTTCACGATATGCATCTCATGGTATGATATTTATTTAGATTTAAGAGGCGAAAACGAAATTGTGAATATGCTACTTTTTCCTTTAAAAATGCCTTGAGAAGTTTGGTTCTTCATAAACTGAAGAGTTAAGATTTAAAAGTGCTTATAACAATTATTTCATCATGTAAACTGGACTGAAACAGAGCAAAGGATCATGATCTATGTAGTTCCCCGTTTCTTTTAGCTATTGCTGCACCGTGACAATGAATTTAAGCAAAGAGACCTGAGATTCGATATATTGTGATGGTCCACGATATTATTGAGAGACTTTTGATGATATAATATCGCAATATTTCGGTTAAACAGGCATTACAGCTCGTCAAAGTAACACTAACAATCAGACTTACTGGGGCCCTAACAAATTGAATACATTTCCATATTCAAAGAGGGAAGGAAGAGGGTTTACGTCAAGATTTATCTGATAATATTAAAACGAAGTATAAACTACAAATGGAATAAAATAACAAATGCATAAATAATAAAACATAGCTGTGAAGTTGTCAGCACCTCTGATGAATAGCTGCAGATCACATGGTGAGTAGCTTTTTTTTTTTTAATTTGTACCAAAATGACTATGTGATGCTGCCAAATGTTACGTGTATCCATGATAAAGAAAACTGGAGAAGACTGCTCAAACATGCACATACATAAACATAGAGTAATAGAGGAATGGAGAAAATTTGGCAAAAAGTCAAATTTTGCACAGTACGCCTACTTTAAGATCAAATTACATATATTTTTGCGTGGTACGTGTTTTGTGGCATGAACTACCCGAAAACCAAAACACAAATGTTGCAAACAATGAACAGCTTCCAATACATGCATTCGGAATCAGCTGAATATATGAATTAAGAATCAGAATTTAGACGGCTATACTCCCAACCAAATCATTTTATTTTCAAATTTTTACCAATGGGCTTTTTGACTCTACCTACATGATGTAACTAGGCAACAGGGAAACCAATAAGTACAAATCAATCCACTGCAGGAGATGGCCAAAGACTAGCCTCTCACGCTTCCTCGGATTTTCAGATTTATAGTAAAACCACCTGCATTTTTCTACACTGTCAAATATTCTGTTTTCAGACTTCAATTGTGTGACAGAGTATAGCGTGTCCATTAAATCAAAATTGTCCCATTATTTTGTTGTTACACCATTTACTCCCATTATGTAGCAGAACTGTTGTCCGTTGTGTGGGTTTACGGCTGAATAATACATGAGAGGAAAGGCAGAGGGCATGTTCAAAGCAAATTTGGGATGAAATTTGTATATATTTGCGATTTTCATTTAACTTATATCAGCAGTTACTGTTTTGTTTTGTAGCCTTATGCTTTACAGTGACACGGTAAATGGTAAATGTTCACATTTTTATATAGAGCTTTTCCACCTTCAAGGCACTCAAAGCGCTTTACAACAACAAACCTCATTCACACCCACACACATTCATGTACAGTACGCAGACACGGGGGTCAGTGGATCTGACCACTCACACCAATGATGTGATGGGTCTGAGTGGTACTCCTTGTATGTAGCACAGACTCCATCACGTACAATGTGGCCAAACACCTAAAAACCATCTTGGCTCCACTGGTGGGTAACACGGAGCACCATATTGAGAACACAGCCGAATTTGTGAACAAAATCAAGCATCTCCAGTTTGACCGGGATGAGACTATGGTTTCCTTTGATGTGACCTCTCTTTTCACTTGTATCCCTACATCGGTAGCGGTGGAGGCAGCAAGGAGGAGACTACTGGAGGATACCAAGCTAGAAGAGAGAACCAAACTTTCACCCGACCAAATCTGCCAACTGCTGGAAATTTGTTTAAGTACCACCTATTTCCAGTTCAGAGGAAACTTCTACAGGCAAATCCACGGCTCTGCAATGGGCTCACCGGTCTCCCCTATCATTGCAAACTTATACATGGAACAATTTGAACAGAGTGCCCTGGCCTCATATCCAGGCACTTCACCCACGCACTGGTATCGCTTTTTCAAAAATCAAAATTCAAGATTTGGAACCTTTTACTGCACATATCAATTCTGTAGATCCGAACATCAAATTTACACGTGAAGATGCCAAGGACAACACATTGGCCTTCTTAGATTGTGCAGTAACGATAAGAGAAGACCGGCGACTCCAGGTAGAGGTCTTCAGGAAGTCCACACCCACCAACCAATATCTGCTTTTTGATTCACACCACCCACTGCAGCACAAACTTGGAGTCATTCGGACATTACAACACAGGGCCCAAGTGGTTCCTACAAGCACAGAGGGAAAGGAGAAAGAAGAACAACACGTGGAGAAAGCCCTCTCCGTTTGTGGATATCCTAAATGGGCTTTCAATAAAAGGAAGAGAGCCAAGAAACAGGACAACAGAGAACCAGAGCCCAGGAGAAAGGGTGTAACTATTCCTTACCTGGCTGGCGTTTCCGAAAAACTACAGAGGATCTTTAGACAACATGAAATCCCAGTCTATTTCAAACCCACAAACACTTTAAGACAAAACTGGTCCATCCTAAGGACAAAACACCGAGCCACAAACAAAGCAATGTGGTCTACTCCATTCAGTGTAGTGAAGACTGCAGTGAGCGCTACATTGGAGAAACAAAACAGCCACTTTTCAAGCGAATGTATCAACACAGACGGGAAAACCAGGGTGGGCCGCAATCTGCCGTACATCTCCACCTAAAAGCCACAGGCCACTCCTTTGAGGACAGCGAGGTCCAGATCTTGGCCAGAGAAAAGAACTGGTTTGAGAGGGGAGTTAAAGAAGCTATTTTTGTCAAGAAAGAGAATCCTTCCTTGAACAGAAATGGAGGTCTCAGACATCATTTGTCTCCCATTTATAACTCTATCCTCAAACCTAAATCAAAACAAACAAAGAAAACAATAGGGCGGCCAGGTCAGGTCCAGAGGTGTGAAAACACCCATCATGGCCCTGAATGATTCTGCTAACAACACCCCACACTCAGTGCATATTCAATAGGCCGAGCTAACTAACAGAAACTGCAAACAAATAGGTGTGGTAGTCTCAGAGTAATTTCATTGTATTTATCTCCTCCCTTCAGGCAGAGATAAGGCAGTGTCGACCAGCGTCTGACCAGAACTGAAGAAGCAGCTTGGATGAGCTGCAAAACGTATTCGACCAAATAAACATCTGTCCAGTTGACAAATTGAATTTCTCCTTTTGACAACATTCTAACAAGGCAAGAGTCCATTTTGCGTAATATAGGACCTTTAATTATTGATTTTAGTCCTGATTTAGACATATAGATGAGACTTGGTTAAAATATTGGGTCGTTTCCCATAATTTACTCAAAAGCTTCCAAGATGACATTTCCATGGGGTATTAGTACAAAAACCTGTTCTGAAATGAATGTAGTTTTTCTTTTCTGATATTAAGATGTTAATTTCAGACAGTACTGTATTTTTTCAAATGTTGTGAATTGAATATTAAAAAAAATATAAAAAAATATATATAATACATGAAAAAAATCAAATAATATAGGTCTGTATAATATGGGAGAGTAGTTGGACTCACATTTGTAGCCTCTCTCACCAGTCTCTGCTCCGTGTACAGAATATGCTTTATACATCGCACCAGCTCCAAAGGACTGCGATCGTATATGCCCTGGAAAAACAGAAAAAAAAAAATACAGTAAATATACCTCTAACAGGGGGTAATATAATACTTTATTCAAAACATATGAGCAGGTCTTAGTGAGCAGAAAAGCTTCACGAAGGAAAATAGAAGGAAATGGATCTTCTGGGATTAACACACGCTACCAGCCAATGTTTCTTCTCATTCAGTTTTCTTTTCTCTTTATATGTACTACTTTATTCAATTTACACACAGAATAAGAATCAAATATATTAAGAAAGATATATGGAATTATGTAGTAAAGAGAAAGTTAAAAGTGCACTGTGTAACTTTTCTGGAAGTAGATATGTTTAATGCCATACTGTGGAACATTATCTCCAAGAATATCTAATCAAAATTGCAGTTATAGTTATAGATAGTACGTTTTAAATTAAACAGGAATACTGAAAGCTAGTGATAATGTTGATGAAGAGGCAGTTGTCTCCATGGAGATAAGTGAGTTTAATGCCATACTGCGGAACAAGGAAACAATCTGGTGGTTGATACTCCGGGAAATGTTTTCAAAGCCCTAATTTTACCTAACTGCTACAGGAGTACTGGTAAAACAGGAATTTTAAACTGCCACTTTATCTCCATGGAGACAAGCAGATGATGATGTTGATGGAGTTTATATACTGCGGAACATTACCTCCAAGAATAGGAATAATCAAAACTGCAAGTTATAGAAAGACTACTTTTTCCATAAACCCTAATTCTACTGTTACAGGAATATTGGACAGCATTTTTTTTAACTGGTAACTGCCATTTCATCAACATCATCACCTGCTTGTCGCCATGGAGAAAGACAAGTTTAATGCCATACTGCGGAACAAGGAAATAATCTGGTGTCTGATACTCCCAAAATGTTATGTTTTCAAAGCCCTAATTCTGCATAACTGTTACAGGAATACAGCATTTTTTTTATTTTATTTTGTTTTAACTGGTAACTGCCACTTCATCAACATCATCATCATCACCTACTTGACTCCATGGAGGTACAGTTTATAGTTTAATGTCATACTGCGGAACATTACCTCCAAGAATAGGGTATCTAATCAAAATCACAGAAGTTATACAGTGACTACTTTTTTTACAAGCCCTAATTCTGCATCACCGTTACAGGAATACAGCATATTTATTTATTTATTTATTTATTTATTTTAATTGGTAACTGCCACTTCTTCAACATCATCACCTGCTTGTCTCCATGGAGATATACAAGTTTAATGTGCAGAACAAGCAAATAATCTGGTGTCTGAGGCTCCAAAAATGTTATGTTTTCAAACCCCTAATTCTACATAACCGTCACAGGAATACAGCATTTTTTTTTTTTTTTTTTTGTGTTTTAACTGGTAACTGCCCCTTCATCAGCCTCATCATCTCAGTCCTCACACAGTATATGGAGCACTGGGGTGGGGGAGCGGTCAAAACGTGCCCAGAAAGCGAAGGTGGTAATGTGCCCAGTTAGGCCCCGTTAGGCCTGGAGATCAGCGTGTCTGCGGACGAGGCTCTGTCCAATTTCCAAGTCCAGGAAACGCAGCCGGCTAATGGAGCACACGTGGAGAGGCAGCCTGCTTTATATAAGGCCTAATCACCACCATACACACGCCACAGAAGTACCATAATAGAGAACCCTTTTAACAGACAATGATACTGCAGGTTATTCAGCTCAACTACCACCTCTTTACGGGGCTTTATGGAGGACAGGTAAATTTGCATATTTATGGTTTTACATTTAAAAGTGCTCTGTGTATGACATTAAAAATTTCTATCTTGCATTTAAGAATACGTTGAATAACATGCATACTAACTGGACTCATCTCTCCACACATCTGACCAGTAACCTGGCCTGGTGGCCAGCCCTGCTTGTCTCAGTTGAGTTAGTTTAATCCCATAATGTCGAACATCTCAGGCAAAGCAATAACATCTCAATGGAGACAAGCAGGAGGACAACCCTCCTCCAAAAAAAGCTATATAGTGCATCTTTAAATGGCAAACACATGGGTAACCCCTGCATCTAGAATTACTTATTTAGAATACAGCTTTTCAACGTTGCGTTCTGATATCTGACAATGTTTACGCTTTATGTGGCACTGATAATAAAAAAGC
Organism: Taenioides sp. WSHXM2023; assembly: GCA_029959045.1. NCBI lineage: Eukaryota > Metazoa > Chordata > Actinopteri > Gobiiformes > Gobiidae > Taenioides > Taenioides sp. WSHXM2023. The sequence goes on along the minus strand of CM057101.1, from coordinate 7,496,847 downwards.
TTTTAACCATGTTATAACATTGTTCCCTCATGATGTTGTTTCATTCATGTCTGTTTTATTAATCCTGTTTACGAGGTTCTCTTCCTCTGAGCAGTCAGAAAACACTTGTTTTAACAAACCCCAGGATTCTCATGTCAGAGGTAAAAGACCCGAGGCCTCCTGTGCTGTTTTTAAGTCCATAAATCATTGCCAGACTCGTTCTAGGTATTTATGGTGTAAAACAGCATTCATTACAACTGCAGGCCTGTGTTACCATGTTAAGTTACCAAAAAGTTGCTAACCCAAAGTCAAAAGTTGTTAACCCTGGCTGTTTTTTGTTTTTTTTTCCCCTCTGCTGCCAGTAGAGGGCGTGCAGAGCGCAGGCATAGGATCAAGGTCTGAAGATAGGCATTATTTCAAGCCCTAAAACAAGAGATACAAAGGCACTCAGGAGCATGTTTAAAGGCCAACAATACAAATAATGCACAATATGTGTACTTTAAATAATTTCTTCATATAATCATGTTAAAACACAGATGTCCTTTTGGCAATGACAAATCTCTATGTTCACTTCTGTAATATCTTTGTCATAAACTTTTATTTTATGTTTTGTTAATAAGTATCTAAATTAGTTAAAGGGCCCATATTACACTATTTTCTGATCTATGTTATAATGTTGTTTCCTCATCAAAAACATACCCGGAGTTGTGTTTTGTTTCATTCACACACGTTTAACACACAAATCCTACATATTTAGGATGAGTTGTTATTCTCTCCAGCTCTATAATCATTTGGATAATTTCAGCCCAGGGATTTCCAGTCTCTGGTAAAATAAAGGTAAAAGGCAGCTAGTTGAAAACTACCGCTCATCATGACATCACAAGGCTTAACAGATCATTTCCAGCTTTGGAAATGTAAACAGCCTAATAATAAAGACTTACTCAAACATGTGTGAATGAAACAAAACACAACCGCAGGTATGTTTGTGATGAGGCAACAGCATTCTAACGCGGTTTAAAGCTCTCAAGAGTTGTTTTTGCGTAATGTGGGACCTTTAAAACACTTTTCTAGTCTCTTACTCATTCTTTCTGAGTACAGCTGGTAATGTGTAACCCCCATCTGCAGTGTGCGGGCTGTGATGGGTCCACTGTGTAGGGTGTGGAGTCAGGACCATAAATAGTGGTGTGGAGGGAGACAAAGGATTGTGTGGTTAAACATCACACAAAACCTGTTCTGAGGCATTTCAGCAACACAAACTCTTTCTAGGAACCAGCGAGGGAGAGGCTGAACTTATTGCCTATCATCATCACAGTGTTTCCAGTATGGATGAGTATTACTGACACCCACATAGCTAACTGTCAAAAGTCCCATATTAAGCTACATGGATTCCTATGAGGTTTAAGTCATGTGAGAATGCTGTGTCCTCATCCAAAACGTACCTGGAGTTGTGTTTTGTTTCATTCACACATTTGAATAAGCATTTATTAGTAGTCTGTTTACATTTCCGTGATGTCATGAAGGGATATTTTTCAAGTTAGCAGCTACCTTTTACATTTTGTTCAGTAGAAATTGGCAGTTCCAGAGCTGAAATCATCCAAATGATTCTAGTGAATGTGTATGGAGTTTAAAAGCACAGTGGAGCACTTCCTGTATTACCACATGACATCATAAGGTGGACCAGCGAGTGAAGAACTCAGCCCAAATATGCAGGGTTTGTGTGTTAAACATGTGTGAATGAAACAAAACACAACTCCAGGTCTGTTTTTGATGATGAAACAACATTATAAAATTATATAAAAAATATGAATGATTTCAACAATTATGACTCTACAAAAACTTGCTTTAAAGTGACAGATTAGACTACTGATTTCACTGAAACTTGGTAAACCTAATTTTACTGTATGATATATACGATTTCGCCAAAGAAAATTATTTGGTAAAGCAGATATGACATACATAGGAGGTAATTCCATAATTGTTACCTAGCACCCATATTTTAAGGAGGGCAAATCGTGTTTAAATGACACAATAATTACCGGTTACACTAATGAAAACAAATGACCACACCTTTATGTTGTTAAAATTAGGCTTAAACTTCCTTGTGTGTGAACTGACTGACTGATTTATTTGGGTGTTGATGACATGTAGATAGAGGTATGCAGTTTTAGAACTCACAATGCACTATCCCTTTATGACAAGTAATAGTTAGAAAAAGAAAACAAAGCATGAAAACCGCACTTAAAGGTCCTTTCTTATGTAACATTGACGCTTTAAGCCATGTTATAATCCTGTTACCTCATCAAAAACAGACCTAGAGTTATGTTTTGTTTCATTCACACGTTTGAGTAATACTTTATTATTAGTCTGTCTACATCTTCAAAGCTCAAAATGCTCTGTTCCACCTTGTGATGTCATGAAGTGGTAGTTTTCAGGTTTACTGAACTAAAGATAAAAGGTAGCTGTTGAAATCGGCAATTCCAGGGTTGAAATTATCCAAATCATTCTACTAAGGGACTAAGGTTTGGCTACAATCCTGCATATTTAGAAGTACATGTTTTTATTTTGCATTATCTTGTCTTCCCTTTAATAAATAAATACAAATACAAATTCTAGTGAAGGTGTATGGAGTTTAAAAACACAATGGAGCACTTCCTGTACACTAACTGTACTGAGTGTTTTCAGTTTGAGAAAAGAACTCCGTCTAAATATGAACATATGAATGAAATCTGAATGAAATCTGTATTTTGTTGCTAACTTTTCACTTTGAAATCACGCTGTTTTTAGTACAAGTTATAAAAATTCAAAGTGATCAGTTTTCCTAGCTTCTCTGTTTTGTTTGGTATTGTTATTTGCTATGGCAACGGTTCTAATTTATCATCACCCTGAAACTCATGGGTAACAGACGTCTTTCCTGTTGTAATCAGCCACATAACGAAATATAATATGCGAAATGGTTTGCCAAATGACCCAAATACAGCATATATTTGGGGGAGGTTTGAACTAGCTACACACTGGTTGTCAGACGAACGCTCAAACCCACTGCACCATTGAGTTTATATCTCTCCCCTCTATCCTTCTTACTCACTCTTTCTTTCTCTCTCATTCTCTCTATCTATCGGTCACTCACTCTGTCTCTTAAAGGGCCTGTACCCGATTTAGTACAAATATAAGCGGCTCTTGAGATCAAAATAAGTCAGCTGTGTACTGTCTGCATCTAATTATAAAGCATTTCACTGTCCGATAATCAGGAAGTGTGCTGTTAGCATGCTAATTGTTGCTAACTTTACCATCACTCTCGTCTCTCAAAGGAGTGAAACGTGCTCATAAACTCATCGCGGTGAATAATGGGGACGCTCTGAATGCAAAAGGCAAGTGAGGAATAACTTTGGACCACTGCAAACCGTTTAAAATGTTTCACGTTTTAAACACAAATCAGGTGTAGTACCTCTTCTCTCTCTCCCTTTATTTCTCTTGCAACCCCCCATTTCTCTTTTCCCCTCTGCCTTTCTCTTTCTCTCCATCTATCGGTCTTCTTTCTTTCTATCGGTCTTCTTCTTCAGCACAAATCAGATCACCTGTTGTAGTTCCGGCTAAGTCAATTCTTTATGGTCAGCTCAGATTAAAGTCTTAACAGAGCTTCAGACAGAGCAGTGCCTATAGTTAGCTCCACCCCTAAAGGTAATGTAGATGGCAGCTACTTGGTGAGTTTTACCTTGAGCTGGTTAGCGTAGTGTCCCAGTTTGATTTTGAGCAGGAATCCGTCCTCTCCGACCTGGTGCTCGGCTTTGTTCTGGAGCTCCTGGATCAGACCGTCCAACAGCCTCTTGGCCTTAAACTCGTCCTGGGGGTTCTCCAGGTCCACCGCATCCCTGGAAAAACAGTATATTTAAATATTAACCAAAACAAAATGACCAATGAGAGAACAGACTTTACATTTTGTTCAAAAAGTTGTATTTAAATCAGTAAAATGCAATGAACCATAACAAATAAACGACCTTCCAAAATGTGGATAAAATGGATTCTAAGTGGATGGTTTTCAGATTCTAGAATGTGGTGAGGTCTTACTACCGGATGGAGGATTTTTACTATGATTAAGTTGTATTTTCATAATAAATACTCAAAAGGTAATGCACAAATGTTGAATTTCATTTCTATTATTGACTAGACCCCAGAACTCACTGAATTACAACAGAAATCTGCGTTTTAACTCTATTCATTTTCCCCTCATCTGTATTAAAGGTGCACTGTGTAACTTGTCTGGTAGAGGGTCCGTCATCTGTTTGTCTCCATGGAGATGTGTCTAGAATGTTACAGGTTAGATTTGTGAATTTGTGGAGAGCATTCACAGTAAATATTCATGTTTTTTTAAGATATTTTTGGGCACCTGTAGTTAAAGGAATGGACAGATTACTTTAATGCCATACTCTGGACAACTTAAAAGCTTTAACATCTCCCCTCCAGAAAAGTTACACAGTGCACCTTTAAAAAATCATTATAATGAATGTACACACCAGAAGGAGCCCGCGCACCACAGTTTGAGAAACACTGGCATGAGGCTGTAGCACGTATGCAGAGCACTTCAACTTTAATGAGATAAATACACAAATCTGACATGTGTTGACTGTCTTTCCACAGTTCAGTGTAATCCCTCATTGGTCCTGTGTGGTCCACGGTAGTCTGACAATATTTTACAGAAATCAACACATTTCGACCTTTGTTATTTTTTGATTGAAAAATGATTTTCGGATGGAAGTTGAAATGTCTTGATTTGTAAAACATTATCCAGATGCCTTCCTTTGAAAACTATAGTCTTTCCCCAATGGTTCCTCCTTTTGTATGTATATGTGTGCGTGTGTGTCTGTGTGTGCGTATGTGTGTGTTTACTGACCATAGCTGTCCCTCGATCCACTGGGACAGGTAGTGGCGCACCTCGATGGGGAAGTGGTGGCCGTACAGAGACTGCATCTGGTGCAGAGCGTCGCCCTGCAGCTGCTGGGCCTGGATCCACATGGCCATCTTCTGCTCCCTATATCACACACAAACACACAAACACATGTATATACACACACATAAACACACAACATAAACATGAACCCCACACAAAGGGAGGAGAACAAGCGCTCATGCTTTTCTCCTGCTAATTGGCTCTGTGCACAGCAGAATGCAAACGAGCTCACTGTGTCTCAAACACAAGACTGTATATAAATGGACATAGTTAACACACTAGCCGCTGAGTTCCAAATAGGAAGTTCGCATGCGGCTCTTCCGGCTCCTACTGACCCTGGCTCCCATTAATATTGGAATATTGTGGCCCCTCTCTCTGTGCCTGCTGCTGTGAACATCGTCATTTTGGTCTTAAAAAGTTTGTATTAATCTGCTCTACATAATCCTGGTGTTTTTATTTCACTATTAAAAAGACTCTTTTTTTAACTGGAGCCGGACGCTATGGGTGACGTCACACTCGCTTAGTCCACTTCTTTATACAGTCTGTGGTCTCAACGCAACAGTCACTTCCATTCAAATCGCAAAATATAAAATAAACCACCCATTCAAATTCAAATAAATTAAAGTAAAGCCTACCCAAGTATTTTTTTATATATAGAATACTTGATTTTGTGGTGCTGTTTTAACATCTATCATGCCTCAAAATTAGCATTATCCTCTCCTTTTTACAAGCCGCAGTGTCCTCCGGTGAAGTAACCAATTCCTGATCTTTAAATATTTATTCATTTTGGCACGACTCATAACAGATATAGATATACAGTTGGAAAAGAAGTAGTTTAGGCGCTTACGGTGTGGCTGCTTGGCACTGATGTGCACAGAGCCTATTGATTTAGTGGGAATATTTATCATAGTTTTATAGTTAGTCTGCTCAGTGGCAGTTCGTGGAAAAAGGTCGAGAAGAGAAGTATAAAAATACAGACGTAAACGCAGAAAATTCCATCCAAAATCCCATATCCTGATTTTTATAGGCTAGAAAGGTATGTACCTGATGTTTAGACCTTAGAAAATGTTGGGAAATACCTGGGTTTCGTGTACTAGTTTATCAGTTCAAACTTGTTTTTCTCTCAAATGTTCTTGCTCTGGGGGTTGTTTACAATATGCACTAAACAGAATTCTAATTTGTATTCCTACATTACACAAAATTGACTCTTGTGAGCTTTAAGTTGCGTTATAATGTTGCTACCTCATTAAAAACATACCCAGAATTGTGTTTTGTTTCATTTACATATGTCTGAATAATCCTGCGTTAGCTCAAAATGCTCTGTTCCACCTTGTGATGTCATATAGTGGTAGTTTTCAAGTTTACAGCTACCATTTACCTTTCAAATTATCCAAATGAGAAAATAGTGAAGGTATACGGAGTTTGAAAACACAGTGGAGCACTTCCTGTATTACACCATGACGTCACAAAATGGAACAGAGCATTTTCTGTTTGAGAGGAGAACTCAGCCTAAATATGCAGGATTTGTGTGTTAAACATGTGGGAATGAAACAAAACACAACTCCATGTGTGTTTGTGATGAGGAAACAACAGAAAACAGCGTAATATTGGTCCTTTAAACATATATTCGGATTCACAATTGCAAAAAAAATAAAATAAAATAAAAATAAATCCAAAATCATGCAGCCCCGTGCTACATCTGCTTTATATGGCAACATTTTTAGCACAATAATGTTGCAAGTAGAAACAAAATCAAAACCACAATTTTTAAAAAATGCAGAATTTAAGGCAAATCCTTTTTTTTTTTTTTTCTTTTCTCAATTGTTTGTTTTTTAGTCACTTGGGCCTCTCTGCATAGAAGCTTTCATACGGAAACAACAAAACTGTCCACTCTGCACTGCAAAGTTGCATGGGCGGAAATTAGAATTTTTAGGTACATTTTCAGTCAGATCTAGTTAACCCAAATACTAAATAAGTTATCCAAAATCCCCTCTGTATATTTTTGTATCTAATATATCAACAAAAAAATGAAACCTGACTCTTTTCATGTTTCTGTTTTGACTGTCACAAAAATTGTCAATTTTGGCAGTTTTTACACATAAAATGCCTTATTTTTGAATATGAAAACATTACATTAGAAAACTCTGATAAACTTGTAATACATTTTTTCTTACATTTATGTGCGTAAACGACAGGAGATGAAATTTAAACTTTTTTCCTGTTCATCTGCAGAGTTTCAACTTATTAACCTCACTAATAAAACGAGTAAAAGCAACTTCAGAGATGATCAATGGACTCAGTCAATACGGCCATCTTTTGTGAAAGAGAAGAAAATGAGAGATAACAAGACCAGCAGACACAAAGAAAGGGAGGGAGGGAGAGAGTTTGACAGAGAGAGAGACTAAGAGAGAGAGAGAAAAGGAAATCTATAGTTTCATTTCACCAACAGACCGAATCATGTTACAAGAATTTCCAAGAGAAACTCAAACGTCACAACTTATACTTTCACTTTCATTCGCACCTCTCACTCTCTTGTTTTCTGACTTACTTTCTCTGTCTATCTCTCCCTTTATCTCTCCATCTCTTCTTGCTCTCTCTCTATACTGTCTGACTCTCTCGCTTCTTGCTCTCTATCTCTTGTTCTCCGTCTCTTTCTGTCCTCTTTGTCACTCCCTCACCATCTCACGTACATTCTCAGTCTCTTTCTCCCTCTATCTCTCCATCTCTTTCTTACAGAACAAGAGGATCTATCTTATTGTCTCTCTCTCTCTTCTTTCTCTCTATCCCTTGTTCTCTGTCCCTCGCTCTTCCCTTTCTCACTTCCTCTCTAATTCTCCCTCCTCATTTCCTCTGTCGCTTTCTCCGCCTCCTTTGTTTCCTCTCTCCCTCTTTCCACCTTTCACTTCAGTTTCTTTCTATTCCTCTCTCCCCCTCCTTCTATAGCCCCTCCTCTTTCAATTTCCTTCGCTTTCTCTCGCTCTCTCTCACTTTGTTTCTTTCTTCCTTTCTCTCTCTTACCCCCTCTCTCACCCTCTTTTTCACTCTTTCTCCCCCTCTTCCTCTCACTTTACCCCCTCCCCCCTCTCCTCTCTCATGGCATTTGGTTGTGTGTTGTGGTTTTTATTTGGTATCTCGGGGCCACCGTAGTTTGGTTTTTATTCCAGTCATCTTGCCCACAGACTTCTCTTCAGAAAAACGGTGGCGCGTCTGTCCGTAAAGCGACACACATCAGAGTTTGAGGGAAGTGTGTGGCCAGATCAGCCTGTTCAGCAACCGCAAGCAAAAAGCAACAAAACTCATGATGACGGCTTTTACAATGAGACTGAAGATACAGCAAAGGGGATTCAAAAGTATCGAAAATCAGATACTAATCGATACGAATCACTAATCACCCTTATGTATTTACAATGAGACTGAAGATACAGCAAAGGGGATTCAAAAGTAATCCACTTCTGTGCTAATGCTGCTGAAGCTAATGCTGCTAAAGCTGACCCGCAGTGACCATTTGACCTGCGTTTGTCCAGGAGCCGTCAGGTCAAACGAATAAACCAAGGAGACATTTCAAGTAGAGGGTCCACCACCTGCTTGTCTCCATGGAAATGTTACTGCTTTGTCTAGAATGTTCCACAGTATACATTAAACCCATCTATCACAAGGGAGACAAGCAGGTTACAGCACCACGCTACGTTACAGTTCAGATCTGTGGAGAGTCGCCCCAATTCTCATTAGGAATTATTGCAGTTTTTAGCAATAGAAACACTCATGAATGAATGAGCATGAATAAATGCTAGATGGATATGTTTTAAGTCATATCATAGAACATTGCAGACAAAGCAATAACATCTCCACCAGAAAAGTTACACAGTGCACCTTTAAGAGAGCGTGACTGCTGGCTTGAATATAGCAACACATTTTTATATTAGGGCTGTAGCCAACTAAAGAAATTCTCGGTGGACTAAAGACATGAGCTGCTGATTGGTTAGTTGACAAAAAGGGGGCAGGGCGAAAGCTCTCAAAGCTTTGCAGTAGCTCTGTGTATCTGAACCAAACTGCACTTACAAGACTATACCTGCAGGGGGAGTTCATGCAAATACAACTATTTAGGTAGAAAAAAGTACTAGGAAACCATGTATTTATATAAAGACAATGTAAACTGGTGACTCATGAGCTGCTGTTTACATATAAATACAAAAACGTATATACGCAATTCAGCTACCTCACTCATTGTCTAACTTCTCCTTTTTGCTGTTGTCCCACATACATCCTTATAATCGAAATAAAATTATTATTCAACTAAGAAACCATCAACTGATTAATCAATATTAGTCTATATCTGTACTCTAGCGTTTTAGCTTCATTTCTTAAAGACGAACTGTGTAACTTTTCCGGTGGAGGGTCCGTCCTCCATGGAGATGTTATTGCTTTGTCTTCAATGTTTCACAGTATGGCATTAAACCTTTCTATCTTCATGGAGACCAAACCAGCCCAAGTTACAGGTCAGATCTGTGGAGAGACGACCCCGCTCACAGTCAGAATGCCTGTTTTTCTAAGTATTTTTGAGCTGTAAAACCACCTGTAATTGAATAAATGTAAAGTAGAGCTGTTTAATGACATACAAGCAGGTGGCGGACCTCCAACCAAAAAGTTACACAATGCACCTTTAAACAGACCAGTTAAATTTATATATTTGTCAACTGTGTGCTCTACACGACAGCGTCATTGCGGTGCCTTGAATGTTCCAGAGAAATGCATTTGAACATATAGCATTTTTCATTATGGAGGGTTCTATTGCTCAAAAATTGCTTGAAAAAATGTGCCTGTGCATTTGCTCGTCTCCGTGGCGACAGATGACCTACCATTCCAGGCACAGCAATAACATCTCCACAGCGACGGGCAGGTGGCTGTCAACATGGTTAACATAATATGTGTAGCCTAGAGATAGACTCGGAAATATATTTGGCCTTATAGTATTTATTTAATTTATTTTAATGTAATTTATGTTAATGTAATTTATTTTATTTTATTTATTCATTCATATTTCTTTTTTATTGTGATATTAGAGACAATACAACAATAAAAGACATTAGACATTTTGAGTTGAGGGAATAGGGAGTGCACGCATCAAGGGTTAAAGGGGTTAGGGTTAGAGACAATAAGATCTTGCTGGCGAGGCTGGTTGTACCCTCCACTAGAAAAGTTACGCAATGCACCTTTAGGTTAGCATGCTGATTCAGGCCACAGTGCACATTTTATACATTTTAACAACTAAATATATAGAAAAAACATTTAAATATTATTATTATTATTATTATTATTATTATTATTATTATTATAATAATATATATATATATATATATATATATATATATATATATATATATATATATATATATATATATATATATATATATATAATTTTTTTAATTTTTTTTTTTATATCTCCTAAATTATTATGGCCATTTTGCCTAAATGCACATTACAGGTTAGACTACTTATTTCACTAAAACATTAACAAGATTATATTTAAGAATTTTACTAAAATTTTGCTTACTTTTTTAGCTGTTAAATTTTAGTTTATAATTTCACTTCCTGGTTGGACGTAGGCAGCAGATATACATATACATACCTAGTGATAATTATGTAACTGTTACCTGGCAACCATACTGTTACCAAGGGCTAAAACTAAACTAAACTAAAAAAAATACTCAAAAGTTATGATTACACAAATACAAATAAAAGATAACAAAAGATAATACAAATAATGGCACCTTTATTTTGCTTAATTCATGTTTAAACTGTCAGAATAATGTCTTCCTTGTGTGTAAATTATCTCTACATTTTGGACAGACTTTTGGTGCTGATGACATACTGTAGGTAGATGTATCCTATTTTATAACTGATCTACTTGCTACTTGATGCGCTTTTGTACTTTTCTTCAACTTTTTTTCCACAAAACTGCCACTTAACATAAAACTATGATTAATATTCACCACAGGTACTCTCCCACCAAACCAAGTCATAATTAGAAAAAAAAACTGCCGCCTATAGCGTATTACATTTCTCCTGATTTTGAGAGCTATTGTATGTCACACGTATCGCATATAAGAGTTTATCTATATGAGCCAGTGCAGAGCTTTAGTTTTATCAGGCGGGGCATCTGTAGCGAGCAGCTGTGGCCCTGAGCTGACAGCTGATTGGAGGAAGAGACACAGGAAGTGCAGAGTACAGTTGCATTGCTAAATTTGAGGTTTTCTTGGTTTCTGTCCCTATGTCTGCAGTACAATAGTGTGACACTGTGAGTGGAGTTCAGGGGTGGAAGGTAATGAAGTACAAGTATTAAAGTACTTAAGAATAGTTTTTAGGTATCTGTACTTTACTTAAGTACATTTAACAGTGGGTACTTTCTAGAGCAGGTATCTGTACTTTCTACTCTACTACGTTTTTGAACTGGACTGAAAAGTAAATAGTACTTTTCATATGATTTTAAAGGTGCATTGTGTAACTTTTCTAGTGGAGGGTCCGTCAAATGCTTTTCTCCATGGAGATGCTACTGCTTTGCCTTTTTCAGTACTTTTTCCACCTCTGTATTAGAGGTGGAAAAAGTACTGAAAAATTGTAATTAAGTAAAAGTATCTTTACTTTGCTTAAATCCTACTCAAGTAAAAGTAAAAGTACCCGTCTGAAAATGTACTCGAGTAAAAGTAAAAAATTACTTCATTTCAAATGTACTTTGAGTAAAAGTTACTTAGTTACTTTCAATTAAAAAAAAAAAAAAAAAAAAAACTACAGTAAAAATGCAGGTTTTTTCATAATGTTGCTGCACATAAATGCAGTCTTAAATAGACAAACTGCGGTAAACTAAATGTGACGCACTACCATTTAATTCCTCTAGGAGCTGAAGATATATGGGATAATGAATCTAAGACAGGGGTCGGCAACCCGCGGCTCCAGAGCCGCATGTGGCTCTTTCATCGTTCTGTCGTGGCTCCCTGTGACTTTGGAAAATAATAATGAGTATTTAATTACATTGTATTTTTATTTTAGTTTGTTTGTTTTTAAAAGTACCGTATTTTCCGGACTATTGAGCGCACCTGAATATAAGCCGCATCAACTAAATTTTCAAAGAATTTTATTTTTGTACATATATAGGCCGCACCTGTCTATAAGCCGCAGGTGTCCACGTCTTCAAGAAGTTTTCAAGTTCCGAGCATCTGCTTGTATTGCCTCTGAAAGCTTTTGTCGTCTTTTTGCATTGAGTCAGTTCGTCACGCTGCCGTCGCCAACGTCTCACCATCGACTCATCGATGCCGCGCTCACGTGCAGCAGTTGTTTCCTTCTTTGACAGTCAGATCAATTGTCTTTAACTTCAAAGCTGCATCATATGCATTTCTTCGTATGTTTTCCATGAGGAGGGTGTGTGCATGAAGCACAAAATAACTGTTCAAAACAAAATCTAACTAACTGTTCAAAACAAAATCTTTCTCAACACATCATCTCTTCACCTGTCTGTTTCGCTCTTGCGCCCCGTCACTTGGCGCTCTACTGCGCATGTCTCGAGCAGAGAGAGCCGCTGTCCTGTCTGGGATCATGTCAGTGTCTTGTATCATGTCAGTGTCTTGTAGGATTTCAGCAGGATTTCAGGCTCTCCCGGGGGTCGGGGTTAGTTGTATCGATCATGTATGAGTGGATGTCCAGCTACTGAAGTTTGAGACGTTTCGTCTCGTCATTTACGCCTCACCTGCATTTAACACATACGGGTCATTAAGACGTATCCCACTCACTAATGTTCATTTAGCAGCAGAACTTATTTTATCACGCAGCGATAAACTGTTTTAGTGCTGACAACAGCGCTAGCGAGTGTTCTAACTAACCCTAACCCATGTTCACCGCACAGACAGCGGCGCTTTCTGCACTCAAGCTGCGCGCGCATCCGCTGTGTTCATAGACGAATAATCCGTCCATATATGAGCCGCATCGTTCAAAGTGGGCAGGGTTCAAAGTGTGAGAAAAAAGTAGCGGCTTATAGTCCGGAAAATACGGTAAATCTAAAATTGTAGATAATGGTAATCTTGTAACATTTAAATAAAACGTTTTTAATATTTTTGTCGCTCAAAACATGCGTCAAAGCCGCCGATGTGCGCCACCCGCACACACTGGCAGCCCGGACTTACCGGCACCTACATCAGCAGTATGATTTTTGGCCCAATGATGATAAATCCAAGAAAAGAAAAGTTTCTGAAGAAAACAGAACGCTTAATGCTACGTGGGCAGATTCATTTGCTTTCACGGCTGATGAGACTGGTACACGCGGTACATGCGATAAAATGATGACGGAACACAGAAGCAGACGCATTTTTATTTCGCTGCGGGTGGATAATTTAAGTTTTGATTTTTATTTCCTACGAGGAGGACTCATATAATAATGTGTTTAATGCAGCTTTGCGCACATTTGTTTACGTTATACCGAAGTGAAACTTAAAACCACATGGCTCATTTGCATAAACTAGAAGCGCTGAAAAAACAGCTCGCTCCTTGTGCCGCTGATGCGGTCAGCTTCTGTCGGACTAAAGGGCAGGACTCAGTGGAATATGCGTGTTCTTTCTGTGACTGAGGGATGTTCTGCCTATGGTGAGTCTGTTCTGTGCTTCTATCGCGTTGGAGATGTTCATGTTAAACTTTTCAGAGATTATACGTGTGCAGGTCGTACGTGTGCAGCGCAGTTCTTTATTTCACTCATGCACTTTATTTATGTTGCTACTGTTGTGATGAAAAGACTGAAAAGTGTAAATAATTCTCTTAAGACTCGCTCTTATGAGCTGTAGTGGAGGATGGTGCGCTTGTTGTAGTCCGTTTTCTGGGAGTTGTAGTTTTGCCTGTAGTTCCCCTGGTTAGCACTGGTTTAGATGTCAAAAGGGTTTTGTGGCTCTGGGTGTTTTCTTTTCTGTGGGAGACGGTCCAAATGGCTCTTTGAGTATTTAAGGTTGCCGACCCCTGGTCTAGGAGCTGTTGAATAAGATAAGATCAGATAATCCTTTGTTGGCAGTTGCGCAAAACCCCGACATAAGCCAATGTTTTTCTGTGGTGATCGCTCGGCTGCCAGGATATCACAGAAAAATCTAGTAAATTCTCTAAACATTAACTGTCGTGATGTTGTGTAGTCTAGGCATGTAGCATCACTCTTCATATCTAAAACCATCATAACGTCCATTTTGTTTAACGTTACATTTAGCGAACATGCAAAGCTGCATTCTCAACCAATCCATAGCCACTTTTGATGGACTAGCACTGTCCACTCGAAACTAGTCCAGGCAATAACCCATGAACTATCCTATAGCCAACATAAATTAAGATGATTTATTAAGAGACCAATCGCAAACTAAAGTTCTGCATTCTTATTATTCCTGACTGTCCTCTAAAGCCAATTTTAAACGTGAGGTGATTTTCCCAACTCTCGGCTCCTTCACTTGAAACGTTGGTGATCAGGATAGAAAATAATTGAAATCATGAAGCCAGATTGTGTTAACCAAACCATAATAAATATACCGTTTGGGTATAACAGGCAATATAGGCCTATATTTGTAGCCTACTTACCACCACATGCTTTCGTAGATTCGATGTTGAGGTCTTGTACGCTGAAAGCTCGGTTCGACGGGGCAGACACATTTTACATTGCATAATTATGTTGCTGCCTTTTTTGCGTTTAAACGCGAATAGGTCATCGAGGTTTGGCCAAAAAACAATGGAATTGCTGCACGCAAATCCGCGCAATTCAATTTCCTTTCAGTTCCAGCAGATTTTTTCCTCGCATTTTATTTTTTGCCCCTATCGATATTATTTTACTCAGTAACGTGGGCGGCTTTCAATGTAGCGAAGTAAAATACTTGGCTTAAAATGTACTCGAGTAAAAGTAAAATTACCTGTTTCAAAAACTACTTAGAAAATTACAAAGTACTCAGAAAAACGACTCAATTACAGTAACGTGAGTAAATGTAATTCGTTACTTTCCACCCCTGCTGGAATGTTTCACAGTATGGTATTAAACCTTTCTATTTTTGTGAAGACCAGACCAAGTTACAGGTCAGATCTGTGGGGAGGCAACCCTGCTCACAGTCAGAATGCCTGTTTTTCTAGGTATTTTTTTCAGTTTTGAATTCAAGCGTTGGCTTTAAGCAAACAAAAAGAAATACACAAATTCATGAGAAAAAATAAGAAATCGATACGTATTGCAACTGACCAAAATCTGTATTTTTTTTAATCACTAAAAAAATGTTATTATTATTGATCTAAAAACTCACCTCTCCACAGATCTGAAACTCGACCCTGCGTTGTCCTATTCTGTCTCCATGGAGATAAATAAGTGCAATTCCTTACTGTAACAATATTCCAGGCATTATCTCCATAGAGAAAAGCAGATGATAGACCCTCCACCAGAAAAGTTACACAGTGCACGTTTAAGTAGAATTTGTCACGTGATACTTTTACTCTAGTAACTTTTTGCCTCAGTATCTGTACTTTTACCCAGACTACATAACCTAAGACCAGTGAAGATATTACCACATCGTATTTTAGAGGAAGTTGCTCAACAGTTGGCATAGTAAAGCCACTGTAATGTAATCCTTGTCAGAGTTCCTGGTCTACAGTGGTCAAATGATACTTGATACTACAGTGACATCATGCTGGGAGTGCTCTGCAAGTATCTCTATAGGCGGAATGAACATCAGTTGCCACGGTGACACAATGCAAACGTAACGCAAACCGCCTACACCGACTCAAGATGGCAGTCAAGACGTTAAATGTTTTCAATCAATGAGTTCCAATGTGACAAACTGTCTCCTCGTGTAAAGCGTGGTGGGAATCATGAATCATCATTATGCACACACTCACTTTTCTGGTGGAGGGCCCGTAAAATGCTTTTCTCCGTGGAGACGTTATTGCTTTGTCTGGAATCTTTCACACTATGGTATTAAACCTTTCTATCTTCATGCAGACCAAACCAGACCAAGCCACAGGTCAGATCTGTGGAGAGGTGACCCCGGTCACAATAAGAATGCCTGTTTTTCTATGTATTTTTGATCTATAAAACCCCCTGTAATTGAACAAATAAATAATAAATAAATAAAAGAAAGGTAGAGCTATTTAATGTCATACTGTGGAAAATTCCAAGCAGAGCAATGACATATCCATAGAAACAAGCAGATGCCAGACCTCCAACCAAAAACTTACACAGTGCACCTTTAAGCATTATTATTAGGGATGGGACGAGACAAAATTTCCAAGAGACGAGATACGAGATTGGGTCTACGAGATCGAGACAAGATGAGATTTGAACATAATTCCTAATCTGTAAATTTCACGATTCAGTTGCCAATTTTTTTATTTCTTTGATTTAATATTTTTGTTTCCATTCTAATACTTTTTGGGACTGTCAGAGATGTAACCTGCGGCTGTTTTTTTCTCACTAGATGTTGTGGCATGAGATCTTGTACCATCCCTAATTATGATGCAGTATTATGTAATATTATAAGACGCATCAGTAATTCACCATCGTGTGTGTAAGCCAGCAGTACAAAAACAAAAGAGAATATGGACCCACCTGTGGCTTCAGCTCAGTAACATGAAGAGGCAGGAAACTTGAGCGAGGAGCGCCACCAACCCTAAAAGAAAACAGAGAGAGAGGGGGGTATTAATATTTTCCCTTTATTACTACTACCATTTATATTTTTTCTCCAAATCCAAATTATTTATATAGCACATTTAACAAACAAAGCAGTTTCCAAAGTGATGCACAGAGAAACAGAATATGAAGACAACAAAAGGTAAATTGCTCAAATTTGATCGTACCAGTCCTAAAACAGTAAAACCAGTACAACTCAAATAACAGCAAAACCAGTAAAAATCATAAAATTGCAAAAAATAAGTAAAATAAATAAAAGACACTATTATATTATGATGTGTGAGTTACTACGCCCAAGTAATTTCCCTTGTGGATCAATAAAGTTTGTCTAAGTCTAATATATAGATACAACTATTGTGTAGACCTGTCACGATAATTACAATATCCACTTATATAGGGATTTTTTTAGGTCGGTATTTATCATGCGTATTTTTTTCTTTGTATACTGAGACATTTTTGGTTCTTTTTGAGTACACAATAAGATTTGAGTCATAGAAGGTCACTTCTCTGACTCATTACAGATGCAAAATACAGATACTTAAGTCTCATTCTGCTGTTTATTTTCTTTATTTACTTTTAGTTTTTGTGGTTTAAATCTGCTCTTGGGTTTTTGCGTCATTGGTATAAATTGGTTTCCATATTATCGTTTATCTTCTTTTACTTATTTCAGTAATAGCTCGTATTTCAAATGGTGTTATTGTGACAGGCCTACTATTGTGGCTGCTCATCAAACACGTGAAACAAGTGAATTTGTTCTCAAAACTGAAATACTAGTACAAGAATGGGAGCAGGATTGTACTTTTTAAAGCTTTGCCAGCATATACTAATAAATAAATAAATAAATAAAAAAAGGGGGACTCGATGCTATCAATAATAGCGGCTGAGCTGTAATCTGGGAATCCGAGTGGTGAAACCAGAAAGAGCCAATTAGGACTAAAACTGCTAAAACTAGTAGAGGCAACCTCGGATAAAGAAACTGACATTTGGTCTGTCGTAACGTTTATATCTTAAAACCAAATAGACAAGTCTGACGGTAGCAGTTACAGAGAGAGTGGCCACGGTTTTTCAGTAGAAGTCAACTGGAACCAGACTTTGAAGGAACCACTTAGCCCACCATGGTCACTTCATATTTGGAACGCAGCAGCCACCATGCTAGCTATGTCCATTTATATACACAGTACAGTCTGCAAACCCATGCCAGCACCGAAACACTCCGCACATTCTTTATATTGGATATTATGGAATGAAATTTTTATGTTACAGTTACATCACGATTTTATAATTATTCACTGTGTAACTTTTCTGGTGGAGGGTCTGCCAACTCCATGGAGACGAGCATTTTTGTCTGGAATGTCCCGGAGAGTCATTAAACGTATTCATCTCGCATTTACTCAGTAACGTGGGTTTTTATTGACCTAAAAACGTACATTCTTACTGGGAGTGAGCTCGCTTTTCCACAGATCTGGCCCTGTGGTTTCACTTGCTGTCTCCGTAGACCCTCCAACAGAAAAGTTACACAGTGCATCTTTAATATGTGACCACTTTTATGAAAAAATTAACTTTCTGAATTAAGTTAATGTGACAAACAACAAAAATCGCATTTGGACAATATGAAATACAAATATTGACTTTTGCTTGTGACATTTTCACTATTATTCCTCTTACACATAATTATAGTTTGAGCTGTTTTATAATCACAGAAAGATCTTGACATCCCTTCTCATGCATTCACTAAAGTTAACAGTTGTGGTTGTAAAATGTTTCCCAATTACGTAAGTGGATTTTAACTGCATTTTCGCACATATAAATGCCACATCTTGTAGCGAAGACAAGATGGCTGCATATTTGTAAAGCCACCGCTGTATCGAGTCCAATAATTCACATCTAACCTCGAGTGAACTCACAGCACACACACGCACGCACAGAGCCAAGACATTGATTTGTAACTGGTGAATACTAGTGAATACTCAACAATGGTATGTCATATTCTGTGCTGCAGAAAGGCAAAAATATAAGGAAAAGGGTAAGGTTGTTCCGTTTTTCTTGTAGAGTGCTTTTCCAGACACTAAAACTTGTTTCCAGTTTTGCCCATAACTCATTCACTCTACACTCTCTGTGATGGCAAGTCACTGCTGTAGCCAGGTGGGTAGACTAACCAAAAAATGTAGTCTCTTAAAGTCTTGTACTCTTAAAGGTGCACTGTGTAACTTTTTTGGTTGGGGGTCCGTCACCTGCTTGTTTCTATGGATGTCATTAAACAGCTCGACTTTACATTTCTTCAATAATGATTTTATAGCGCCAAATACAGAAAAAAACCCCAAAAAAAACAGGCATTCTGACTGTGAGCGGGGTTGCCTCTCCACAGATCTGACCTGTAACTTGGTCTAGTTTGATCTCCATGATGATAGAAAGGTTTAATACCATACTATGAAACATTCCAGAAAAAGCACTTGACGGACCCTCCACCAGAAAAGTTACACAATGCAGCTTTAAGTAAGAATAATGCTACTTTATACTACTCCAGTAGAAGTACTGAGTAGTGGTATTTGGAAAAACAACTACTCATGTAAAATCCTCAAACCTAAATCAAAACAAACAGAAAACAATAGGGAAGATCATCATGGCCCTGAATGGTTCTGCTAACAACACCCCACTCCCACTCCATATTGAATAGGCCCACCTAACTAACAGAGACTGTAAACAAATAGGTGTGGTAGTTTCAGAGTAATTTCATTGTAATTAGCTCCTCCCTTCAGACAGATATAAGGCAGTGTCCACCAGCGTCTGACCAGAAGCAGCTTGGATGAGCTGCGAAACGTATTCGACCAAATAAACTTTTGTCCAGTTGACAAATTGAATTTCTCCTTTTGCCATACTCATGTAAAAGCAACTTAATGAGTAACTGGACATAACATCTGATTTATAATGAAGTTAATGTGACTGAAAGGACAAAACCTTAAAGATGCATTGTGTAACTTTCTGGTGGAGGGTCCGTCAAACGCTTTTCTCTGTAGAGATGTTATTGCTTTGTCTGGAATGTTTCACAGTAAACCAGACAAAGCAATAACATCTCTACAGAGAAAAGCGTTTGACGGACCCTCCACTAGAAAAGTTACACAATGTACCTTCAAAGCTCTACTGGGGAACCAGACCAGTCAGAATGCCTGTTTTTGAGCTATAACATTATAACATATACAATATAACGTATTTGAGTTAATGTAAGGTAGAGCTGTTTAATGCCATACTGTGGAACATTTCAGACAGGGCAATGACATATCCAAAGAGACAAGCAGGTGACGAACCCCAAACCAAAAACCTCTCAATCTCTCAATCTCGCATTCATTAAATTGCAAACGCGCATTCTTACCAGGTCACATTCCAGGCAAAGCATCAAAACATCATGGAGCCAGAGAAGTTACAATTCAAAAAGATGTCATTTCAAAGTGAAATTCTTTTCCTTGGATTTGATGGTTTCACTTAGCCACATGTGTCACTGTGTTTGAAGTATTAATGACGGCGTTTTGGCGTTCACAGCTTCAGTCTGAGAACAAAAACAATTCTTTTCTCATTGTCTGGTTTGGTAGCACTGGTGGCCTGCTGGGAAACACCACTGTGTAGCTTTGAACTAGCTCAATTAGCCTGTCACTGCTCTCATAAAAAAACAGGTTGATGGAGTGAGCGCGAGGGCACTTAATATTGTTATTGAAAGGATTCATCCGTCGCCGTGGGAGACGAGATGATGCCAGACCATCAGGAAACCACATGCACATGAAGCACGCACACAAATATGCAGCCATCTTTAAATTTGACAGTTGTTTTAGCTGCTGCTGCATGAGCCCTGCCTGGACACAAAGCGTGAATGAGTATATAAAAGAGGAAGGTCAGAGGTCAGAGGTCAGGCTACAGTGTTTACCATTAAATCAAAAGTAAAGTCTAAATATAACCTGAGTGCTCTGGTCAAAAGTGACTGCTTAAAGGCGCTGTAAGTGATTTTTACTGTTTTAATTAAAGGGCCCATGTTACGCTCTTTTATAACGTTGTTTCCTCATCACAAACATACCCGGAGTTGGGTTTTGTTTCATTCACACGTTTTACACACAAATGTTGCAGATTTAGGCTGAGATCTTCTCTCAGAAAACACTCTGTGATGTCATGTGGTAATACAGGAAGTTCTCCAGTGTGCTTTTACAGCTCATACACCTTCACTGGATTCATTTGGATGATTTCAGACCTGGAATTGCCGATCTCTACTGAACAAAAGGCAAAATGTAGACTTTTGTTGACTTGAAGTACTTGAAAACTACCACCACATGACATCACAAATTGGAAAAGATTCATTTTTAGCTTTGGAGATGTAGACAGAGTAATAATAAAGATTTACTCAAACATGTGTGAATGAAACAAAACACAACTCCAGGTGTGTTTTTGATGAGGTGACAGCATTAAAACATGGCTTAAAGCTCACAAGTCAGTTTTGCGCAATATAGAACCCAACAACAACTAGCATGCTAATGATACACTTCCTGATTCTCTGATGCTTTACGATAAGATGCAGACAGTAACGTGTTCACAAATAATATGCATTTGCTTGCCAGTTTAGGCCTGTTTTCTTAAAGCAACATCGTGGAACTGCATATAACGAAACAAATAAAAAGAAAAATGCAAATAAAAAGTTCAAACCACATTTCAGAACATTTCTCCATGGAGACAGATGTTTATACAATTGTACATTTTATCCAAAGATAAATCCAATACAATTTCCATGGCAACAAGCAAATGTCTGTGAGTCAGGTTTGTGGAGATCACAGTGGTGTTATAAGTGCAATAAAAACTCCTATAATAAAAAGATGTGATTTTATTTTAGTCTGGTTGAAAAGTTAAACACTGGGGCTTTAACTACAGTGTCTCATCCACCATTGTTGGCGTGTTTGCACAGACTGTCCCCCCTGTGTTTATTATTGCAACAAGCTTGTATTCCCCAATCATGTCACCACCTACAACTATTTCGCTAAGGAGACTTTAATATATGGGAATTCAATCAGAAAAAAAACATATCCGATGACAAGAGCGTTTTCTATTCAAACATTCACCTGCATCATCAGAGCTCCCCTCAAACCAAAACAGACACAAGCAGAACAACTGGTTTAGGGCAGGGTTTCTGATGACACTGCAAATATAGAGCTAAAACACGAGACCATATACTAATAATAATCGAGCTGGTGTCAATACTGAGAAAAGTACATTATATAGGACATAGATGGGCACTAGAACAATGTTAATCTATATTAGAACTAGGGATGCACTGATTCGGAGACTGGTATCGAATTTCAGTTCAGTTGAGATGCAATGCAAGAATGCAATTTTATTGGATTTAATAAAAACTATTTACTGACAAATGTTGGCCTAGAACAGGGTCTCCAACTTTTTTATGTAGAGAGTGGGATTCAAACTGCCAACCTTCTAATCAGTGGACAAATGTTCTTACCAAATGAGCTACTGTCGCCCTATCATTGTGTATTGAAAATTGCATTCTTACTGTAATTGTGGAAGTGTATGTCCAAATATGTCCAAAATTAAAAGATTTAAGATTTAGACTCATATTAATCATGAATGTTGATTTTGATTTGATTTTCTCTTTCAGTGTTGACACAGTCTTTATTTAATTATTGCTGTTTGACACAAAAAAAAATACTCAAATTGGTTCCTCCAAAGTCTGAACTCTGCTCCACACCACATGCTGTCACCGACTGAGGATTGCCAGCGAACTTCTCCATTAAAAGGACCCAAGCTGTTGATTAAACTGTTTTGATTTCAAATGAGATTCAAAATCATAATTTCAATCACAGAGGCTGCCATTTTTTTTTCCTGAAGTACAATCATTTCCTTCACAAACTGCTAACCCTTCCGTTTAAAGGTTTAAAAATAGCTCTGCCTTACATTTATTCAGTTACAGGTGGTTTTACAGCTCCGTAACTTGGTCGGGTTTGGTCTCCATGAGGATAGAAAGGTTTAATACCATACTGTGAAACATTTTGTTCAAACATGTTCTGAAATGTGATTCTTCTATTAGTTTATCAGTTCGACAATTTACATTTTTAAAGATCAAAGCCAAAGCGTGTCTAAAGAAAACCACATGAAAACGAAAAATTAAAATAAAAAAAAAGAACTTTGAATTAACCTGCACAAAATGAAAAATTCTCCATCTGTTTGTCTGCGATGATGTGGGGGAAATTTAGACCAATCACATGTGGTCAGTTTATTTACCGCCACCAGTCTGAGCGCCTTTCATCTCTCTAATACTTTTATCTTTAAAAGATAAACAGACTTTTCTTTCTCTTTTCTTTCTTTCTTTTCCTGGCTGCTTTCAAAACGACACTGTCAGCAGCAAATTTGTCATTATTAATCCTTTGCAGCTGATATCATCAACATTCTCCGGGGGTGTGATGCTATCTGTAAGCACAGCTCTGTTTGAAGCTCTGTTACTCAAGTTAGCCTTTAATCTGACTTTTATTTATTTTGCACAATCTGACCATAAAGGCCTGACTTAGCTGGAACTACAACACATGAGCTGATTTGTGCTGTTAAAAAAGTCCCACTCAAACTTCCACTTTGTATAGTATTGAGTTTTCAGTCTATCTTAAGTAAAACGTTTCGGTAGTTATTGCTAATGTGTCACCATGGAAACTGCTGAACATTCCGCCATACTGATAGATGTAGAACCGCCCCAGCGTGATATCACTCCAAAATACCAATATAACCAAATGGCTGCCAGTGAAATGGAGTATGGCCTCTTTGCTTTAGCGTAGACACCCCTGACACCGAGATCTACTGTTTAATTAACCTCGAGCTATAAACTACACACACTGGTTTGTGTTGCATTGGATTTCCACTCACTCTGCAATTCAGTGTGTGAAGGCTAAACAAGAAAACAGCAAATAGGATTCAAAGAGGTCGCAGAAAATGCAATCGTGCTCCAGATAAACTCCTACAGGATCGTTAGAGAATTAGCATAATGGAAAAAGTATGGCAAACAAAATCTATATTCATGGGTTTCAGCTTCCTGTGTTAGGGTGCAATTATAAAATTATTGCTTTAACTCATGTTATAATACTGTTAGAGTAATTCTACCTTATTAGTCTGTCTATATCTCCAAAGCTCAAAATGCTCTGTTCCACTTTGTGATGTCATGAAGTGGTAGTTTTCAAGTAAACAGCTTCTTTTACCTTTGGTTCAGTAGAGATTGGCAATTCCAGGGCTGAAATTATCCAAATGATTCTAGTGAAAGTGTATGGAGTTTAAAAACACAGTAGAGCACTTTCTGTATTACATGACATCACAAGGTGGAACAGTGTTTTCAATTTGAGAGAAGAACTCAGCCTAAATCTGCAGGGTTTGTGTGTTAAACATGTGTGAATGAAACAAAACACAACTCCAGGTCTGTTTGTGATGAGGAAACAACATTATAACATGCATCAGAAAACACTATAATACCCTTTAATAACCCTTTAAGAACAGTTGACAATTCAACATATATAATATTTTGTTTTGAAATGTTAATCGCTATGGCAATTTTTTTTTTTTTTACTTTGAATCATTCTTAAATCCATGTATAGGTTTGTAGGATATGTAAAACTACAGGCAGGATTCACCATTTTAATCTGTCTTTATGGTTTCCTAGTATTTTTTTTCCGCATAAATAGTTGTATTTGCATGAACTCCCCCTGCAGGTGTACTCTTGTGAGTGCAGTTTGGGTCAGATACACAGAGATATGTAAGAGTTTTGAGCACTTTTGCCACGTCCCCTTTTTAATCGACCAATCAAAGGGCTTCTTCGTCGTCTACAGGCCTACATGTATAAGAGTGGGTGCATTTACATTTGGTCAAAAAGTCAACCATTATTTCTAAGACTTTTTAAATACATTATACCAACCAAATAAATGTATAAAATAAAAAATATGGTGACTGAAGACTTCTATAGGGAATACTTATGAATAAAGTGTATTAATAGTGAAAATCAGAAAGGTGTATTCTTTGACATTTTGACTTAAAGATGGGGTATTTTGCTTCTCTGGGGTATTAACTGCAAACACATAAGGTTTTTTTACATCACCATGTTAGCTTTTCTTGTTTTGAGTCTCCCCTGTCTTTGCTCCCAGCATTAAGTCACTCCCCCTTCAGAGCGCTATCACAACACAATCAGCGTCCATCCCGCTAATGAAACTACAGCACATCGCATCAGGTTTGCCAAGCTGTAGTGTACAGTTTTGTATCATGTTCAGGTATTAAACTCTTCAGGCATGTTTTTGATGAGGAAATGTTATAACATGGTAAAAAGCTCCAAAAAAATCGATTTAGCATAATATAACGATATAAAAAGTGTAATATGTGTTTTAGTGTCAGTCCATAAAGCGATTACAATAGGACTATTATGTTTTAGTAGATTTTTAGACTAGAAATCAGACTACTCACACGAGATGACATTTAGTGATCAGATAATGAGATTTTGCTGTGCATGTAAACAGAGCCAGTGAACTGAGACTGTATGACAAAAGAGAAGCATTGTAACTATTCACACATATCAAATTTAAAGTTGGGTTTTCGGGCAAACAGAAATACTCAACAAAGTGCAGAAGGTCAAAGAATAAAACCAGTAAAAAGTAATCAAGACTGAAGGTCAAAGGGGCGAGTTACTGTACAATGAAGATTGGAGACACATGTTAAAGGTCAGAAGAGAATCAGGAGCATACAGATCAATGGGAGAGAGAGAGAGAGAGAGAGAGAGAGAGAGAGAGAGAGAGAGAGAGAGAGAGAGAGAGAGAGAGAGAGAGAGAGAGAGAGAGAGAGGAGAAAGGGAGGGGGAAAGGGGAGAGAGAGATAGTGTGTGAGAGAGAGACAGAGAGAGAGCAAGCGAGAGAGAGATGGTGTGAGAGAGGGAGAAATGGTGGGAGAGAGACAGAGAAAGACAGAACAAGACAGAGAGAGAGAGAGAGAGATGATGTGAGAGAAAGACAGAACAAGACAGAGAGAGAGAGACACACATACAGAGAGAGAGAGAGAGACAGAGAGATCGAGAGAGAGACAGAGAGAGACGGTGTGAGAGAGAAAGACAGAGAGACTGGGAGAGAGACAGAGAGAGATGATGTGAGAGAGAAAGACAGAGAGACCAGGAGAGAGACAGAGAGAGACAGAGAGACGGTGTGAGAGAGAGACAGAGAGACCGGGAGAGAGACAGAGAGAGATGATGTGAGAGAGAGACAGAGACTGAGAGAGAGACAGAGAGAGATGGTGTGAGAGAGAAAGACAGAGAGACCGGGAGAGAGACTGAGAGAGAGACAGAGAGAGACGGTGTGAGAGAGAGACAGAGAGACCGAGAGAGAGACCGAGAGAGAGAAAGAGAGAGATGGTATGAGAGAGACAGAGACCGAGAGAGAGACAGAAAGAGATGGTATGAGAGAGACAGAGACCGAGAGAGAGACAGAAAGAGATGGTATGAGAGAGAGAGAGAAAGACAGCGAGTTAGACAGAGAGAGAGAGATGGTGTGTGTGTGTGAGAGAGAGAAAGACAGAACAAGACAGAGAGAGAGATGATATGAGAGAGAGATCAAACAAACAGGTGATGGGTTCCCACACTTTGCTTGAAATAATTTTCCAGGACTTTTCCAGGAAAAGACAACAAATACATTGGTACTGTGCTTCTATAGTTACACTTATAAAACTGAAAATTAGGGACGCTTGTGTGTGACAACAAGATCTGGGGTAAAGCAGGACATTTTGTAGTAAAGAGCTGTAATTTCTTGCGTTTTAGTAGGTTTGAGAGGAGGTATTTCAAAATCCCAACTGGTCTTTTTTTATGATGGCAGCCTCGATGACTTGCTGTCCAATAATGCAGCAAAGCAAAAGGGGGAGATGTTTCCACAAGATATATTTCTCCTGGACATTTGGCCATTTTCATAATTTTCCATGTGTTTTCCATGTCTGTAAACCAGGCCAAAAACTTTCCAGGTTTTCCAGGAATTCCAGGGTGTGTAAACCCTGAGGGAGAGAAGGAGAGAGAGAGAGAGAGAGAGAGAGAGGAGAGAGAGAGAGAGAGAGAGAGAGAGAGAGACAGAGCGAGAGAGAGAGAGAGAGACAGAGCGAGAGAGAGAGAGAGAGAGAGAGAGACAGAGAAAGAGAGAGAGAGAGCGAGAGAGAGAGAGACAGAGAGAGAAAGAGAGAGAGAGAGAGAGACAGACAGAGAGAGAGAGAGAGAGAGAGAGAGGAGAGGAGGGGTCTGGCAGTAAACGAGAGCACAGACTGATGGATAGAGAGAGATAACAATCCATAAACCAGAGGAAAACTGAAAAGAAGATTGGGATTGGGAAACACTGCTAGTATATCCATAAGGAAACCTGAGAAGAAGAAATGTAAAGTGCTGCAGTTAACGGTGCACTGTAACTTTTCGGCTGGGGGCTTCATTTCTATGGATATGTCATTGCTCTGCCTGGAATGTTCCACATTATGACATTAAACAGCTCCGCCTTACATTTAAACAATTACAGGCAGTTTTATAGCTCAAAAATACATAGAAAAACAGACATTCTGACTGTGAGCGGGGTCGCCTCTCCACAGATCTGACTTGTAACTTGGTCTGGTTTGGTCTCCATGAAGATAGAAAGGTTTAATACCACACTGTGAAACATTCCAGACAAAGCAAAAACATCTCCATGGAGAAAAGCATTTGACGGACACGGACCTTCCACCAGAAAAGTTACACAATGCACCTTTAAACTAAATACTTCTTTTCTACAGCCAACAACCTTGCCTCTTTGAAATGCCAGTTTACGTCTGTACAAAGATTTACAAAGTTGTATTCTTGCAGATAAATACTCCGCATTGTTCAGTCTCAGTTCAGACAGTTCTTCAAGGTTTTGAGAAAGTATT
>CM057101.1:7409329-7464329 GCA_029959045.1 Taenioides sp. WSHXM2023 | reverse complement strand
AAAAAAAAAAAACATACAGCGCCAAACAAGGTAAGGAAGTTGGTTCACGAGAGGTCACCAAAGAGTAAATGAGGTCGTGGAAGAAAAGGAGAACCACCTCTATCAGACTCGAAAATCAGAATAAAAGTTACCGTAGGCGCCAACTCCACAAACAATTAACAACAATATTGCAAGAAAATTTCACAACATCACCCCTG
Source organism: Taenioides sp. WSHXM2023 (assembly GCA_029959045.1). Lineage (NCBI taxonomy): Eukaryota > Metazoa > Chordata > Actinopteri > Gobiiformes > Gobiidae > Taenioides > Taenioides sp. WSHXM2023. Next base: position 7,464,132 of record CM057101.1, on the reverse strand, counting down.
ATCACACTAAGAGAGCAGCGTAAAGAGAAAAGACTCTATTCTAAATATACAGAGACGTGAGGAGGAAGTGACAAATCAAACGCATTTCTACAGGCGGTGTTTCGAAAAGAGCACATGACGGAGGGAGAGCCGGGACTGGGATCAGCTCCGGACCGGCACAGAGACCCCTTTATCCTGCATCTATAACTACAATTGTACTGAAAAGTTTTTTTTTTGTGTTTTTTTTTTAGATTTGCGATTTAGTATTTCAAAACAGGATTCAGTTCACAAGGCATGTTCTGAACACATCTATAATTCTGAAAAGGGTCCTGCATGCATATCTATGGCGGGATGTTCAGCAGTTACCACGGTGACGCAACGCACACATTAGCAAACGCTGTCCAAAAAAGTAAAGGTAAAGATAAGAAACATTAAAAAAAAAAAAAAATTAAATAACAAATTTTCAAGAGTCTGTGATGAAAACGATTTGGATTTTTGATTCTGTTATATTAGAATTTATATATTATATTTATCACCTCTTATTCTGAAATCTCACTTCCAAACCACACGTTTTTTTCCTTTTAACAGGTTCAGGTAGCTTTATTTCACCCACATTATCACAGGTGGTAACCAGTGAGTAACGGAGTGAAATATCGACCAATACAACACTTCCTCTGAATCAAGAATACAATTACAATTACTGCATCAGTGGACTACATCTGATTTAATCTCGAGCGCATCACTACTAAATGTCACACTTCATTTAATAAGGATTTGTATTAGTTTTTGAGTGGCAAATATAAGCAGGGGTATCAGCTGTGAGGGAGAGGCAGGAAGAGAGGAGAGGAAAAAGTATAAATAAAGTACAAATACACAGGGTCAAAGTGAGTATCAGTATAACTCTTAGGGCAGTATAAATCCTAGGGTGGCATAATATTGGAAAATCGTTGCGGTATGAGATATGGCTGTTAAGAACTGTGATATCGATATTATTGCAATGTTTTAAGGGTTCTATATTACGCAAAATTGACTCTTGTGAGCTTTAAAGGTACACTGCGTAACATTTCCAGTGGAGGGTCTGCTGGAAATGTTATGGCTTTGTCTAGCATGTTCCACAGTACAGATTAAACTACTGATCAGGAGGAGACTATAGGTTATAACACCGCAATACATTACAGTTCAGATCTGTGAAGAGTCACCCCTATTCACTAAAGGAATTATTGTACTTTTATCGATAGAAACACCAATAATGAATAAAAAGAGTTGTGTTTTGTTTCATTCACACATGTTCGAGTAACCTGTCTTATGAATACTAAACAATGACATTTAAATATTTGCTTCACGTGCTATAAAGGTGTATTATGTAACATTTTTAGTGGAGAGTTGCTTTTCCTGCAATGTTCCACAGTCGCTGAACATACCTTATTTGCGTTCAATCTCTTAATGCTGAAATAATGCTGAAAAACCTGTATTCTTACTGTGAGCAGGGTCACCTCTGCACAGATCTGACCTGTGACCTTCCCATTGCTTTCACTTGGCTGTCTGCATGAAGATAGACAAGTTTAATGCGATGCTGTGAAACAATATGGACAAAACCATAACATCGCTATGGAAACAAGCAGGTGATCGATTACATAATGCTTCTTTACAGTCATTGTTAATATTTTTAGTACCTGCAGAGCCTCCACAGTCAGGGTTTAAGACGCTATAGGCGCACGCAATTAGCAAAGTAACATTTAGCTGCACGTTCTGTCTGTCTCCCATTACAAGGGAGAGGAATTATAATGTCATTTTCCAACAATATAAAAAACTATCTATCATGAGCTATAATAAAACCAACTCTGTAACCTTTACCTCTTACATGAGCAGTCAAAAGTTTGGACACATCATCTCATTCAGTGTAGTTTTCTTTATATTTGTTACTTTCAAACTACAGGAGACATCAGTTATATGAAGCAAGATATGATTATGTAGTGAAAAAATAAACTTAAAGGGGCACTGTGTAACTTTTCTGGTAGACGGTCCGCCACCTGTTTAACTCCATGTTGTTTTTTCCTGAAATATTCTACAGTATGGCAATTCATTTAACTCTTATCCCCATGGAGACAAGCATGCCACATCGTCAAGTAAAGTTACAGGTCAGATCTGTGGAGAAGTGGGCACGCTCACAGAAATAATGCATGTTTGGCGGTAGTTTTGAGAAATAAAAATGCCTGTAATTGAATAAATACAAGATATTGTTTAATGCCATACTGTGGAACATTCCAGCTAAAGCAATAAAAGCATTGACGGACCCTCCACCAGAAAAGTGACACAATGCACCTTTAAATAATTCAACTAAATATTTTTTTTTTTAATATATTTTTGATTCCACCCTATTTTTAATTCCACCCTCACTTCACAGCTTTGCCTCAGGGTCAAGAAATGTAAAAAGTGGAAACTAGTATTCAAAGCAAAGACTGGACATTTTTATTTTCTTCAAATCTAAAATAAGTTTTGAGCAATTTTGATTTTTTTTTTTTTTTAGTTAGACTCCATACGTATCATTTCATAGTTTTGATGACTTCAGGAAGAATCCACAATGGACATAATCAAGGTAATAAAGACGAAACATTAATTAAAACATGTCCAAACCTTTGACTGGTAGTGTAATTCAGTACTAAAAAATTACAAAAATATACATTCGTAGGAGGAGAATATTTTAAAAAGAGAAGAGCAGGTTTTGTTTAATTGGACCTTGGCGAAAGTGAAAATATTGCATTGATCTTTAACCACGATTGGAGTTAAAAGCTAAATCAAAATCTTTGTTATACGTCAGGGCCAAATGTGGGTTTCATTGTCCTGTTATACGCAACATTTTAGGAACTTTTCACCATTCAACAGATTTAATATTGTTGTTAATCGCTATGGCAACGGTCTAAGGCTTTTATCATTCTGAAAGACCATTAATTATCTGTTTGTTTCCAATGTCAGGAGACAGGAGAGAGAGAGAAGAACAGAGAGAAAGAAAGAGAGAGAGAGAGGGAGGGAAACATGGAGAGAAGGAATGAGAGACACACTTAGAGAGAAAGAGCGAAAAGAGGAAGGCGAGAGGCAGAGAAGGAGAAAGAGGATAGGGGAAATGGAGAAATAGAATGAGGTAGAGGGAATGAGAAAGAGAGAAGAGAGAAACCAAGAAGGAGGATGAGAGAGGGAGACATGGAGAGAAGGAATAACAGAAAGGGGGGTTAGATAAAAAGCGACAGAGCAAAAAAAGCAAGCAGAGAGAGGGGAGAGAGAGAGGAGGAGAGCAGTGAGGGAAACACAAAGGGAAGAGAAAAGAAAGGAGAAGGAGAGAGGCTAGTAGAAAGAGAGAGGAAAATAGACAAAGGGAAGAGAGACAGAATGAAAGATGGGCAAGTAGGGGAGAGAGAGAGAGATTAAGAGAGAGGAGGGGAGAGAAAAAGGGAGCAAAGAGAGGGTAGAAAGAGAAGAGAGTGAGAGACACATGCACAGATAGAGAAGGACTGAGAGAGATAGACAGAGTGAGAGAAACAGAGAGAGAAAGAAAGCAAGAGGGAGGGCAAGGGAGCCAAAGAGACTGGTCACATTGGACGCAGTTTATGATAATGTGGTTATGCTTTGGCTCTTGATTCTCTCCACATTTACGAGTCTCTTCATGACCGTCATGTGATGTGCCCCAGGACACCGGAAAAAGACAGCAAGAAGAAACACCAAACACACAAACACACACACACACACACACACACACACACACACACACACACACACACACACAGATACAGACAGATAGAGACACACACAGACACACACATATACACACACGCACACACACACACACAGATACATACAGACGCACACATACAAACACACACAGATACAGACAGACGCACACAAATGCACACAGAGACAGATAGAGACACAGACAGATACAGACAGATAAGTGACAATACTACTTTAATCTGCAGTCATCCAGGAAGTTACTACATCGTCAAAGCAAAAATATCGGCCTGTGCTGGAGACTGGAAAAAATGCTCGATATATCAGCCTACCGATATACGGGTTTAACTCTACAAGTCTGCTAACGTCTGCACTGGAAAACTGTGATGCCCATGGGGAGATAAACGTCATTACAACAAAGAGAGGAGCAGCTGTCGGTACCTCTGATGGAGAACTGCAGATCACACAAGTGAGCAGAAAATCTGAGACTCAGGTCTGACTGTGTAAATGTGAGTGTGGACAGAAGGTTTAGTCCTGCTTTAGTCCTGGTTAAGTGCTGGTTTAGTCCTGGTTTAGTCCTGGTTTGGCCCTGTTTAGCCCTGGTTTAGTCCTGTTAAGTCTTCTGATGCTGTGTTGGTGTAAATGTGATTGTGGATAGAAGGTTTAGTCCTGCTCCAGTCCTGGTCCAGTCCTGGTTGAGTTCTGGTTTAGTCCTGGTTTAGTCCTGGTCCAGTTCTGAGTAGGGCTCAACCGATATATCAGCTGGCCAATATTATCGGCCGATATTGGCACTTGGAAACATATAGGCTATCGGGCTAAATCTTGCAGATATGGGCCGATAGTCCACATGAGCATGTTATAACTCCGCACCGCATCAGTATTTATCAGAGGAGTAATTTGTCTGTGTCTGTGACACCGTACTGTCCCTGAATGCACCCTCAGAGTCACGTCACGTGACTCATGTGCTCTTGTTTACACCAGTGGATTCTGAGGCAGCACTAAGGCGCTGGCTTTAAATGCTCTTATGTCTGATCCACGATATTAACTATAAATAAACTTCAGCACAGTGTAGGTCAGCAACAAAACTACTGCTTGTTTTTATCAAAGTGCGAGCGCGGCACAGAGTGGACTGTCCCATAGACAGAGGACAGTCCCATAGACAGAGGACAGTCTCATAGACAGAGGACAGTCTCATAGACAGAGGACAGTCTCATAGACAGAGGACTGTCTCATAGACAGAGGACTGTCTCATAGACAGAGGACTGTCCCATAGACAGAGGACAGTCTCATAGACAGAGGACTGTCTCATAGACAGAGGACTGTCTCATAGACAGAGGACAGTCTCATAGACAGAGGACTGTCCCATAGACAGAGGACTGTCCCATAGACAGAGGACAGTCTCATAGACAGAGGACAGTCTCATAGACAGAGGACTGTCTCATAGACAGAGGACTGTCTCATAGACAGAGGACTGTCCCATAGACAGAGGACAGTCCCATAGACAGAGGACTGTCCCATAGACAGAGGACTGTCTCATAGACAGAGGACTGTCCCATAGACAGAGGACTGTCCCATAGACAGAGGACTGTCCCATAGACAGAGGACAGTCTCATAGACAGAGGACTGTCCCATAGACAGAGGACAGTCTCATAGACAGAGGACTGTCCCATAGACAGAGGACAGTCTCATAGACAGAGGACTGTCCCATAGACAGAGGACTGGCCCATAGACAGAGGACTGTCCCATAGACAGAGGACTGGCCCATAGACAGAGGACTGGCCCATAGACAGAGGACTGTCCCATAGACAGAGGACTGGCCCATAGACAGAGGACTGTCCCATAGACAGAGGACTGTCTCATAGACAGAGGACTGGCCCATAGACAGAGGACACACGCAGCTGCTGTCAAGATGCTGGATTATATTCTTCTAATGGATGATGGTTTTGAGTCAGGATTAAAAGGACACTTATTTGTGAAGACTTGTGATCTGAGAGGTGCCTGTGTGAGCAGTGAGTGTTGCGAATGTGTCGGTTTTGGAGCTACTTTTTATTCTATCTCATTGGTTAGAGCTTAGGTGCTGTGAGTTACCACACATAATGCCTGTTTTCTGTTACACTGGCCTAGTGTAAAGTGACTATAGTGGCTGTGTATAAGTCTGGATGTGTAGATGAGCCGTGAATAGGTGTGAATGGTCTGCATTTACGCCTATAATTACCGCAGTGTGTGAGCATTTACGCTAACGGCTAATAGCTGTAGTTTTTACTTTGTTTACTGGCTAGAATGTCAAGCAAAAATGCATGACTGCATTATGACTGTAAAGAGGAGAATAACAGTAAATGTAGCCTAAACAAATCCAACTTAAAATCTAATAGAGTAAACCTTAGTTTTATAATCAGTTGAAGATTCACAGTGAATTTTAAAGTCACTAAATATATTGGTTGTTATATCGGCTATCAGCACCTCCAAAGCCCTAGTCCTGAGTCTCAGGTCTGTGTCTCAGGTCTGCTGACGATAATATGATTGTGTGGACAGAAGCCTGGATTAGAGCCCTGGGGACTTGGACTCCTACAGCGCTGCAAAAATGGACCTCACATCATCTTCCGTTTCCTGCGGTGATAACTACCCAACAACAAATAAAAAGACCCTCAGCCCTAACAAAGGACCACAGACACTTCCATTTGATCTGACACAGGTTTTGTGCTTGTGAGAGGTTGAGTCCTGCAGGGTAATAGTCAAGACATATTGTCCACTGGCTGTTTGTTTACTCTGGCTTTCTTCAGGTTAAATTTGAGAATATTGAGATTAAGACTGTTCAAAACAAATTAGCCACTCGAAAATGCTACAATTTTTGAAGTACAGTAATTTTTTCCATAAACAAGGATCTTCAAATGTATCAAAAATCAGATGCCAATGGATGCTAAAACTAGAATCATTAGAGCAGGTATCAATACTAAAAAAGTCACATTTACAGGACACAAATGAACCTTTCCTGAATAGCTTTAGAATGATCTTGAGTATAAAAGCCCTTCTCTACACAGATATAGAACTGGGGGATTACAGTGCTTTCAGTTAGCATCACACTCCCATCTATCAGTATCAATACACAGGTTGCAGATCCCATAACAAAAAATGACATAGTGGACCTTTAAATCTGAGCTAAAGACTCTTTCGATGTTGTTACTGCTACTTGTAAAGAGCGTGTGTAAAAGAAAAAAAAAGAATCACGGAGTTCAGAACAGGCGACTTTGCAGCACTATGGTATATTTATTTATTCTTGAGTTTCGTCCTGAATTACACCTGCTTTAGGCCCGTCTATAGCCACGTATCGTTCAATACATGATTTTTGGGGTGAATATTTATGGTGTGTACATTTTCCTTGAACTACTGGGAACTTTTTGGTTATTTTTAGGCTATATGACAAGATTTAACTTGTAAAAGGTTGAGAAGAAGTGAGGATAGGGGGACATGGAGACAGAGAATGAGATAGAAAATGAGAGAGAGAGGGAGGAGAGAAAGAAAGAGAGCAAGTAGGGTGAGAGAGGAAGACATGGAGAGAGGGAATAACAGAGAGGAGAGGGGTTAGATAAAAAGCAAGAGAGCAAAAAGGAAGGAGAGAGAGAGAGCAGAGAGGGAGGAGAGAAAAGAAAGAGGAGAGAGGGGCGAGAAAGAGAGGAAGAGAGACAGAGTGAAAAGAGAGAGAATGAAAGATGGGCAAGGAGGGGAGAGACAGAGAGATTAAGAGAGGGGAGGGGGACAGTTGAGAGAGAGATAGAAAGAGAGAACAAAGGGAAGGCTTGTTAAGTTAATCACTTCTGTGACTGATTACAAATAACTGTTGTTTATTTATTGCTGTTTATTTATGATTTTTTAACAATATTGTAGATTTAGACGAGTTTTTATGGTTTAAATCTGCTATTTATTGTGTCAGTAGCCTAAATTAGTTCCATTATTATGTTTTATTGTCTATATTTTCTTTAGCAATATTTTAAACTTCAAAATTTGTTATAGTGACAAGCCTAACCTGCTGTATGTTTGTTTAGGAGTGAGTTTTAGTACCATATATGGCTTTGTTCTACTTTAAAGATGCATTATTTAACTTTATCTGGCATTAAGCCCGCCACTTGCTTGTTTCCATGGAGATGTTACTGCTTTGCCTGGAATGTTCCACAGTGTGATCTTAAATGTATATGTTTTTATTGCTGAAAAAAACCCAAACAAACTTAATTCTTACTGTGAGTGGGATTGCCTTTCCATAGATGTGACTCGTAACTTGGCCTAGGGGCATCACCTGTTTGTCTCCATAACCATATAGCTATGTTTAATGATATACTCTGGAACATTCTAAAGAAATCAATAACATCTCCTTGGAGACAAGAAAACCAGTGGACCATTCAATATAAAAATGACGCAATTTCACCTTTAAACCTGCCCTGAAATTCTTAAATTTGTAAACTCTTAAATCAAACACAGAAGGTTGCTGTGGTTGAAATCTGAAAATGAGCTGGAAACATGAAACTTGGTAAAAATCGCTGTTTGAATTTTTCCCCACAATGCCAGTTTCTTTACTTTCGATTCAGTGTAGCAGTGATTAGACCTTCAGAGGTTCAAGTCTTTGATAAAGAGTAACATATGATTTTGAGTGATCAAGATATATCTGTAACACTTTAGAACAACAACTTAAAGGCGCACTGTGTAACCTTTCTATCATCACAGAGACCAATCCAAACCAAGTTACAGGTCAGATCTGTGGAGAGGCGACTCCGCTCACAGTCAGAAGGCCTGTTTTTCTAGGTATTTTTGAGCTATAAAACCACTTGTAATTGAATAAATGTAAAGTAGAGCTGTTTAATGTCATACTGTGGAACATTCCAGGCAGAGCAATGACATATCCATAGAAACAAGCAACCTAAAAGTTACATAATGCATCTTTAAATAACCATAGTGTTTTAAGCTCCATACATCTTCACTAAAATCATTTGGATAATTTCAGCCCTGGAAAAAAGTAGCTGTTAACTTGAAAACTACCACTTCATGACATCACAAGGTGGAACAACATTAAATCGTAGTACTGGAGGAGTATTATGAGCTTTGGACACATAGACTAATAATAAAGGCTTACTCAAACATGTGTGAATGAAACAAAACACAACTCCAGGTATGTTTCTGATGAGGGAACAACATTCTAACATGACTTAAAGCTCACAAGTCAATTTTGTGTAATACAGGACCTTTAAAGCAAATGGAAAGTGACATGATCACAAATAGCATAGAATTTGTATACACAAGCCGAATATATATAACTAAATTAATATAACAAAGAGGATGAGGAAGCACAGGTGGATGAGAAGTTGTTTCCCCTTACTTATACCTATTGTACTGCTGTTCTTTCACAATGACAGAGCTGCTGATGGGAATTCCCTGCTGCCTCCATTTTACACCATGATAAATCGACTCTGAGGCCTGACTTCAAGTTTCACTATGACACTCTTTACCATCACTAGTTTTTCATCACAGAAAACTGTTTTCACTGCAACATTATTTCAAACAATCAAAGAATGGACCAAGAACAATGGCCACAGAGATAAAGCTCCTCTGATTTAGCTTTAAAGTCATCAACCACATAGAGCAGAACATCTCCAGGAGGGGTGTCTATTGGGTTAATCGATGATTCAACTTTAAAATAATTAAAGGGCCCATATTACGTTATTTTCTGATGTGTTATAATGTTGTTTCCTCATCACAAATACCTGGAGTTGTGTTTTCTTTCAACAACACTGTTTGTTGTAACAACATTCTAATACTTTCTAAAAGCTCACGAGTCAATTTCGTTTAATATAGGACCTTTAAAATAAGATGCAAGAATTTAAGAAGTGGCTATCACTTAAGCTTCATCAAAGGTTGCGGGTTCTACTCCCAGGCCTTTGCATGTTTGCATGTTCTGCCTGTGTCTGGGAGGGTTTACTTCAGGCACTCAGGTCTCCCCCATCAACCTAAAACATGCACCACACGTCAAACCCTCCAGATAAGGCAGTTCTCCTGACCAAGTCTAGCTCCAGATTTGGAGATGGGTCCCTGAGCGCTGGACAGCAGTAGCTCACTGTCCTGACAGGTTGCCCCCGACAGGTTGCTCCTGCAGCATTGATTGAAGAATAAATCAAATACAGAGAATAAATTACGGCAGATTAATGACTCTACCCTTCAGTTCTTATGTGTCCAGAGCTGGGGCAGCAGAGGCACTAGTACAAACTGTTGTTGTGTCCTTAGGCAACACACTTCACCCACATTGTCTAGTATAAATGTGGTATGTAAGTGAGTGATTGGCAGCCATGCTTCTGTCAGTCTGTCCAGGGCAGCTGTGGCTACAGCTCTTACCAGAACAGTATGGAGTGAGTGAATAATACAATGTAAAGTGTCTTTGTGTAAAAAACAAACAAACAACAAACTCATAAATTGTCTGCATTTTTAATATTATTAACCCTTGAGAATCCTTTCTGCATGTTATTTGAGCCCACCCACAGCACAGCTACAGTGTCCTTCTCTCCCTCACACAAACTCATGTAGAACATTTCAAAGCCCAGGCTCTTTAGTTAGTGTTAATGTTAGTATCTGTGTGTAACACAGTGTTCTGTTCTGCAGCTGGCCTCACATAACAGCTGTGCTGTTTACACTGCAGTCTGTTACAGCTCCTCTCCACATGTGCTCAGCAAAAACACTGCCCCTGGACTGTAGCCTGAGCTACACCAGGAAAACATGTCTAATGAAAATATCTTATACATTAGAATTAATGTTTCAAATATAAACAGAAGCAAGAAATATTCCTTTATATGAACAAAAAGAAGAATGTGCATGCTGCTAAGGCTGGGAATCACAGGGCCCCTCACGATTCGATACGATACGTGGCTCATACGATATTATCACGATATGGCAATACATGCGATATTTCTTTTATTTTTAAAGAATCAAACACATTTTAGCAAAAATATTTCTTTGTTAAACCACGACCTGTGCAAAGTTAATATGAAAGGCATCCATTTTTAATCACCAAAACAGTGAATATGTCAACAAGTTTCCTTCCACTAAATAAGCAACAAAATAAAAAAATAAAAAATAAAAAATAAAAAATAAAAAATAAAAAATAAAAAGAGACCAAAAATACTCTTGGCAATATATCGATACAGTAGCCCACAATAACGATACTGTGTGTATTTTTGCACACACCTACATGCTACAGTTATATGAACCTATTTTGACAGTTTCACGTGAGTCTTTTGTTGTTGCGACGCGATGGGGCCAGGCAAAATGACGTAGTTGATTACCTGATGCTGTGGTGTGGTTGGATAAATAGACTGGAGAGAGATAATGGACCTAAATGATTATGAGTCATTTGTTAATTTGTTGTTCAAGTAACAGCGAACATTTACACAATGAGCACTCCCTGTGGGTCATGGCATTTGTGATTCGTGTTTTAGCTGCAGGAATTCAATCAACATCTGAGAGAAAACAAAAAAATTGAACTGCTAAACCAATACAATAATGCTTCTATTATGGCTAATTAAAGGTGCACTATGTAACATTTTGGTTAAAGGTCCGTCACCTGCTTGTTTCTATGGATATGTCATTGCTCTGCCTGGAATGTTCCACAGTATGACATTAAACAGCTTTACCTTACATTTATTCAATTACAAATGGTTTTATAGCTCAATAATACCTAGAAAAACAGACATTTTGACTGAATGGGGTTGCCTCTCCACAGATCTGACCTGTAACCTGGTCTGTTTTGGTCTCCATGAAGATAGAAAGGTTTAATGCCATACAGTGAAACATTCCAGACAAAGCAATAACATCTCCACGGAGAAAAGCATTTGATGGAGCCTCCAGCATTTTTTATACTACCGTTTGTTGAGAAAATGATGTTATATTAATTAAGAAGTTATGACTGAATTGCAGCTCTACAGTGTAACACCAGAAGAATCCCACAGTTTGGTCTTCATATAAACTAAACCGGGACTAACGCAGGATTTACAGGTCCTACATTATGTAAAATTGACTTCTGTGAGCTTTTAGCAGTGTTATAATGTTGTTACCTAATCAAAAACATACCCGAAGTTGTGTTTTGTTTCATTCGCACATGTTTAAGTAACTCTTTATTATTAGTCTAAAGCTCAAAATGCTCTGTCCCACCTTGTGAAGTTTTAAAAATGAAACAAAACACAACTCCGGATGTATTTGTGATGAGTAAACATTATAACATAGATCAGAAAATAGCATAATATGGACTCTTTAAACTTGTGCATAAATTGTCCCTGTATTTTGGATGGATTTTCTGTGTTCGTGACATAGGTAGAGGTATTCTGTTTTATAACTCAGTGCTACTTCCTGTATTTTTATACTTTTCTTTCCACAAACTGCCACTTAAACTGACATAAAACTATGATTAATAATTACCACAGGTACTCTCCCACCAAACAGTCATAATTAGAAAAACATGACAACCAAGAACTACTAGTATTGTACCAGATTTAAACCAGGTCTTGTTTAGGATTAGGAATCTCAAAAAAGTCTAAAGTTAGCGTGACCTCTTTGCACTGGTCTGGCATGTGACCCTTGGATAGCCTGAGAGCTCATCCAATCAAAACAGATTACGAACTTAGTGAGCGAGCCAATGTGTTACAAAGAAAAAAACTAAAGTACACATTAAGTTGAGGAAGCGTTCAGTCATTTATCAAGTATGGATCCACGATAGGGTTGTCAAAGTATCAGAAATCAGATACGAATCAATACTAAAGCTAGTATCGAATCTAGATACTTATTTAAGTAGGTATCGATACTAAAAAGGATCTTGAGCTGCATCAGAACAAATCTAAGAGCACATAGACTAGTATACGCCCATGGACTCCTCTGGAACCTACAGGACCACTGAGGGATTACACAGGTATAAGGGCGCTTGTTTAGAGGAAGGAAAATTATTTATGCAACAAATTTGACATTTTCACAGTTTTGATGATTAAAATGGATGTGTTTCCTATTAGCTTTGCACAAGAAGTGGTTTAACAAAGACTTTCAGCCATTATTTTGTATTGTATTGAATCGAAAGCTCACCATATTTATCATATCGTGGCCTATGTATCGAGATATGTATCATAACCATGTTGTTTTTGTTTTGTTTCATTCATACATGTTTGAGTGATCCTGGTTTATTAGTCTGTCTACACCTCCAAAGCTCAAAATGCTCTGTTCCACCTTGTGATGTCATGAAGCTGGAGGTTTGAGGGAAGTACTCAGCCCAAATATGCAGGATTTGTGTGTTAAACATGTGTGAACGAAACAAAACAAAACCCCAGGTATGTTTGTGATGCGGAAACATTATAACACAGATCAAAAAATAGCGTAATATGGGCCGTTTAAATCTCTTGAATGAAAAAAAGTCCTCAAATTCTTGCATATAACATGAAGCTAAAACTGATGAGTTCCATCTAAAAGACAGGGGATAGGGGAAGGGGTATAACTAACGCAAAAATTAAGTGACAGGTGGATTCAGCCAATCACAAGGAAGTATGAACTCTGGAAGGATAAAGCCTTAGTTACCTGTTAAGTATTAAAACGATAATAAGGTAATAAGATCCCAATTTTGTGATTTAGGTTCGAAGAAAATCATGCTGAGATAATTTTTTGGGGCAAATCTCCAAACCCACAATTCATTCGATAATTATCTTAAGATAAAAGGGACACTCCAGTCTACTCCTGTTAATTACCCAATCGTTTTCATTATCATATTTCGCAGTTCTTAAAAGTACTTTCACATCCTGGGGCATTGCTGTCACTCACATTCTTTTTCTCCAGCTGGTTAGAATACTGGAAAGGCAGTGTTTCCCATAGATTTTGTTAAGATTACGTCGGTACAGATTATTTTTATTCAGTTTTTATTCTCATTTAATTTGTGGAATAAATATGCCACTTAGTACTGCCTATATTTAAATGGCCCATATTACACTATTTTCAGATTTTTGTTCAAATGTTTCCTCACCACAAACAAACCTGGAGTTGTGTTTTGTTTCATAACACACAGATCCTGCATATTTAGGCTGAGTTCTTCTCTCAAGCAGAAAACACTTTGTTCCACCTTGTGATGTCATGTGGTAATACAGGAAGTGCTCCACTGTGTTTTTAAACCCCATACACCTTCACTAGAATCATTTGGATGATTTCTGTCCTGGAATTGCCAATCTCCACTGAACTAAAGCTGAAAAAGAGCTGGTAACTTGAAAACTAGCCTTCATGACATCACCAGGTGGAACAGAGCATTTTGAACTTTGGAGATATAGACAGACTAAAAATGCAACGTTCCTCAAACATGTGTGAATGAAACAAAACACAACTCCAGGTCTGTTTTTGATGAGGTAACAACATTATAACACGGCTTAAAGCTCACAAGAGTAAATTTTGTATAATATAGGACCTTTAATCTTCAAGCAGTCATTTTTGGCCAGTGTCTTTGTCTTTTATAATTTTATGATAATACAAGGCGCAACAAAGTTTACTTTTGTTATGCCAATTTGGTCCTGGTTGTTTATAGACTATGGGGAGGAATTTTAGACTATGGAGGTGCACTGTGTAGCTTTTTTAGTTAGGGGTCTGTCAACAGAGCAGTGGGCGTATGTGGTGGTGAACAGAGGACATGATCTGCAAAATGGCATGTTGAAAATAAAATTATTAAAGATGACTCAAACATGCATGAATCACTCTAAATACATCTTCCTGAGGGTCACTGAGAAGGGAACAGAGCATGGTTAAAAGCTCTGAAAAGTTGATTTTGCATAATTGGTCTGCTTTAATGTCTTTCTTTTTCTGTAAAGCACTTTGAATTACTTTGAATTACTTTGTGTATGGATTGAGCTATACAAATACACTTGCCTTGCCCTTGCCACACAATGGAGGTAGCACACAGAAAAATAGTGTAAAACGGGCCCTTTAACTGAAATTACAATTTGAATTGCCACAATTATCAAATAGCAAAGACTGCAATTATTTAGTAATTAGAGTCCTCTGTAACGAAAAAAAATATTCTGTCTTTTTATAGAGACAAATCTACCTGTAGTTTAGAACAGTAGAAACATGAACTAAAACAGACATTCCTGGAATTCTTGGAATAGTTTATCTGCTCATACTTCAGTCTTCCCTCAAATGTGAATGCCCCTGGAGTTGTTTACAATGTCCAGAATCCCACTTTTTATAAATATACTGCAAATCTACTCTAATCTATCCTCATCACAAACATACTTAGAGCTGTGTTTTGTTTCATTCACACATGTTTAACACACAAATCCTGCAGATTTAGGCTGAGTTCTTCTCTCAAACAGAAAACACTCACACACTTGTGATGTCTTGTGGTAATTCAGGAAGTGCTCCACTGTGTTTTTAAACTCCATACACCTTCATTTGGATCAATCATTTGGATGATTTCAGCTCTGGAATTGTCAGTCTCTACTGAACTAAAGGTAAAAAGTAGCTGCTCATGTGAAAACTACACTTCATGACATCACAATGTGGAACAGAGCATTTTGAGCTTTGAAGATATAGACAGACTAATATAATAATAAAGGATTACTCAAATTCATACCAGATTATTATATGTGTCACTGTGAATTGAGTTCTACACATTATGAATCTGGAGAAAGTGTCATGACAATTATTTGAATCTGATTGGTCGAAGCATCACCACTGTGGAACACGCTGAAAAGTCAAACTTAGTTAAATCCAGTTGAGAGAAAAGCACAGACATCTTCCCTGTCCACAAATGCACAAAGCACTTTCCTCTGCACGTTTTCACAAACTAAATAGTCCTGTAGTATTGATGCTAAAATAGGCTGAAGTACGTCTGTAGTGTCGCCATGTTTGTTTTGGTTTATTTGGCTGTTGGGCTTCAGCACAAAGCTCAATGCTGCCCTACGATTGGTTGCCCAGCACCTGTTGGGCCCTTTGGCACCAGCGGGCGCCAAGATGGATTCTTGTGAGTTTGTGAACTCAAATGCTATATTGAGAGAGTCCAACCAGCAGTGCACGGTTACCTTTAAGTATCAATGAGTGGATATGTCTCATCATCATGTCAACTCAAATGTTAACACAAAAGTCCTAAACAATAGTGGATCTCACATTTCCTGAATGATTAGAGGATACATTTAAATGATGGTGACAGGCCTCTGTGGTCAGCTGTAGCTTTGTTAAACTTGGCTCCGCTCACTGCACATACCTGCTCATCCACCCAGTGCATGTGTTATATAATTGGGGCCATGGAGAGGGTTAAATTTGGACGGGGCTCGGAGCTCCACTCTGCGCTGGTCATCAGGAATGTCAGTCTCTCACATGGGGCACATTCTGACCCAGGGACAGGCCAAACCAGTGACAACACAGAGGAATATAGCACCAGAAACATGGCAGAAATGCATCATCTTTAGAACCGTTAAGAAAGGATATTGGGTATTTTAAATTTGACAGTATTGCATATGTTTATAGTACTGAATGTAGGATTATTGATACGTTGCAGCTTATGTCATCAACAGTCCCTGGGGATGTGATGCTAACTGTAGGCTCTGCTCTGTCTGAGGATTTATTAGACATTAATCTGAGCTTTATTTTAACACAATCTGACCAGAAACAACTGACTTAGCTGGAACTACAACAGATGATCTGATTTGTATTTTGATTTGTTAAACAAGTCTCTCTCACACAACATTGCAGTCACAAGCTAGCTTTCTGTATTTGATATACACACAGAAGACATCAAATATATGAAGTACGATGTCTGGAATTATGTAGCAAAGAAAAAAATAGTTAGTAGTTCATAGTTATTTAATTGTTTTTTTCTTTACTAAATAATTCCATATAGCTTGCTTCAGATATTTGATGTCTTTTGTTTGTATATATAATGTAGAAAGTAGTAATAAAAAAAAAAAATAAAAAAAATGACCTGTTTAAACATACACTACCAGTCAAAAGTTTGGACACGCCCTTTCACTGCAACAATGAATGAATGAAAAATGAAATGGACAAGCTTTATTCAATTGTTTTCCTACTATACATCAAGAGACAAAACACATTTCTTCAATACTTTACGAGGATGTGAGTCTGGTCACTGGTGAATCTCCCTGAGTTCAGATGGCCATGACTGACAGGTGGATTAGCCAATAGGAGACAAGCATGGCCCATCCATATCAAAGCAAATATGGCTGCTGACGAGGAAAAAAAAACAAAGGAACAACCATAGACTAACCCGCTAGCTGTCACGTTCCAAATAGGAAGTGAGCACGGGGATTGTTCAAGCTCCATCGACTCGCTACTATTCACTTTGTATTAAAAAAAAACGTCGCCCCTCTCTGTAACTGCCGTTATTCAAGTTCCTCACTTTGTTTTAAGTGTTCGTATTAACCCGCTCTACATGATCCTGCTGTTTTTATTTCACTGTTTTGTCCGTAAATCAATTCCTTTTCATAATATGCACCCGGCTCCAAATTCATAAAAATAAATAAACAAATCCAGTGTTTTCCATAGATTCTGGGAAGCCTATAGTGGCATTTTAATCATTTTATTTTAAATAATATGAGAAGTACAGTTGTCATTCATTGCTTATATTTAATAGAGATCTAACAATAACCGAAATATTAAGATCAATATATCGAATTACAAGTTTCTTTGCTTAAATTCATTGTTACGGTGCAAAAACAGAAAAAACTACATATACCATGATCCTTTGCTCTGTTTCAGTCCACTCTACATGAAATAACAGTTATTAAGCATTTTTTTATGACAGAAAAGCAGCATATTTACAATTTCGTTAGCTTCCACCAAATATTGAAAGAATTATCATACCGTGAGATGCATATCGTGAAAGTATCGTATCCAGAGATTTGGATATCATTACAACCCCAATATATAATCTTAAAGCAGTCATTTTTGTCCAGTATAGTTGCTTTTAAAAGTTCATAAGACATTGGGAAACAAAGTGTGATTTTGTGACATCAATGTAAAGTCCAGGTTGTTGGAAACACTGAAATCTGACTGGACGATCACGTTTGGAACAGAGGGCGTGGGGACCGTTTGACATCCTGGATTAAAAAAAATACAGAGAGATATCATTTAGGAGCTACCAGGCAACAAGTGCACGCAAATCAATTCGAAAACAGTTCAAATGCTGGAATACTTTCTTTGTCAATACAGTATTAATACAGCAGACTGCAGAATCGACAGGCTGGTGTACATAAGAGCGCAGTGTTATTCAGCTCTAAGTTGCTCTTGAGTTGCTTTAATATTGTTTCTAATTTCGAGACAGCGATTATACGTATATTTGATATGATCTTATAGGTACACTGACACACACTGCCTCTTGAATCAGAATATTTAGTTATTCTCAGCTTCTATGGAATATATATTATGCTAGGAGGGAAATAAAATGGATTCGCAAGATATAGGCTGAAACTTAACTGTTGAAGACATTACACAACTATTAAGCTCCGTGGCCAAATCTACATATTTCCAATACAATAACATCATTTACAGACCATAGGAGGGTGTCGCAATAATGAGCAGTTTTTTCACGGAGGACTTGGAACAAAAAGCATTCAACACAGCACCCCCACAATGCCGTTTAACTTTCTGGAAACGCTACGTAGATGACATCTTGGAAAAAATACAGCGAGGACCCACCCAAGAACTCACGGACCATCTCAATACGCAGGACAGCACCGGTAACATTCAATTCACACGTGAGGAGGAGAAAGATGGAGCAATATCATTTTTGGACGTTAAAATCCACCACATCGCAGACGGCAGCATCAAAATAACAGTATACAGGAAACCCACGCACACCGACCAATATCTCCTCTGGACATCTGAACATCCCACTGCACATAAACTTTCAGTAGTAAGAACACTATTCGAACGGGCCACACTCATCACAGACCAAACTGACAGGGAAGAGGAGGAGAGACACATTATACAAGCACTCAAACAATGTCAATATCCCAACTGGGCCGTAAACGAAGGCAGACAACAAGTCAACAATGAAACCAACAAACCCTGGGAAAAACACAACAAACTAATAGAGGGCAGCAGGATCACAAGAACACAGTCACACTACCATACATTAGAGGAATAACTGAACCCATCCAGAGAGCCATGAAAAAACACAACATAAGCACTGTAGTCAAACCATACACAAAACTCCGCCAACAGCTAGTACACGCCAAAGATAAAATCCCACAAGAACAAAAATGCAACGCCATCTACGAAATCCAATGCAAATCATGCAATAAATCATACATAGGGGAAACGGGCTGGGAATTTCACATCCGAAAAAAGGAACACCAAAAGGAATGTGAAAAGAAAACATCAGGGAGACTCACCAGAAAACAAAAAGACAAAGCAGAGCAGGAAAACCTAAAATCCGCCATATCAGATCATTGTAAAAGAAATAACCACATTATGGATTGGGACGGGGCACGGGTCATTGGAGCGGAAAACAAGTTCAAACGCTGGATCAGGGAGGACAGTGAAATTAGGAAACGAGGCACGGACAGAATTAACCATGATGACGGAGCGTTCCTCCTTTCACACACCTGGGACACCCTCCTCCAGAGACCACCAGGCGACGGGAGGCGTGGTCAGTCTGAGCGACCTGCCAGGTCAATCAGGCTGACCACGCCTACAGGAAGTAACAACAGCTGACCACGCCTACAGGAAGTAACAACAGCTGACCACGCCTACAGGAAGTAACAACAGCTGACCACGCCTACAGGAAGTAACAACAGCTGATATACGTCACATCACCACCAACACCGGTGACAGTTCTGAAGATACAGCAGCAGCAGCCGAAACATGTCAACAAGGTAAATATATGTTACTGTATTGTCTTTAAAAAAAACAAGAAGTTAAAGCTATAGGCTGACTGAATGAGGTAGTATTTGCACAGTCAAGGCTGCAGGAGAAAAAACACAGTGGAGCATTTCCTGTTTTACCACATGACAAGAACTCTGTCTAAATATGCAGGGTATGTTTGTGATGAGGAAACAACATTATAACATAGATCAGAAAATAGTGTAATTCTGGCCCTTTAATTATGCAAAAATAATAATTCTAAAAGGTTTTGTCTAATCTTAATCCCAACAGAAAAAAGATGAGATGCAGACAATACAATGTGCTTTGCTTCAAGGGAAAATCCTTTGTATAATAATTATCAGCCAACATGAAGCCTAACCCACACAGAGAGTGACCTTTGACCTTTGACCTTTTAAAGCTTCAAGGACATCAGAGGGACTGTCAACACGACCTGGCCTTTTCAGAGCCATGCATGGGACCCTTTGACATTAGCGTAGCATACATGAACATAGCCTGTGCTACATGTGAGCATCAGATCAACTCAAATTTCAAACTCGATTTCATTACTAAGGAACCGACTCAATACTCATTACAGATTCTGATACCACAGTGATAATCAAAACACTCTTTAGACAACAGAATATGGTTTTCAATATTAAATCATAGTACTTTCTTTTCTATTCCCATGTGGTTTTATATCTGTGTGATCCCTCAGTGGTCCAGGTAGGTTCCATAGTGGTCCACAGTGGGAACTTCAGTCGCTTCATGACAGTGGAACATGAGAGTGGAACATCGAGCACAAAGCTGTTTCAATTTGCAATTAAAATAAAAAAACATTTGCACAAAGCAAGTCTACCCACTTTTCTATGTTGACAAGAGTCATAAAATGATGATTCAAGGGACAAAAATGTGTGACTGATTGCAATTAATCACGAGTTAGCTATGACACTCATGACATTAATGGCGAATAAATATTTTAATTGATTCACAGCACTATAAAAAATACTAAAAAGTACTTTTCAGTTGGTGGGTGAATCATTTTGTACAAGAAAAGGTCCTCCTATTACAGCTATGGTTATTGCAGAAAATGGTTGAGAGGCTCTTGCACTTTGTATAACCTTTAAGTCCTCCACAGTACCGTAGTAATTATATTAAAAGGACTTCTTGAGCAGATACTTGAGAAATGAAAAATACTCAGACATCTCATTCAGGCTAAAATATTATCCTGCACAAAAGGGCTGGAGCAGAGATGAAGTGAAGTGGTCCATAGTGGGGCCCTCATTTGTAGAACAAAAAAAAAAGCAACAGCGAATTCTGCTTTCAAATTTGGGTTAACAGTGAAAAAAGCTAAATTATATTGTTTTTTCAAAGACTTTTCTACAACTCCACATTAGGCTACACAATATATCGCAAAACAAACAAAATTGTAATCAAAATTTTAGTTTGATCCAAGTGTCAAATTGCAAAGACTGTAATTATTTTGAATAGATAACAAATTGTCCTTTGCGAAGAAGTGCTCCACTGTGTTTTTAAACTCCATACACCTTCACTAGAATCATTTGGATCATTTCAGCCCTGGAATTGCCAATCTCTGCTAAAGAAAATATAAAAGGTAGCTGTTAACTTGAAAACTACCACTTCACGACATCACAAGGTGGAACAGAGCATTTTGAGATTTGTAGATGCAGACAGACTAATAATGCAGGATTACTCAAACATGTGTGAATGAAACAAAACACAACTCCAGGTCTGTTTTTGATGAGGTAAAAGCATTGTAACATGGCTTAAAGCTCACAAGAGTCCATTTTGTGTAACATAGGACCTCACAAGATCTTGTCCCATCTCTAGTGACAAATGTGGATACTACAAATGCATTGGGGTTTAATATTAGTCACCAACTGTAATATTGCGCCCGAACTAAAATGCTGAACGCGGCATTTCTTTTCAAATCACTTCCTTCTTTCTCGAATTGAATTCCATAAATATTTGGGAGCAGCAGCAAAACTGCACTATAAATACTGCGAAGAGGAAGGACCGGGGCACTAGGTCAAGTGACAGTGCAAAACACTGATGACAAATGAAAAGGGCGGATGCTACTACTACTAAAATAACTACTATAATAAAATACTAAATTCTACTACAACAACTACAACTACAACTACAACTACAATTACAACTACAACTACTACTACCCATATTGTTACACATCTGGGCTAAGTTGGCAATACATGTTTCATTTCACAGTTAAACCCTACTACTACTACTACTACTACTACTACTACTACTACTACTACTACTACTACTACTACAAATACTTATCAATCAGGTCACAGCTTTAGAAATCCTCACAGTAAAGCTAAGAACAACTAGCATGCTAACCACATACTTCCTAATCACCAAAATGAATGAAATGGTGATTATTTTTAAGAGATGCAGTAGGCCTATATCTGTACTGGGGCAAGTCCAATTTTGCTCATGGTGAAAAACAGGATACAGGCCCTTTAACAATAAGATAAGACACTAACATTATGACATTGACCACACACATCAATAACTCTAAGACAAGGTGGGCGAAGCGTCTTGCCCAATGACACAACCACAGAGTGCAGTGCTCACAACTTGCAACACAGTGGAGCAACAGTCAAGATTTTCAGATGGATTAAAACACGAGAATGCAGGACCACCATGGAGCGGTTAGGGGGGTCTTTTGAGCAATAATTTCTGTAGCAGTACAATTTAAGAGGCTTAATAAATGGATTTTAATAGGTTTTGTATCAGCAAAAGGAAATGAACACATAATCTGGTAATCTCTGATCCTATGGGAGGAGAGCATGGCCTAAACGCATAGACTATAGATTTGGAAATACATTTTTCTTGGAGTCATTAAAAGGGGATTAAAACGACGTAGTGTCTATTGAGTTGTGGGACCGATGTGGGTCCTGCTGCGGTGCGCGCTCCTCCGTGGGTTTGTGGATGTGGTGGCAGGTGGCGGCGAGAGGGAGTGGGAGCGTCTGGGGGAGAGAGGCTGCGGGGCTTCTGTCGCTGTCAAAGGTCCTTGTCGGGGGTGGGTGCAGATTCGCTATATGTTTTGGAGCGGACTTTGTTTTGTGTTTTCCTCATGTGGGTGGCATCAGCGCGCCCAGGGCTTGTGTGGTGAAGTCATGTGTGTGCGAGTGTATGGGCGGTCATGTCGAGCTTTGGCCCACCTCTTCCAGCCTTGTAGTTTTTCTAATGTTACGAGCAGTGGCCACAGCTTCTGAAAAAACTAGTTCAAACTAGGTCACAAAGAGCATCTCGCGATAAAAAAATTAAGTTAAAATTATTTTGCGTTAACGCGTTAATAGTGCGATATTTTGACAACACTAGTTTTATTATAGTATATGCAGAGAAAAACACACACACATCTTTCTCTATCTCTTCTTCATGGTGACGTTAGCAGTTTTTCAGCTGTAATTGGACATTTTGTATTTAAAGGTAATGGCATGGGCTCCTCCTGCTTTGGAAATGCCATACAATCGCATTTAACATCATATACATATTAATGAGTGACAGGTGGAGCTAACCAATCACAGCTGAGGATGAAATTTCAGAGGAAGTAGAGATCTTTACTTGCCTCCATATAAAAAGACAGACTTACTTTTTTAACTGGACGTAAATTGTTGTATATTTATCTGTTTAACTATGTGACCAACAGAGATGGGGCGAGACAATTCCTACAAGACTAGACACAAAATTGGGTACATGAGAATGAGATTTCGTTCAGTTCAAAATGTTGGCCTCACTATATCCTGCTTTTTAGAAATAAGGGATTTCAGCCATACAATATAAAATACAGAATTAAAAAGGTGTCCTGGTTTAGCACAACTCTTATTGGGTATTCCTGTCTGCAGTGTCCAGTGTGATGTGCTTGAGACCTGGTTTAGTTCTAGTTTGGTCCTAGTTTAGTCCTGGTTTAGTCCTGATTAAATTCTGGTTCAGACCTAGTTAAGACCTAGTTTAGACCTAGTTATCCCTGGTTTGGTCCTGGTTTAGCCCTAATTTGGTCCTGTTCCTCCCCCCCCCCCCCATAGTTGTTCATGTATTTTGAAATAAAAACAAAAAAACTAAAACTAAGACAATACATAATATTTTTGTTAACACTACAAGTCTTAATGAGCCATTGTGTTGAATACCATTGAAAACAATATATTATAATATAATTATCACAACTTGAGTAAAAAATGAGGCTGATTGCAAATTGTTTTCTTAATCTATTAATAGACTTGAGAAAAAAAAAACAAAAAAAAAAACATTTGAATAATAATAACACCTGAATTTGACCATAACAGTTGTGTTTAAGGGGTTTTGAGTGAACTACCATAATAATAATAATAATAATAATAAACACTTTATTTAGACAATTTCTAGTGGTCCATGGGCGTATACTAGTCCATGTGCTCTTATACTTGTTCTGATACAGCTCGAGATCATTCTAAAGCTTTTTTAGTATCGATACCTGCCCCACTTTGGATGACTTTCTTATCGTGTTTGGAAAAGCTGAATAAACCATAAACAACTCCAAATGTAGACAGTACTTTCTCTCCCTTTTGCTATGGAAACTGGACCTTAAGGTGGCAGCTACGATTCAACCTTGACTTTGCTGTTGCTTATGTTTCTATTATAATCCTTTTATTTCGCAGACAATTCATTTGATTCTCATTCTAACAGTAACAAATGTTCTATAGTGCACAAGGACGAAAAGATTCAAGGAAAGGATTCAACATCTGTATTCAAACTAGGGCTGTTCCAATATCGAAAAACTCCAATATTGCACATTCAGGTATCGTATCGGCGTGTTCAGATCTAACCACCGATCTGATACCGCTCTGTATTTTTGAGGAGAACTTTCTGATTATCGGACAATAAAATGCTTTCTGATTAGATGGACTGAAACTGGTTTAGTGCTGGTTTATTCTTGGTTTATTCCTGCTTTAGTCCAGGTTTAGTCCGAGTTTACAGAGAAAAACAGGCATTCTGACTATGTGCGGGGTTGCCTCTCCGCAGAGCTGACCTGTAACTTGGTCTGGTTTAGTCTACATGATGATAGAAAGGTTTAATGCCGTACTGTGAAGCATTCCAGACAAAGCAATAACATCTCTACAGAGAAAAGCATTTGACGAACCCTCCACCAGAAAAGTTACACAAGAACGAGAACTTCCTGAGGATTGGACAATAAAATGTTTTCTAATTAGACGCAGACAGCATGCAGCGGACATATTTTGACAAGAGCTGACACGTTCTGGTCAAATACATGGGAAAAATCAGGTACTTTAATCAGGGCCTTTAATAAAGACACCATGACAGTTAGAAAATTTACTGTTCTTTGATCCGTATTTAGCTTGTGTGTTTGTTAAAGAACTTGAAATCTTACACCCTTGACTTGCTCTGATTCTGCATAGTCTGTTTTATTGCACTGGTCAGAAATAGTGAGCAGACGGCGCTATCTTTAACCATAGAACAGGTTCAGTTACAGCCGTGTCATGCTGATTCATACAGTGTCAATGTCTACTGAACTTTGAGAAGGGAGACCACTCAAAGAAGAGCATTTACAAAACTGCAGGTCAGGTGGGGTTTAGTCCTGGTTTAGTCCTAGCTTAGCTCTGATTTAGCCTTGATTTAGTGCTGGTTTAGACCTGGTTAGGTCCCAGTTTGGGCCCGGTCAGTCCTAGTTTAGACCTGGTTTAGCACAGCTCTTATGGGATGTTCCAAGTCTGCAGTGGTCAGTGAGGTGCAACTGGGTTTGGTCCTGGTTCATTCCTGGTTCAGTTCTGATTTAGTCCTGGTTTGGTCCTGGTTTGATTCTGGTTTAGACCTAGTTTAGTCTTGGTTTAGCACAGCCAATTCTGCTGTGGTCAGTATGAGTTTTGATTCTGGTTCAATCCGGGCTTATTCCTGGTTTAATCCTAGTTTGGTCCTGGTTCAGTCCTGGTTTAGTCTTGTCTCAATCCTGGTTCAGTCCTGGTTTAGTCCCGTCTCAGTCCTCGTTCAGTCCTGGTTTAGTCCCATCTCAATCCTGGTTCAGTCCTGGTTTAGTCCTGTCTCAGTCCTGATTCAGTCCTGGTTTAGTCCCGTCTCAGTCCTGATTCAGTTCTGATTCAGTCCAACCCTGAGCTCTGGGAATGAGAGTTGCCTGTAGCATTAGTTCTGTGTGTATTTGCTGATATGTGAATAAATGGCTTCTTTTAGCAGATCTGATTGTAACATACATTTTCTTTGTGAAAAATTGTGAGATTTGGTGTATTTTTTGATAATACGAAAACATTAAATCTGCGGAGGGTTAAAAAAAATACGTCTATGACTAATCATTGCTTCATTCATTTATTTGTTGCAGCTCAGGCTATTTGACGAGACTGTATATTTAAAAATGTTTACTTGGATTTTGTTATTGTGTCAGTGGAATAAAGTAGATTCAGTATTATAATTTAGTATTATTCAGTATTATAATTTATTGCTACTATATGTTATTGTGCGAGGCTTATATACTCACAGTTTACATCAGACGCCACTGTTGTATAATATGTCTTAATATTGTTATTGCCCAGCCCACTGCAGACTTCACAAAAGAACTTCCTTAACCCATTTACCTGCGTGACATTTGGGGTTTGATTTCATTATTGATCTTTGAGGCTGTAACTAAATTCACCTGAGGAAAAGTCTATTCTATGTGGCTAATGATTAAATTAATATTAACTGCATTAGATCTACGGCCTGGTTTGCACTTTCAGTCACGCACAGTTAATCCTCCGCAGAGGAGAGGGAGGAGGGGAGGAGGAAGAGAAGGAAGAGGGGAAGGGGGCCTTAAGTTATCAAGGGGAACAAAAATAAGGGATATGTACTATTTCAACATTTAAACACTGTTGGTAAGATGCTCCAAGGATAGTCCCATTATTTGATGCATGGTTTTGTGTGCAAACATCCAGCCCACATGTTCTGTTCTGTAAGAAAACACTGCACAAAGCATCTGAGGACATCGCCAATGACTTTGTATGTGTACAGACAAAAACTACTGCAAAATACAAATACAATTCCTCTTAAGACGGCATTGAAAGTTTTATCTCTTAAGGTGAACTCTAACTTTTCTAAGTTGTTTGTCTCTATTGAGATTTTATACAGTAGCTTTGCCTGGAATGTTCCACAGTTTCAAAGAAAAGTATCAAAAATCATGTCATTGATACCAAAACTACATAGTTATTTGAGTAGGTATCAATACTAAAAAAGTCACATTCACAGGACAGAAATGAAGCTTTCCTGAATGTCTTTAGAATGATCTTGAGCTGTATCAGAACAAGTATAAGAGCACATAGACTAGTATACGCCCATGGACCCCTATGGAACCTACAGGACCACTGAGGAAGTACACAGATATAAGACCATATGGGAATAGAAAAGAAAGTACTATGATTTAATGTTGAAAATCACATTCTTTGATGATTCTTTTGAAATGAAGCACGTTTTTAGTTATATTATTCCTCCAAAAACTGTGCAGTTTTGAGGCAAGATTTATCACATTCTTTTCTCATATTGGTCAATGTAACTTTATTTTGTCTCATAAAAATGGCTTCCATCACGAATTTCCTTCACATAAAAAATACACACTTTTAATCAGTACCATTTAACACCAGATAGTCAAAATTCTCCGACCAAAGTCTGCTCCAAAACCCTGCTTTTCCTGACAGACGACTGGCTGTGGACCTCTATTAAAACAGACCCTTGAAGCTGATCACGATTATAAACAGCGGGATTTTTCTGGGTCTTGATTCAATGTGATTCATGGGGCAGCCTTAACTGAACCTCTTTGCAACGTGACCCTCTCGTCTCTTGCGCCTGTCGGGGTCAAAGGTCAGATAGCTGTAGTTTCTCACTCCCCCCTCCCCCATCACACCACCGCCGAATACCTTTCAACTCAACACTACACCAACATAAACCATAGTGGCGTGGGCCGAATCATGCTCAATACTGATACAGACAATCATTTTAAAGGTGCACTCTAACTTTTCTGGAGAAGGGTTCGCTACCTGCTTGTCCCCATGGAGTTTTCTTACTTTGTCCGGAATGTTCCACAGTATGGCATTAAACGTATCTATTTAGCATTTATTTAAAGGCCTTATATTATGCAAAATTGACTCTTATGAGCTTTAAGTCATGTTATAATGTTACCGCATCAAAAACATACCTGGGTTGTGTTTTGTTTCATTCACACATGTTTGAGTAACTCTTTATTATTAGTCTGTCTACATCTCCAAAGCTCAAAATGCTCTGATCCACCTTGTGATGTCATGAAGTGGTAGTTTTCAAGTTAACAGCTACCCTTTACCTTTAGCTCAGTAGAGATTGGCATTTCCAGGGCTGAAATCATCCAAATGATTCTAGTGAAGGTTCATGGAGTTTAAAAGAACAATGAAGCACTTCCTGTATTACCACATGACATCACAAGGTGGAAGTGTTTTCAATTTGAGAGAAGAGCTTAAATATGCAGGGTTTTTGCGTGTTAAACATGTGTAAAAGAAACAAAACACAACTCCAGGTCTGTCTGATAAGGAAACAACATTATAACAGATCACAGTAGTATGAATAGTGTAATATGGGCATAAATCTGCATATATTTAACCAGGCTGTGCCAAATGTTGTACACTCTGAACATGCCCCTCCCAGCTGTGCCCACATACCACCCTCTCCTCTCACACCCCTATGCCTGATAACGCTCACAGGGGCAAAGAGGGGGCGTGTTTCACTACGGGACCACTTTTCAACACCGACCGTGCACTTCTCTATGAATAATGCATGTTAGTCTGGCTGTAAACTCTAAAGGCTTATCTCACAGAGTCATTGTTTAATACCGTATAATGAGGATAATCCGTGCTTCTGTAAAAGGAGCAAACAGGCAGCCTCTGTGGGGTTAAATTGCGGCTCCTGTGGTTTAAACATTTACAAATATGAAATGAAATGGCTGGATTCTGGCTTGCAGGGTTAACTGCTATCAAATGGAAATTACGTTTTGAATTGTGTGTTTTTTTATGGTTTTACAAGAGTAAAAGGCCTATATTATTATGCTGTTTTCTGATCTATGTTATAATATTGTTTGTCATCAAAACATACCTGGAGTTTAGATCTGTACGAACCTGATCTGAAATGTGATTCTTGTGTTGTATTCATATTGCAGTATTTTTGTCAATTCTCCAGGACGTGTTTAAAGGTGCATTGTGTAACTTTCTGGTGGAGGGTCTGTTAAACGCTTTTCTCCATGGAGATGTTATTGCTTAGTCTGGAATGTTTCACAGTATGGCATTAAACCTTTTTATCATCATGGAGACCGAATCAGACCAAGTTACAGGTCAGATCGGTGGAGAGTCAACCCCGCTCACAGTCAGAATGTCTGTTTTTCTAGGTATTGTTGAGCTCTAAAACCACCTGTAATTAAATAAATGTAAAGAGGATCTGTTTAATGTCATACTGTGGAATATTCCAGGCAGAGCAATGACATCTCCATAGAAACAAGCAGATGAACTTTGAACAGAAATGTATTATTAAAGCATAAATTGCAACAACAAAATAATTGCGATGTTTGTGAGAATGAGACTGCCGTATTTGACTTGTACTTTATATGTAGTTGCCTTGACTTAAATTGCCTCTTTTGACTCTGTGGTTTTTCCATTGTGTTGCTTAACTTAATGGTAGGACAGGCTGATGTTAATGGACGTGTGCAGGTTTTCTCATGGCACTTTTAGCTCAAAACAGGCTCCCTCTTGGCTTTTGTTTCCTCTGTGTGTCTGGCTTTTACTGGATAATGGCTGATGATTACAAATGACTAAAACGCTTCAAATTATTCAAGGTAGACCAAGGTGGTATTTTTGAAGAATCCTTCTATTTTCCAATTTCATAAAAAAAAAAAAACGGGTATGAAAAAATGATGTACCAGTTTTGGAGATGACTTTTAAGATGCTTGAATGTAACACATGCTCTTATTGATTAAAGTGGCCATAGGACCAAAGCTAACAGAGCAGTGCACAGTGAGCTCCTCTGCAGCCAAACGCACACACTGTTGTTTCACTGGAAGCACTGAAATAATTCATTTGAATGTTTTGAATGTGGCATCTCACTGCTGCCTCTCCTACAGGACATGCAAGGTTTAAAGAGGCTGTGTGTGGCCTGCAGGCGCTCCTACAGTTTAAAAGAGGTACTAGAACTAACAATTGAACCTGGGTTATCAAAGCTTTAACTTGTATGAAGAGGACATATTTGTGCTTTTCAGGTTCTAGATCATGTCATACTCCCAGATGGGGGGCAAGAGCCAGATAGCCATATTGATAACATTGTCCTTTACCATGAAATATCCAAAAGGTAAATTCACAAACATTGAACCTGGTATTTTTAATTACTATCTAAACCCATAAATTCATTGTATTGCAACACAATTTTACATTTTAACAATATTGATTTTAGCTGCCCCCATCTATATTCATTAATACTGGACTACAAAATGCTGTGATGTCATCTGAAACTCAGCAATACAAGTTTTTCTCAGTATATAGACAGGTCAAGCCTCACGTGAAAGCTCTGAACCTCCAGAATTCAGGAGCTGCAGAGGCTGCACTAGCACTGGTTCATGACTGGCTAGTGCCAGGGTTTAGGTAGTGACCGTTCAGATCAGAGAGAGGCATTTTAGGTTTAAAGCAAGTGGATTTCAACCCAAATTAAAGACTCATGTGATGCTCAGTCTGTGTGTGACAGACATGTTTTCCACCCTTATTGGTGAGTCTCGGTAAGTGAACTTTAGGTGACTTCACTTCAAGGCAACAGAAAAAAATTGTTCAAGGATCAAGGTTCGAGAGAAACACACGACAGAACGAACTCTGTTCCTCGAGGCCCTGTGATTAAAAGAGAAAAGATAAGAACAATAATAAATAAGCAATATTAAAAAGAGCATTTAGAGTTGTACATGAATAGTATATTTTTGCCATATTGCCCACCCCTTCCACGTATTCACATAGGAAGGTTAAAAAGAGATAAAGAATGAAATAGACACTGTAAATCTGACGAACAGTCTCGCACAATGCCAAACTCGCTCTTACAAAAGCATGTTTTATTAAAAACACACAGAGAAAGCCATGAGCTGTGTGTGGGTGCAGGGGCAGCATATACATACAAGCTTTATTACATCAAACTTTCAGATACAGATATTTTTCTAAGTGAGCAACATCATAGTAAATGCATAGCAATACCAAATAATCTTCATACACTGATGCTCTTTCAAACTGCAAATGGTTTAAGCCTGATGCCCTACCTTACACAACCATTGAAATAGACTTAAAAGATCCTTTATGCAAAATTGACTCTAGTGAGCTTTAAGTGTTTTGTTTCATTCACATGTTTGAGTAAGCATTTATGATTACTCTGTTCACAACTCCAAAGCTCAAAACGCTCTGTTCCACCTATAACACAGATCAGAACACAGTGTAATATGGACCCTTTAATGTATACACTGGGGTATGAACCAGCACATAGAGTACACTTGCCCATAAAAAATGATGGGCTTAGATAGCAATGTACAGCCTAACCCTGCTGAAAAATGCTAATATTTATTGCTCCAGCCCCATGTATAAGAGGCAGATGTTATTATGCGCACAGGGGAGCCAGAGTGTTTGCTATTGGACATCTCTCCAGTTCATCTCAGACCCGTCCAACCAAGGGCTCACTAATAAACATGTGTGGATCAATACAGCATCACAGCCCACAAATCCAAAACACAGTCTGCTATAAGAGAGAGGGAGGAGAGAGGAGAAGAGAGGAGAGAGAGAGAGAGAGAGAGAGAGAGAGAGAAGACAGCAGCACAGCCCTTAAATCCAAAACACAGTCTGCTATAAGAGAGAGAGAGAGAGAGAGAGAGCGAGGAGAGAGAGAGAGAGAGAGAGAGAGCGAGGAGAGAGAGAGAGAGAGCGAGAGAGCGAGAGAGAGAGAGAGAGAGAGGAGACAGCATCACAGCCCACAAATCCAAAACACAGTCTGCTATAAGAGAGAGAGAGAGAGAGAGAGAGAGAGCGAGGAGAGAGAGAGAGAGAGAGAGAGCGAGGAGAGAGAGAGAGAGCGAGAGAGAGAGAGAGAGAGAGAGGAGACAGCATCACAGCCCACAAATCCAAAACACAGTCTGCTAAAAGAGAGAGAGAGAGAGAGAGAGAGAGAGCGAGGAGAGAGAGAGAGAGAGAGCGAGAGAGAGAGAGAGGAGACAGCATCACAGCCCACAAATCCAAAACACAGTCTGCTATAAGAGAGAGAGAGAGAGAGAGAGAGAGGAGAGAGAGAGAGCGAGAGAGAGAGAGCGAGAGAGAGAGCGAGAGAGAGAGAGAGGAGACAGCATCACAGCCCACAAATCCAAAACACAGTCTGCTATGAGAGAGAGAGAGAGAGAGAGCGAGGAGAGAGAGAGAGAGAGAGAGCGAGGAGAGAGAGAGGAGACAGCATCACAGCCCACAAATCCAAAACACAGTCTGCTATGAGAGAGAGAGAGAGAGGAGAGAGAGAGAGCGAGAGAGAGAGCGAGAGGAGACAGCATCACAGCCCACAAATCCAAAACACAGTCTGCTATAAGAGCGAGAGAGAGAGAGAGAGGAGAAGAGAGGAGGGAGAGAGAGAAGAGAGAGAGCGAGAGAGAGAGAAGAGAGAGAGAGAGAGTGAGAGGAGACAGCATCACAGCCCACAAATCCAAAACACAGTCTGCTATAAGAGAGAGAGAGAGAGAGAGAGAGAGAGAGAGAGAGGAGAGAGAGAGAGAGAGCGAGAGAGAGAGAAGAGAGAGAGAGAGAGCGAGAGGAGACAGCATCACAGCCCACAAATCCAAAACACAGTCTGCTATAAGAGAGAGAGAGAGAGAGAGAGAGAGCGAGAGAGAGAGAGAGAGAGAGAAATCCAAAACAGAGGCTCTGCTATCCAGCTCTGAGAGGAGAGAGAGGTAGAGAGAATGAGGGAGGAGAGAGAGGAAAGAGAAAAAGGGAGAGGATGGAGAGGAGAGAGAGGGGGACGGGGTGGGACGTCACAGTAATTTATCTACGGAAAGGAAATGGGGAATAGGAGGAGGTGTAAATGAGTTCATTATGGACGACTTTTGATAGTCCAAAAACATGTTGTTGTGTTTAGAGACAGAGCAATATTAGAAGCTATCAGCCTTAAAAGGTGCACTGCGCAACTTTTCTGGTGGAGGGTCTGCTAACTACTTGTCTCCATGGAGATGTTAATGCCTTGCCTGGAATATTCCATGGTATGACATTAAAAATATACATCTAGTAGAGGGGAGAGAGGAGACAGCATCACAGCCCACAAGTCCAAAACAGACTCTGCTAGAGAGGGAGGAGAGCAGACGGTCCTAGGCTCAACCAAAACTTTTCTTTAAAAAAAAAAAAAGGTTCATAATATATTTTAATTTTTATCAAGAATTATGAAAAATCACATAATTTGTGCTAAAATAGTCAAAATTTGTAGAAAAAAGAAAAAAGCTGGTTATGTTGATGTTTCGGCGCAAGTTCAGCAGACAGTGCCAGGCGGATGGACCTCCACGGCTCTTCCTACACTCAGTTTGCACGTGCATCCACTGTGTTGACAGACAAATAATCCATCTATACATGGCTTGTTGTTGGGCTAGTGATCTGAAAGAGTGAAAATCATTTCCAGTAAGTAACAGTGTTACAGCCGTCCTTGTTTAGGTACCTTAGAGACCCACACATCAACACACACCTCTCTGCCGCCCCAGGATGCTAGAGCGGCTACTCTGACTCTCGCCGATGCTTGTGCCTCTGCCTGTGACTTGCAAGTGGATAATAGTCCTCCTGGTGCATTAGTTTTCTCTGCGGAGATGTTATTGCTTTGTCTGGAATGTTTCACACTATGGTATTAAACCTTTCTAGCTTCATGGGGACCAAACCAGACCATGTCTGGTCAGATCTGTGGAGAGGCAACCCCACTCACAGTCAGAAAGTCTGTTTTTCTAGGTATTTTTGAGCTATAAAACCAGCTGTAATTGAATAACTATAAGGTAGAGCTGTTTAATATCATACTGTGGAACATTCTAGGCAGAGCAATGACATATCCATAGAAACAACCAGGTGATGGACCCTCCAGAAAAGTTACACAATACACCTTTAACAATCAGTATCAGCCATGAAAAAAAAACAATCAGTCGATCTCTAAGTGTGTCCCTGTTAAGACCAAAACAGGGCTGCATGATTTGGGGTGGGTGTGGGGGATGAATTCCATATTTTCTAACAAGTATGTTAAGACTGTGATTAAATTTGTGAAAAATGTTTAAAAAGCAGGAATAAAATTTGAGAGAAGACTGAAATCTGAACTCTTAAACTAATCCAAGAATTCTATACATTCAGAACATGTTTGTAAAGGTCTCAAACTTTTGACACCACCACTTAAACTATTTGGCCTTCTGAGCATCACTAGATCTAAACCAGGTCTAAAACAGGACAATTATGGATGCAAACTAAGGCAAAACAAAACAAGAATCTGGATTAAAATGACTTTAATTTGTGAAGAAGCTTGTGTACTATATCATAGTTTCAGGACCACTGTTATTTGCACAGTTTATTAAACTGCAGCCTTTGCAATTTGAAAGCTGTTCGAGTTGATCATTTACAAGCCTCTGACCAAAATTAATGTGTATCTTAGCCAAAGTAAGGAGGCCTGTAGTGAGGTTGTCAAAATACAACAACTAGTACAGAAACTAGATCCTCATTTGAACAAGTCTTATTTTGTATTTACTTTTAACATTTAATTGTGTTTTTGACATTTTATGCACAGTGACAGTCCCAAAAATAAACAGGCATGTCAAGGTTAAGCAGCATTTCAAGCAAAATATACAAATACATACCTATAATTCTAATTGCCTAATGCCTTATAGGATCATTACATATCAAAATGTAAATTAATTATACAGTAAGAGAGTGAGAGAAAAAATAAAAATAGAAAAAATAGAAATAATAAATAGGACAAAACTGGACTTTTCCTGAATTGTTTTAAAATGGCCTTTTCATAACAAATACTTTGTAGTGACTGAACATTCCCCCATACACATACACACAGCTGTTACCATGGCGACACAATGCACACATTCTTTTCACAATGGCGACACACTGCACACATTAAATTTTCTGTATTTGGCTAAACAAATGACAATTTATGCTCCCCTTTACGGATTAGTCAAAAATTGTGATAGTCCTGTTTTAGTCCTGTTTTAGTCCTGGTTTAGACCTGGTGTAGTCCTGGTTTAGTCTTAGTTTAGTCCTGGTTTAGACCTGGTTTGGAGCAAATTGGTCAGAAATAGGGATACTTAGGACTTGGGACTGTCCCGGGTAAACAGGAACGTCTGGTCACCCTAAGCATGTTTACAGATAGCATCACACCCCCAGGGAATGTTGATGACACCAGCTGCGAAGTATCAATGGCCAGCTTTAGTTTTGTGGTAACTGGCAGTGACAGGGAGGGCATCTGGTGTGTAAAAAAAACAAACAAAGTTCGCTATGGCAACATCCTGAAAATAAATGCTTGAATGGCATAAGGGAAGTTCGAAGGAGATATTGTGAGGTATGAGGGGTCATCTTTCTATTGTGCGCATAAACCTCGTATCATTGAACACATAATAATCAGATTACATACAGATTATATTATAAAAATATCAGTGTTTCTCAAATGTTTCAAGTGAGACAAAAATTACGCTATTTTTTTATTTATATCTATATTATAATGTTGTTACCTCCTCAAAAAAATACCTGGAGTTGTGTTTTCTTTCTTTCTCATGTTTAACACACAAATTCTTCTCTCTTCACTCTGATCCACCTTGTGATGTCATGTGGTGATACAGGAAATGCTCCACTGTGTTTTTGAACTTCAATTACCTTCACTAGAATCATTTGGATGATTTCAGGCCTGGAAATGCCAATCCCCACTGAACAAAAGGTAAAAAGTAGCTTGAAAACTATAACTTCATGACATCACAAGGTGGAACAGAGCATTTTGACCTTTGGAGAAGTACAGACTAATAGATTGCTTAAACATGTGTGAATGAAACAAAACACAACTCCAGGTGTGTTTTTGAGGAAGTTACAAGCTACAATTTACAAACATACAAAAAAAAAAAAAAGGAATAAAAAATAAATTAAATAAAAATAATAATTAAAGGGGAAGGGTTGTAGTACAGACTTTCTTAATATAATGTTTGCATGTGAGTATTTACATTTTAAAGACATTTGAATTTTCTAACCCTAAATCTCATGCATAATCCATAGAATAAGTGATTTTCCAATAGGGAGCAGCTGTATTTGAGTTCCTGTAGTTAAGAGTTCATTTTTAATCTGGCCTTAATCTATGGCAGATGTTTATTATTTTGTACAACTGAGCATCTGTGACCCAAATCTTGATTGTAAAGAGAAAATTGCAGGTCACCCCAGTGCATAAAAGGGGTCACTAACTAAACAAACGGCCTTATTCAACAGCCTGTGAAATCACTGGAGCTGAGCTATAATCCTATATGGTTTATGTTCAGATGGATTTAAAGGTGCATTGCGTAACTTTTCTGGTGGAGGGTTCATCAAATGTTTTTCTCCGATGAGATGTTATTGCTTTGTCTGGAATGTTTCACAGTACGGCATTAAACCTTTCGATCATCATGGAGACCAAACCAGACCAAGTTACAGGTCAGATCTGTGGAGAGGCGACCCCACTCACAGTCAGAATGCCTTTCTAGGTATTTGTAAGCTATAAAACCACCTGTAACTGAACAGATGTAAAGTTTAATGTCATACTATGGAACATTCTAGGCAGAGCAATGACATCTCCATAGAAATAAGCAGGTGACGACCCCTAACCAAAAGTTACATAGTGCATTTTTCAAGTTAAAGTATGGGATTTTAGTTTAATATTTCATTAAATAGTATGTAGAATTTTTGTTGTTTAAACGAAACCTTTCTCTGCCCCCAGACACGAGGTAAACATGTTTACATCAAATCTTGCTTTTTACAAATTACTTTAGAAGAAAAATAAATGAAGATCTAGTTTGGCAAGTGTTTCAGTTGTAATTAGATCTGCAAACACGCAAGATTCTGTTCAGAGAAAACATTGTAAACAACTAGAGGAGCAATAAAAAAGACCAATTGTGCTTGTATCACAGATTAAGAAAATAAAACTGGTGAACGAAGTAAGTAGAGAGTAATGGGCGTGTATCGGTGATTTAACGGCAAAATACCGTCTTGAAAATAAGCGATGAAAGATGACTCAAACATGCACGAATCACTCCAAATACAACTTCCAGAGGGGAAATGAGAAGGGGAAACAACTACAACAAGCTTAAAAGCTTGATTTTTCATAATAACTCTGCTTTTAAGGTGCATTGTGTAAATTTTCTGGTGGAAGGTCCGTGACCTGCTTGTTATGGATATGTCATTGCTCTGTCTGGAATGTTCCGCAGTATGACATTATTTCTACTTTACATTTATTTAATTGCAGGTGGTTTTATAGCTCAGAAATATCTAAAAAAAACAAAAAACAGGCATTCTGACTGTGAGCGGGGTTGTCTCTCCACAGATCTGACCTGTAACTTGGTCTGGTTTGTCTCCATGAAAATAGAAAGGTTTTTAATGCCATACTGTGGAACATTCCAAACAAAACAATAACATCTCCATGGAGAAAAGCATTTAACAGCTCCTCTACATGAAAAGTTACACAATACACCTTTAATATTTCATTAAAAGTAGTGTATGTAGAATTTATGTTTAAAATTGTATAAACATGACCCATCTCTGGCCCCTTGATATGAGGAAAACATCAAATCCAATCAAAATTATTATAGCTGCACAGTTTGGAGGAAAAAAGTCTAATTGAGATGTTTTGGCAGGTGTTTCTGTTCAGAGTGAGAACTGTAAACAACTCCAGGAGGAATAACATTTGAGCAAAGATTGAAATGTAACGTGATGAGAATACAGCTACAGGTACAAAATCTGTCAACTTCGATTTTTGTAATACTCAATTATTCTTAATTCCAAGAGCACTGTTCAAGGCCAAGTCGGCTGTGTTGTAATTTGTTGTTTTGGATCTCAGCTGTTTTGGATGTCTTGTGTTATTAAATCAGAAAGCAGAAAGAATCCAACATGACAAGAGCCATGTGTTTTGCGTAAGAAAATTAACAAATCAATTGAATCACTTAAAATCTGCTAAATTCTTGATCAAAATCACTACATTTCATCCTTTAATTGTTCTGAAAGTCAAAATACTACTCTTTAAATACATTTTTAAACAGGTACTTTAATACTTTGACTTAAGTAGATTTTTTCATGTGATACTTCATCTTTTGCGGTATTTGTACTTTTACTTAATAACAAAATTGAGTACTTCTTCCTCACTTAGTTCAATTAATATAGGATCTTTAATATTGCGGTATTCAATGCACATTCAGAAAAAAATACATAACAATAAAAGTAATACAAGATACTACCCAGCGTGTACCCTCCCTCAGACCTAAAAAAAGACAACAACACATCATTTAAAGAAGGAAAAAATGAATGAAACTCAAATCCTTTTATTAGCACTTCATCAGAGAGAGGAAGATGATGTGGCAGAGAGCGAAGAAGAGTGGGGCAGAGATGGAAAAGATAATAACTGTTCATTTATACACTTTAACTTTAGTTGTTAGTGCTAAGCTAAAGGAAAGCTCACGTGTCTCTGGATCCACTGCACTCCAACTGCCTTAGAATAAAAAGTAGTGTGTGTTACATATAGGCTATGTCACAGTATGGCATTAAACCTTTCTATCTTCATGGAGATCAAACCAGACCAAGTTACAGGTCAGATCTGTGGGGAGGAAACCCCGCTCACAGTCCGAATGCCTGTTTCTGTAGGTGTTTCTGAGCTATAAAACCACCTGTAATTGAGTAAATGTAAGATATAACTGTTTAATGTCATACTGTGGAACATTCCAGAAAGAGCAATGACATACAGTATCTATAGAAACAAGCAGGTGACGGAGCCTCCATCAGAAAAGTTACACGTTGCACCTTTTAACTCTATACACCTTCACTAGAATCATTTGGATAGTTTCGGGTCTGGAATTGCCAATCTCTACTGAAAAAAAAGGAAAAAGGTAGGTTTTAACTTGAAAACTACCGCTTCATTACATCACAAGGTGGAACGGAGCATTTTGAGCTTGGGAGATGCAGACAGACTGTATAATAAATAAAGGATAACGCAAACATGTGTGAATGAAACAAAACACAACTCCAGGTCTGTTTTTGAAGAGGAAACAACATTATAACATGTCTTAAAGCTCACAAGAGTTGGTTTAGTGTAATACAGAACCTTTAAAAAGCCTCCAAGCTAATCATTGACTACTTGAAATGATTTGATCGTAATCTATAATAATAAAAAAAAGCCCTATATACGCAGGTGTTCACATCATGTCCCATCTTGTTTAAATTGTGTACATTCCTGGTACTGCTCCAGTGCTTTGTATCAGCCACTTCCCCCATAAACATCAGCTATAAAAAGTGAAGTTATATTTATGCGACGTGTGAAATGCCCAGGGTTATGGGTCTGAACAGCTCATTAAAGTGAGAGATAGGCACATGTACAGAACAGCAAACAATAAAATTACATATTCTTGATTTAAAGCACCGATATGTTTTGTTTACATTCGTTTTTACGTCTGAAAACTTCCCATTTTTGTGCGGCGAGTTCCAGTTGAATTCTGTGAAATGAGCATGTGTGTAGAGTTTGGTGGTTTGATTCCTGCTCCCACTAGTGCACTGTGGTTGTGTCCTTGGGCAAGACAATTCACTTAATATTACGCTTCTTTCTGATCTGTGCTATAATGTTGTTTCCTCATCAAAAACAGACCTGGGGTTGTGTTTTGTTTCATTCACACATGTTTAACACACAAATCCTGCATATTAAGGCTGAGTTCTGATGTCATGTGGTCATACAGGAAGTGCTCCACTGTGTTTTTAAACTCCATGCACCTTCACTAGAATCATTTGGATGATTTCAGCCCTGGAATTGCCAATCTCTACTGAACTAAAGATAAAAGGAGCTGTTATCTTGAAATCTGACACTTCATGACAGCACAAGATAGAACAGAGCATTTCGAGCTTTGGAGATATAAACAGACTGATAATAATAAAAGGATTACTCAAACGTGTGAATGAAACAAAACACAACTCCAGGTTTAAAGACACTTGACTCGAGTTAATGTTTCACTAGTGTAAGAAAAGCGTTCATAGTGACATATCTTGTGTCAGTAATCCATCAAATTTTACTTTTATGTTTCGAGTTGTATTGTGTTACATTCTGAAAGGGCTGAAACTGAGACTTAAGAGAGAAAGAATGCTATAGAGAACATGCTATGCTTAAAATGTTACTGATTTAAATGGGCTAATATCTCTCTGGTCCTTTATTCAAACCATCCATGAGCTACAGCGAGTGTTTAAAATAATCAGATTGAATCAAAGTGAAGTGAGGCAAACGACTGAAAAGTGAAAATTTATGTTGCTGGAAGAAAATTTAGAATCTTAGGTAAAGGGTAATTGAATAAATAGTAAGGTAGAGCTGTTTAATGTCATACTGTGGAACATTCCAGGCAAAGCAATGACATATCCATAGAAACAAGCAGGTGACGGACCCCCAACCAAAAAGTTACACAGTGCACCTTTACCTGCTGTGAGTAGAATGTAGGGACTAGCTAAAAACACTGAAATAACTGATGTTTTAGACATTTACAGACAGTGAACAGGCTTTTCATATTCACAGGCGAGACATTTCAGTTTGTAGCCGTGGTAACAGTGCAATAAACAACTTGGAGCTGTGCGTTATGCAGTTTTAACGCACAACGCTGTGAGTACTTGATCCACACGTGTCATAAAGTAGAAATATACAGCAAGTAGATTTTTTTCATGCAATACTTACTTGAGTATATATATATTTTTTTTTTACTTAAAGGTGCATTGTGTAACTTTTTTGGTGGACATAGGCA
Organism: Taenioides sp. WSHXM2023; assembly: GCA_029959045.1. Taxonomy (NCBI): domain Eukaryota; kingdom Metazoa; phylum Chordata; class Actinopteri; order Gobiiformes; family Gobiidae; genus Taenioides; species Taenioides sp. WSHXM2023. The sequence goes on along the minus strand of CM057101.1, from coordinate 7,423,520 downwards.
TGTTATTGCTTTGCCTGCAATGTTGCAAAATATGGCATTAAACTTCTCAGTCTCCATAGACACAAGCAAAAGATGCCACAAACCACTGGTCCCACTCACAGTCAGAATGTTCAGCCTTTTCAGCACGTTTCAAACTATAAGAAAGAAAAACTTTCACTTTTCAATCCACTTCAAAAATGTAGTGGAGTAGAAAGTATAAGTATCTATTTGAAAATGTACTTAAATAAAGTTACAACTACAACTATACTACAACAACTACTATTAACTACTACAACTACAGTTACTAACTACTACAGTTACAACTACAACTACTTTGTTAGGTCCCACCACTGCTCACCAGTACATTACATTACACTGAAAGACTTACTCAGACCCAGACAATCACAGTGTTCATGTTTAATTCAATGATTTTTTACACCTGCAGTGGTGCTGACGTGGTGTCACCGGCTTTTCGTTACATTCAAGCTGTTAATTATTTATAATGGGCCCGGTCAGGTTTAAACAATACAAAACACAAGTTAATTATAATGTTCAAATTCAAGAACGAGAGACGACAGGTGCAACGTCAAAATGATCAAAAAGCAGATATGAATCGATGCTAAAACTAGTATCGAAACTAGACTCTCATTTGAGCAGGTATCGATACAAAAGTAGAGTATAGTATAGTGAGTATCGAAATCATGTTTGAATTTTTTAGGGAGAAATGATAAGCCATCAGCAAAAAATTAGGAACCCCACTAAATCCAGTCAATTATTTACACAGAATTAAATCACAAAAATGCGCTAAATAGAAAAGTTCACATACAGCCCAATAAGCCCTGGTGTACCAAAAGAACAGACAAGACTAAACTGATCAAAGAAAGTTCCATGTATTAGCTTTAATCATGAGGTTAACGCGTACAAAATATCAGGCTTTTCCGAGCTTTAAAAGGCATACTGTGTTACTTTCCAACTGGAGGCCTTGTTACCGGATTTAGAATTAAGAATACTGCAACTGAAAAAATGCAAGATAGACACGTTTGATGCTGTACTGTGGAACATTCCAGGCGAAACAGTGACATCTCCATGGAGACAAGCAGGTGGTGAACTCCTGAACAAGAAAGGTTACATAAGGCTGGAAGCAGATATTTGAGAAAAGCAAACGTTGGCCTTTTATTCTTATTGTTTTGTATTGTTTTATTGTGCTAACACACACACACACACGCACGCACGCACGCACGCACACACACACACACACACACACACACACACACACATATCCAGGAGCAATAAAGGCTCTGTATTTGTTTTCTTCCTCCACATTTTTAAGAAACATTATGTCTTTTCTCCAACAGCGCAGCTCTTGAAAAATAAGTACTGTCTGCATCTAATTATAAAGCCTGTATTATAAGACAAGTAAAAATCAGTAAATGAAATAAATATATATATACTGGGTCATTATTTAAAAGGCATGATGTGAACTCAACCTTAAAGTGCGGATGACAGATTGTTATGATTCTTTAATTTCGACTTAATCTGGTGGGATTTTAAAACTTACAGGAAGCAGAGAGTTCTCAACACACTGATGACATCACAGTGGGAGAATTCTGTCCAAAGGTTTTCCACATTTTACACGTAAGAAACACATTTTTCTGATACTTTAAACATTAATTCAACAAAAATCATGTGTTTTCTTACATCTTTATTAGTCAGATAATCATTTCTGTGTACATTGGAGGATTTTTGCAAGGTAACACTTATGAATACCTAAGTGCGATGTCGCATTTTCCCAAAAAAAAAAAAAATAAAAAAAAATGTCCAAATTGGGAAAATTGTGAACTGTGTTTTAGTAAGATTTGTAGTCTAACTTGTCATAGACCCTTTAAAGGAGCATTGCCTAACTTTTTGGTGAAGGATACGCTACCTAACCTTCCCATCTGTTTGTCTCTATGTACATTTTTGCTTTGCAGGGAATGTTCCCCTGGATGGCATTACAATTATCTATCTCCATGGAGAAATGCAGGTAGCGCCACCAGGGCAACTTATTGGTCAGATCTGTGGCGAAGCAAGCCCACTCACAGCAATAACGCACGCATTAAAATCACACATAATGAACTAAATGTAAGAAAGCTATGTTTAATGCCATACTGTGGAACATTCCAGACAAAGCAGTAACATCTCCATGGAGAAAATCATTTAACAGACCCTCCACCGGAAAAGTTACACAATGCACCTTTGATTTGAAAACATTTGCATATCTCATAGCAATTTCTACAGATATTTTCCCAAAGTGGTTCAGCCCTCTCCTACATCTAGAGCTGTAAATTTAATCACAATAAAACCAAAATCACAATATGAATGAAGGAAATTGGCAAATTGCAAAGGCTGCCATTGTTGAAGTACCATCATTTCCTCCACAAAACACAAAATCCTGTCTTTTTATGCAAAAAAAAGTAGTTTAGATGTGTATAAACATGCTCTGAAATGTGATTCTCGTACAGTATTAGTTTGCCATTTCAGTCTTTTTTCCAATTCTTCTGTGCGCATTTAAAATTTGAACTCGTGAACTGAATCTTATTATAAAAACAGAAATCATAAATTGTCAGAGAAAGAAAGTCTCACTTAGCTATGTTGCCAGTTTCAGCCCTCTCCCATATCTCATACACAACCTCGAACACAGGAGAGTAAAGCTACGGTACAGTGCGAAGTGCAGATCTTCCCACACTCGTCTCAGCAGGGGTCGTGACCTTTAGGCTTCGCCCTCGTGGCCTAGTTTTCACACAGGTCTTTGACTTACATTCACTTTAGTTGCATTACTGTAAGCCAATACCACGTTACCCCCTACGAGCACAGAGGGGACAGAAAGCTACATTTAGACAGAACAATTAAAGGTCGTATAACTCGCAAAACTGACTCTTACGAGCTTTAAGTCATGTTAGAATGTTGTTACCTCGTCAAAAACACACCTAGAGTTGTGTTTTGTTTCATTCACACACGTTTGAATAATCCTGCATTATTAGTCTGTCTACATCCCCTAAGCTCAAAATGCCCTGTTCCAGTTTTCAATTTAACAGCTCCTTTTACCTTTTGTTCAGTAGAGATTGGCAATTCCAGAGTTGAAATCATCCAAGAGATTAAAAACACAGTGGAGCACTTCCTGTATGTATATGTATATGTATGACATCACAAGGTGGAACAGAGCATTTTGAGCTTTGGAGATGTAGACAGACTAATAATGCAGGATTACTCAAACATGTGTGAATGAAACAAAACACAACTCCAGGTATTTTTTTGAGGTTGATGGTGAAAATCCGGTACCGTGCCTTTACGTGAGAGAAACGTAGGATGAAGGAAAAATGAAAGAGAAAAGAGAGGGTCGATCTTGTTTATATTAGAAAGAGGAAGGATGGAAAAAAGAGAGATTAGAGTAGTATAATTCCACATTAGCAGAAACGTTATAAGAGGATTTCAGCTATACACTATAATTGTGTTAACCGACTGCAATAACCAATTAACACCACTGAACACAATCATTACGTGTGAATAGAGTTCATTGATGGCTCCGAACATATGGCGCTTACATGTGCTGTCCTTAAACTGGAGTCACAGCTCACTACAGCGCTGTAGAGTCTACCATAGAAAACAACTTGAGTTTTATGATGCGATTAGACTGGATTTTTGATTTGTGTTTGAATCTTATGTAGGATTCTGTTCAAAGTTCACATTTTACTCACGATGAAATTCATGAAACATACAGTATTTGTACCATAGACTGTTTATTTATATAAATGGACATAGCTAACCCGCTACCCGCCGTGTTCCAAACAGGAAGTGAGCAATGGGGCGTTTCCGGTTCCATCGACTCTGGCTCCAATTCACTTTGTATTGAGAAAACGTCGCCCCTCTCTCTCCAACTGCTGCTGTCCGCCTTCTCATTTTGGTCTTAAAATGTTCGTATTAACCCGCTCTACATGATCCTAGTGTTTTTATTTCCGCTCCACATTTGCCCCTACAACTGCTAGCCTCGGTGAGCTTCATTTGACAGGAGCGAACGCTATGGGTGACGTCACACTCCCTTAGTCGATGGTTTGCACAGATATAGTGTACCAGGTGACAGCACCATTCCAAGTTACAAGTCAGATCTGTGGGTTTAGAATTAAGAATATACTGTAATAAAAAAAAATTAAAAAAAATCCAAAATAGATACGATTGAAGCTATACTGAGGAACATTTCAGGCAAAGCAGTAACATCTCCATGGAGACAAAAGGAGAGGTTACATAAGGCTGATAGCAGATATTCTTAAAAAGCATACGCTGGCCATGTATTCTTATTGTTTTGTATTGTTTTATATTATCCTTAAACACACATATCCAGGTCCATGTCCATTTGAGAAACATTATGTCTTTTCCCTCAGTCCAGACACATTATAAGCAGCTCTTGAGGTCAAAATAAGTCCACTGTGTGCTGTCTGCATTTCATTATAAGACAAGTAAAAATCACCTGCAAAGCCTTAAAGATGCACTGTGGAACTTTTCTAGTAGAAGGCTCACCACGTGCTTGACTCCATGCTGTTTATTTTTCCTGAAATGTTCTACAGTATGGCATTAAATTCAACTATCTCCATGGAGACCAGCAGCTAGCATCACCAGGCCAAGTTACAAGTCAGATCTGTGGAGAAGCGGACCTCCTCACAGTAATAATGCATGTTTTTGTGGGTGTGAGAAATAAAAACACCTGTGACTGAATAAATACAAGATGTTTAATGTCATACTGTGGAACATCCCAAGCAAAGCAATAAGATCACCATGGAGATGAGCAGATGGCGGACCCTTCATCAGAAAAATTACACAATGCACCTTTAAAGAAGAAGTATGTTTGTACAGATATACACAGATACACAGGGTTAGCAGTTTTATATGATTTAAGACCGGAAATTTGATAGTTTGTGGAGGAAATTATAGTCCTTAAATTGCAGCCTTTGCAATTTTCAAACAGCGTTCATTCAAATTGTGTTTCTTGTAGCCATACTGCTATTTATTTAACGTAAAAGGTAAGATACAAAATGTTTTCTACAGAGCATTTTGAGCTTTGGAGATGTAGACAGACTAATAATAAAGGATTACCCAAAGTGTGAATGAAACAAAACACAACTCCAGGTCTGTTTTTAATGAGGTAAAAGCATTATAGCATGACTAAACGCTCACAAGAGTCAATTTTGTATAATATAGGAATTTTAAATTTAAATTCTTTCTTTTTGTGCTTTCAATTTTGTATTGTTTAGTAGCACAACATGTGACATTTCGGGGTCAAGCATGTCTGAAGAGGGGCTTAAAATGTCACACTGTGGTTCTATTGAATAATACAAAATTGGGAGCTTTAAATGACTGCAGTGTGGATCTTCTAAAGTTGCAAATAATAAATCGCAAAGTAGGGAAGAGCTACAGTATATGACCAGAAAAAAATTTAATAAAATAAACACTATTTCCCCTTTTTTCTGCATATATTAATTCATCTTGGACACAAACGTCTCTAAATATTTTCAAGAATAAAACATTTTCTGAACACAAACGTTTTGCCATTCAAATATCCAAATCACATGCTGTAACTGACGGGACTGGCTGAAGACCACTCTGCAGTTAATAATACACTGGTTTTATACAGCACTTTTCACAGTAACACAGGGACGCTTAACAATAAAGTAACAGGAAAAGGTGCGTTTTGAGCAGTTTTTTTGAAGGTGTTTAATGAGTCTGAGTTTCTGATGTGAAGAGGGAGAGAGTTCCAGAAGGTGGGGTCAGCCATGGTAAAGGTTCGGTCCCCCAAGGTCGTACTGACTCAAGATTCAGGATCTCACTAAAAACTGACTAATGGCACAGTGCTATTGCAAAGACTGTAATCATTTAGCATCATTACGAATATTACTAACAAAACCTTTAAATCCTCTCGCAAGTTTTCTAATGGCATCTGGACAATGTTTGTATTTCACAACATTTGTAACACATTATGACAGAAAGTGCAACACACACTTCTTCAATCCACTGTGAACATGTGAGTCTGGTCAATGGTGAATCTCCCAGAGTTCAGATGGGCGGGATTGACAGTTGGATTAGCCAATCAGAGAGACGCTCATGAGGAAAAATGACATTTAAAGTGGCAGGTTGGACTACTCATTTCACGACAACACATTTGGAATTTTACAAGACATTTGACAATTTTGTTCCCAGTTTGTTTGTTTTTTTGTTTTGTTTTTCTTGTTTACTTATTTATTTATTTATTTTAGTCTGGTAATTTTTTAGGTTTTAAAATCATGACCTCATACTACAGAATTAGTAACTGTTACCTAGCAACCATCCAAACGCGCAGGGCCAAAATTCCTCTAATGTACACAGAGATTATGATTTGACAAATAAAAATATAAGAAATAATTTGTTGAAATTATGTTTCAAATATTGGAATAAAATGTGTTTATTTCACGTAAATTGTGTCAAACTTTTGGACAGAATTCTTCCAGTGTGATCATCAATGTGGGACTGCCTAAAATACAACTCTTTTTTCAACTTTTCTTCACAAATTTCTTCTTGATTTGTGTAAAACTATATATTTACAACAGGTATTATCCCGTCAAATAAAGTCAAAATTAGAAAATCATACGCACAAGGGATCGTGGATTTCAGGAAAATCAATGAGCAAATGACTAAACTGTTAATACGAGGTGAGAGAAATTTGCTTTTGGATGACCAATGAGATCCCTCGATTCACATGTGTCACTGGAATAAACGAATCTGATTGGACGGTCATGTTTGGTTCTAGTCTGAGACGCAGCAGAGGGAGTGGGACCCAGACTCACATTTCTCTGTATAAACACAACAGGAGATCATGTGATTTCATACGTCAAAGTTTCTAAATGTAAATGTATTAAATTAAATGTAAATAAGTGCATTATTTCTAAATACAAAAAAAGAAAAACAGATCTCCACTGAAGTTCTTTAAAGCTCCCAATTTTGTGTTATTTAAAAGGGCCCAGTCTTTGGACCAGAATGAACTTTGCAACTTTTATTGGCTGTGCATGTCTCTCTCTCTCTCTCTTTTTCTCCATTTTTTTTCTTCTCTTTTTTTTCCCTTTTAACTCTTATTGGGTTTTTGACATTTTATACACAGTGACAGTCCAAAAAAACAGGCATGTCAAGGTTAAGCAGCATTTAAGTTGCATTGTGTAACTTTTCTGGTGGAGGGTCCGTCAAATGCTTTTCTCTGGAGATCTTATTGTCTTTGTCTGTTTCACAGTATGGCATTAAACGTTACTATTATGGAGACCAAACCAGACCAAGTTACAAGTCAGATCTGCGGAGAGGCGATCCCCATCACAGCTCACAGACAGAATACCTGTTTTTCCAGATATTTTTGAGCAATAAAACTGTAATTAAATAAATGTAAGGTAGAGCTGTTTAATGTCGTACCGTGGAACATTCCAGGGTGAACAATAAGATATCCATAGAAACAAGCAGGTGACGGACCCACAACCAAAAAGTTACACCAAGCACCTTTAAATTTGTCTTCCTGTCCCTGCAAAGACTATCTAATTGTCTCCAGATTCAAATGCATCATAACATCTTTGAACCAGATCACATAAGAGGAGGGCGGAGGTGCAAATTTAGGAAAACTATGAATTTACGCAATGAGGAAAAACACTCTGAAAAGACACTGTAACAGACAAACTGACTTAAGGAGCCTGCAACTATCAGGACACTCCATCGTCTGTGTCCAGTATCATCTCCTCTGGACCAAATCCTTTTCTAAATGCCACACGAATAAAGTTATCTACAAGGCCACGGGAGTCATATGCCTACTGTTTCAATGTTTAGAAACGCCAGAATCTTTCCAGGAATTCTGAGGAAGAGGAATTTTCACTTATCATAAAGGAAAATACAGAAGATACAGTATTTCAGATTAAAAAAAAACACTTTGCATGCGTATTGGTGGTTTTCCAGAATGTGATGATGGCATAGTCCCAGATAGGGGCCAAAGCCAGATTTCCCAATTGATTACGTTGTACTTGAGTAAAACGTGTCTTGCCCCAGTACAAATATATAGTACAAGCAGCTCTTAAGGTCAAAATAAGTCTGTTGTGTGCTGTCTGTAGCCAATCAGAAAGCATCTTACTGTCTGAGAGCGACCACTAGTCGATCTCGAGTCGGGACAGAGGGGGACATTAAGGTTGGGACAAGATCTCGTGAGACAAAACTGCCACGAGACTGTGCACACATGAAAAAAAATTATCTCGTGAGTTTTTTTCCTCCTGAATTTACCTTTGGATTGGACAGAAAAAGGATTTAAAAAGCTGTAGTTCCAAAAAGCAGTATACAATGACCACTAAAGTACTACATAAAATAGGTAAAAATAGTGAAGCCAAAACTGAAATGGATTGCAGTACTTATTTATTACAAATTGCGTCAAAATCTGTCTAGCTTGGGGAATTTTAGGGAAAATTGTGTCTCGTCCCATTCCTCGTTAGCATGCTAGTTGTTGTTAGGAGTTTTGCTGTGGCGGTAAATTTATCTCTTGAGTTGTGAATGGCACTTATAAACTCATTGTGAATTACAGATTGACCGATATTGGTATTTTCATGGCCATGGAGGATACCAATTTAGAATTCATAGCAACCAGTGACCAATAAACTTTTAGGACGGGTTTTGGTCATTTTCTCCAAATGATTTTATTTAACTTGAAACTCATCCACAACCTTGTTTTATTACAAATTGGAAAAGAAAGCAGTTGAATCATACTTTTGCAGTAGCCTCTTTGGACTGAAGTGTTCAGATAAAACTTTACGCATATATTTTACACGCATATTAAGCAGCTGGTTGGACCAGTGTTAATTTTGACAAGGAATTTTAATTTAGTTTTAGTCTTAGTCTTTTGACTAAAATTACTTTTAATTTTAATCTAGTTTTAGTCATCAGATTTGTTTTAGTTTTAGTCTAGTTTTAGTCGACTAAAATGAAAATAGATTTAGTCGACTAAAATTACAATAGATTTAGTCGACTAAAAGCTTTTCACACGTATAAATTTTGACCTTTTACATTGAACATAAAACTATACTTTATTGAAATTGAGATATTAATATGCAAACATTTCACACTTTATATTTAAACACAACTGTTTTTATTGAAAATGTGTTTCAATGTTTAAATGGAAAAGCAGTAGCAAACAAAGCACAAAGACAGTATAAATTATTGCTGTCTGTCTTTATGACACCAGTGTAAACCACATCAATAACTGTCAAAATGATAATTCACAACTAAATCCAAAATATATTTAAAAAAAATTAAAGTGCAGGTGTCAAAGGCCCTTTTGCCCTATACAGTTTATTACTGCAGCTTATTAATGCATAACAAGTACTGTAACAACGTTTGAACTCTAAAAAAAGTGCATTGAACAGGAGGTATTGCTGCATAAACACTGAGGAAAACCAAATGCCAACATTCATTTACCTCGATTCATTTTTAAGAAAGCACTTCGTGCTAATGTTACTTTTACTGTTACTTTAACTACAAAATACTATAACCACATCTACACAAACGTATTGGTGGTGACATTATTTTACCTTTGAAAACAGCTCAGGGCGTGCAGTTTCCAGGTGCCGTTTCAAATTAGTTGTGTTTTTCCCCTTGATTGACGCGCCACATGGTTTACACGTCGTCTTATTCTCTTTGTTATCAAACGTGAAGTGAGACCACAGGTCAGACCGTCTTTTTCTCCCAATCCCAGTCGCCAACATCTTCTCTTAGCACTTGTTGCTCCTCTGTCCTCCTCATGTTTCTCGGCGGGGCGCGTGAGCTTTTCGGCACCGCGCAACAACGCGCGCTGTGATTGGCTCTTTAGCGCAGCGGCCGCTCGTTCCTCTCTCTCTTCTCCTGAGGAGTCCTGACACTTATTCGTCACCATGGATCTATTATTCGTCACAGGTTATATTTTCGTTTCGTCTTTTATTTGTTGACGAAAATGTCCGTCTATTTCGTCATCGTTTTAGTCATTTAAAAGTAATTTTTATTTAGTTTTCGTCTCGTTTTCGTCCGCAAAAAACCTTCGTTGACAAAATAATTTCGTCTTAGTTTTCGTCAACGAAATTAACACTGGGTTGGACAAAACAAAATACTGACCTCAGCAAATATCAGCCCCATATACATACCATTATATAAAAAATGGTAAACAAAAACATTCTAAATTCCTGAATGGAGGCAACTGGAGGTAAAAGTGAAATGGAACATACTGTAATATGATTTCAATGGGAAAACTGGGATTAACTCCAGAATATCACAAAATATGAAAAATCAAGGGAAATTTGGCAAATGAAAACCACTCAGATACATGTGAGTGAAATCAGTGCTCTGTTTAACAAAACATGTACGATAGTGTTTTACGTTATTTGTTAATTTACGAAGAGATTATGATAAACACTAAGCATTTTTTAAAAAAGGAAAAATCCAGATTCCAGAGAGAAGAATTATCCCCCAAAAAGTATTCTAAATGTACAATATTGTAAACTTAAGTAATTAGCTTATGTCATTTCGTTCATAATTCAACCATCTACAGTTCAAATCTTATCATACTGCAGAAAAAAATAACCAAAAATGTCCAACTACTACAAAGTATAGAGGGTCCGTCACCTGCTTGTTTCTATGGATATGTATACTTTATATTTGCTCAATTAAAGGTGGTTTTATAGCTCAAAAATGCATGGAAAAAAAGGCATTCTGACTGTGAGCAGGGTCGCCTCTACACAGATCTGACCTGTAACTTGGTCTGGTTTGGTCTCCATGATGATCCTAAGGTTTAATACTATACTGTGAAACATTCCAATCCCGAGAAAGCAATAACATAACATCACCATGGAGATTTGACGGACCCTCCACTAGAAAACTTACACAATGCACCTTTAAAATAAACTAGTGCTGTTTTCCACATTTTTTGAAGCAACGTTAGCAGACTTGGATAACAACCAGAGCTCAGCTACATGTTTCCAAATGTGTTAAAAGTGGTTATATACCCCGAGTAGTGCCTAATGTGGTGCAGCCTATAGAGTATGTTACAGTGTTCTCCGGAGCAGGGGATCAGCTGCAGTAGCACAGGGCCTGACCTAGACAGACTAAAAGCTCAGAGTCACATGATCACAGGATTAAACCAACGGAAAAAGGGAGGAGGCACAGCACCGCCTGCTTCCTGATCGCCTCCCTCCAACCACAGCAATGCACTATACATCATACAGCAGGAGAAGGATGAATGTAGTAGTAGTTGTTGTAGTAGTAGTAGTAGTAGTAGTAGTGGGGCTGCAAGATGAACTGAATCAAAAGTGAAATTTGAATACATGCAATTAGAAAATTTTAGTAGTAGCAGTAGTAGTAGTTGTAGTAGAAGTAGTAGTTGTAGTTGTAGTAGTAGTTGTTGAAGCAGTAGTAGCAGCAGCAGCAGCAGTAGGCCTGCAAGATTAATTAAATCAAAATGTAAATTTGAATAGATACAATTAGCATTTTTTGTAGTAGTTGTAGTAGTAGTAGTAATAGTAGTAGAAGCAGGAGTTGTAGTAGTAGTAACAGCAGCAGCAGCAGCAGTAGTAGTAGTAGTAGTAGTAGTAGTAGTAGTAGGCCTGCAAGATTAATTAAATCAAAATTTTAATTTAAATAGTTACAATTAGCAATTTTTTGTAGTTGTAGTAGTAGAAGCAGGTGTAGTAATAGCAGCAGTAGCAGTAGTAGCCATAGTAGTAGTAGCATTTGTAGTAGTAGAAGTAGCAGTTGTAGTAGTAGTAGTAGCAGTAGCAGTAGTAGTAGTAGTAGTAGTAGGCCTGCAAGATTAATCAAAATCAAAACGTTAAATCAATATAGTAATTATCATGACAGGCCTCACAGGCTCATAGTCAGTACCTGATTTTAATGTATGATCTTTTTATTTTTATTTAATCACAGATAAGGCAATACAATCTGAAATTACAAAGGCTGCAGCTTTTTAAGTAGGAAAATTTCCTCCACAAACAACACAAAAAGTCTCATTCTGCATAAAAACTGGGCAATTTCTATTTTAGATTCTCCTCCAGTGCAGGTTTTAAATGTGAACTTTGAACAGAATCCTATTATTAAAACAAAAGCCCCAAATCCAATTCCAATCATAATACTTGTCAGAAAAAATACCAAAGTAGTAGTAGTAGAAAAATATCTTGGCTAGATTTTAGTTTTGGCTCAAAAATGGCAAAAAATCTCCACACTACTGCAAAGAAATTGTATACATGACGAATACTGAGCCCCAAAATATACATTATTCCAGCTTTTATATTTTGAACAAAACGTTGAGGTTTACAAGTAGTAATAGTAAAAACAGATATATTCCAAGTAGTAGCAGTAGTGGATACTTTTTTTCTTTTATTTCCCTACATTTGAGAGCGTGTATGTGTACTTTCTACTTCACTGCATTTTATATTTGGGCTGAAAAGTAAAAAGTACTTTTCTTCATGATTTGAAACCTGCTGAAATGACTTGAGACTTTTTAGCTTTTATTTTTCAGTTAACTCCCAACTTTGAGCAAATCAAATACACAAAAACACAAAAGCGGCTGGAAAAGCCAAATCCTTCATTTTTCAAAATCACTACATTTCATCCTTTAACTGTTCTAAAAATCTTTGCCAAATACTTGTACTTTTGACTTTTTAAGCACATTTTTAAACATGCACTTTAATTCTTTTACTTAAGTAGATTTTTTTCATGTGATACTTTTACTTTTACATGTGATACAATTTCCCAATTACCCACCATTTTTTATTTACTTTATTTAATATTTTTGCTGTCATTTTTTTTTTATTTCTTTATCCAATCCTAATGTAAAAACATGGAAAAGAAAAAAAACAAAAAAAAAACATCTCCCAAGATCATTTTCAGCACCTTGTCCCATCCCTAAAAATTACTACTACAATAAAAACACCGAGACATCCATTCACTCGCTGGACAATTTTAAGACAACACTCCAACAAAACTGACAAAAATCGCAATGAATCACCCATAAACAGCCCTTACCAAAGCCCTGTACTTCACTAAACCATCTCTTTGTTTTTATACTGTAATGTGCGAGCTGCTGTTCGAGCTATGTCCCCTGTGGATCAATAAAGTCTGTCTAAGTCTGTGTCTGCTAGAATTGAACCAGCAACCTTCACCTTTTGGGAATAGCATGACAGAGTGAATAAACAGTGCCCTGATCTGCTGCTCGGAGACTAAAGCTTTAATCTGCTCTATAATATCACTGATGCTCTCAGCTCTATCCTCAGCAGTCAATAGTACGTCAATAGTAGTACAGTCCCTGACAAAAGTCTTGTCGCTTATCCATTTTGTAGAAACAAAAGCTTATAACCTGACTTTAAATTAATCGATTGGTTTTAGAAATGTCTCATATGAAAGCTAAAACCCTCCCAAATTATGCTCAATATACTAAAATAAATTTGCTTCACTGAAGAAAGATTGATCATTTAATGAACACAGAAAGGTCAGATTTTGGCAAGACAAAAGTCTTGTCGCCTTGTCATATGATGCACCCAATCCTAGATTACAGCCTCACCTGTGATCAGTTACTGATCAATCAATTAGTGGGTGTGTATAAAAAGAACCCCAGCACACCAGACCTTCACATCAACTGCAACTTGACCTCTGACAACATGCCTAAGATCCACCCTGAGACCAAAGCGTTAATTATCAAGAGGCTGAAGACCAGATCCACTGCTGAGGTGGCTGACACCTTCAATGTGTCTCAGCGTCAAGTACAAAGAATAAGAAAAAGATCTGAAAAGACTGGAGATGTTTTTGACAAGCCCAGGTCCGGCAGACCCCGCAAGACAACTGCTCGGGAGGACCGTTTGTTGATTGGAAAATCCAAGGCCAGCCCCTTTTCCACTGCAGCAGAGCTCCACCAGGCCTGGTCACCTCAAGTCCCTGTGTCAACCAGAACAGTTTGTAGAATTCTGTCTCGAAATGGCCTCCATGGTCGAATCAGTGCACAGAAACCAGCACTAAACAAAAGGCAATTAAAAAACCGTGTGGCATTTGCCAAGGCCCACAGCCTGCTAAAAGGATGGACACTGGAAAAGTGGCAGAAGGTGGATTTCTCAGATGAATCCTCGGTTGAAATACATCACAGCCGCCGCAAATATTGCAGGAGACCTACTGGAGCCCGCAT